>CM014101.1:3144119-3604762 GCA_004119915.2 Collichthys lucidus
TGTTGAGAAGCTGGTACAGCTTCTCTCAATGCCTGGTACTGAGCCACCATATGTCCAAGGTGTTTCAGCTCACAGCCAGGTGTGACGGCCACCATGATATGTAAATATAAGACTTTCAACATTAAACAACCTCTGCTGTTCACTAGATAGTTAGACTGGTATGACACATCCCTGTGGACCAACAAACATTGTTCACATTTTAACCCCTCTTGTTTATTTAAAAACCTGGAAACCAATTGTTTATACTGCTCAGAAGGGTTAAATGCTGCAGTACAATGACAATGAAAAAGAGGCCTCATTGTAGACATCAATGTTGCACCTGCTGGAAATTATTTGGCAATTTTCTGAATATCTGAAACAGTGGAACTGGGAAGCATAATAAAACCTATCAATTCCCAGCAATACAAACTTTCTTCCGTACTCTGCAAAAACTGAAATGCTAGAGCGGCTTTCTCATCAGGGAGGGTCAAAAACAATCCATCCGGGGTGCACTGAATAGTAGCATGCAGTGTACAAAGCAGATCCCTCCCCATGAGATTAATTGGGCTTTTATCAGATATCAGAAAAGAATGCATCACTTCAGAGCCTTTAACAATTTTAGTTCTCTGAAATAACGGCTCTGCAATGGGAACCCCGGAAACACCTACAGTGGTGATAAAGTTGGATGTAGGTGTGCATACATGCTCTGCAGTTTTTACAGTAGAAATAGTTGCCCCACTGTCTACTAAAATTTCAACGGTATTTCCATTAACTTGAACGGGCATTATCGGGTCTTCAGCAGGATTACTAGAGAGTTGAATAGTTGCAGCTTGAATATGAAATGGTTGTTCTGATCCCGGCCCCTTCATGGCCTCCCTATGCTTGATTGTAATATGTTGGCTGCATGTAAGCAGCTTATGTGGGTGGGGCTGAAAGAGCAGGAAATGACGTAGTCGCTTGTGGAGCGGGTAGAGCCGGAAATGATGTAGCGGCTTGTTGTTGGTTCTGGTTATTGGATTTATTCCGGCGACGACGACCCCTCTTACACTCTTTAGCCCAAAGTCCCTCTGCACCGCATTTGTGCAAATTTCCACATTTTGGATTATCCCTGTTTTTGTTATTGTTTTAACCACCCTGCTGTAGTACATACTGCATCATTAGTTTTGAGCTGGGAGCATTATTACCAGCATAGCCATTATTTTGTTTATAGTTGACTTCCAGTCGTTGGTGCTCCAGTCAAGGACTGATCGCTTGTAAGCAGCTTTTAGCATTCGGTCTTAGATTTTGCACAAAAATTTGCACCATGAGACATTCATGGTCATCTCACTTTATTCCAGCATTAATATCCCATATTTGTTTGAATCTCTGGATGAATTCTGACACTGACTCTCCTGCTTCTTGAACGCAGTGAATAATCTTTGAAAAGTCAGCACGCTTTGGTTATTGCATTTTTTGCTTCCACATTTAACCAATAAATCAAAGTTTTGGGTGAGGCCATTACCCACCCTCAGCTGCTCAGAAAAAAACAAACTCATTTTTTTGGTATTCTTTCATGAACTTAGAAGTCCATGGTTTTGCTTTGAAAATGCTATGTTGTCAATCATTATTTTTACAAGCATTTATTGAAGATGTCTGTGACACTTCAGAGGCAGGGGCAAAGTTGTTTTCCTATGTGCCTCTGTGTTTCTGCTCTGCCTAATCGAGTGTAACATCAGATTTAGGCATTTATGTAGTAGCGTCAACAAAGTGTGCTTTTAAGTAGAGCCAGTTTGATTTTTTTTTTTTTTTTTAGCTTGACATTGCAGTTATTTCTATTATTATTTGAGCACAATTATCAATTCATAATGAGCACCATGATTGGAGTTGAAGTTGATTCTGAGTTGATTTAAAGTGTGAAGTGTGAAACATATTCATCAAGTTGAAAAGTTGAAACATGTGTTAATCAAGTTTAAAGAAGATTGTACTACACCAAAATAGTATGCCATGATTGTTACAATACTTAACTTAAAACACTTGAAACATTTTTTCTTTGCAGTAGAAATAACGTATATTCCATGACAATTTAAGTAAAAAGGTTACTTTTTAAATGAAGACGAACAGAGCTTTAACAGTATAATCCTTGAAGAGGGAGAGCAAAGATGTTGTTTTGTTTTGGCTTTACAATCTGCACTTCCTCGTCACTAAAGTCTGTGTAAGGCTCCTCCTCTCTGGGTCTGGCTCCTTCTCCTTCTAAATCTGACCCATTAGACTGTCTGCTGTCTTCCTTCTCCTGTCTGTGCATAATCTTGACTTTCCTTTCTAATTCACTACTGTAGCTGTTAGTAGAAAAAGTTCATCCTCTGTCTCAGTTTGTGATGTGCTTTGTTTGGTTGTTCATCTACAGCAGTGTTTCTCAAACTTTTTCAGACCAAGGACCACTTTGTCAAAAAAAATTTTTTCAGGGACCACCTGACCCCGTCTTCAGCCACCTATCCATCATTGTTTCCCATCCTCTCTGTGCCTTGTTTTAGTTAAAGTTCACAGCTTTTGCTGCTCTTTTCCTTGCTTTCTTTTCCTTACTTACTGACGTGACAGCGGAATGATTTTGTCTATAGGAGACGCCGTGGTTGCTTAGGCAACAATTTGGGCACTGCTAATTCAGATTTATCTTCATATATCCATTATACATATTTTAAAAAAATATTTGTCTGCATTTTTGTTCAGAGAACAAATTCGCTTTACACTTCAAATAATGTTAGGTAGGACTAGGGCTGATATGGCCTGTAACCAATATCTCGATATTTTTAAGCTATATCGCGATACACAATATATTTTTCGATATTTTTGTTGTTGTTGTTTTGTATTGTTTATTTCTAATAAATATTGTCATTATTTCCATGATAGCATTGTAATTGCTCAGAATCAACGTAGAACAGTAGATTTACACTTGCTGTGAGACACACCTCTTTTATAGCATTTTAACACTTGTCATATTTTTTATGAATTTTTAATACATTTCATGATGTAAATATGAGCTTTAAAGCTCAATAGCTTTCAGGTCCTGTGACCTATTGGCTCAAAATCAGTGTAGAACAGTCGAGCTACAACTGCTATACGACACACACTCTTTTTTATAGCAGCGTCATATTTTTTATGAATTTTTAATATATTTCATAATGTACATATGAGCATTGAAGCAGTGCAGAATCATACTTGGCATATGAGACACTTTTTTAAATCAAATTTTAACCATTCTTCATATTTTATAAATAAACGTTTAATACATTTAACACCCACGTTTTATTTTGAAATCCGGAAGTGTCTACATGCTGCAGTAAGCTAGCGCTGAGTTGCTCAGTTTTCTCAAAGTATTTGCCATAAAGTCGGCAATAAGGGCGCACTTGAAAATATTGGAGCAGCTGTTTTTCTTCAGAACCAAGTCGTCCGTCTCCATCTTCAATTACCTCACTTGGACTCTTGGCTTCACCTCTCCTCACTTGATACAGAAAGTACGCATGCGCGCAGGGGATGTTTCTGGGTGGGCGGGGCAGTGTGCTGCGTGCTGTGAGCAGCAGGAGTGAGCGACAGGCAAATCCCCGGAGAATTAAATGCCGACGGCTTAAAACATTTACGTTACAAGTACTCGATGGTCGCGATATAGTCATTTCATACATCTCACGTAGAACAAGCCGCGATATATCGAGTATCCCTAGGTAGGACTCCACAAACTTGTGTGGGAAATTCGAATATTTTAAGAGATCCTCTCACGGACCACTTGAGGACCACACTTTGAGTAACACTGATCTACAGTATCCTTGCATTGCAAGATTGCCTTGTATTTAAAAGTTGCAGAAAGACGAAGAGCACTTTTCCATTGTTTTTTGTTCCGACAGTGTTATCCCGACCTCGCCTAAAATATTCAACAAATCACGAGGAGCAGGAATCTTAGCTTGGCGCTTTGCCCAGCCATACATCATAGCTTTTGCACAATTTTCCAAATTATCAACATGTCGCTGCTTTATCTTAGTCATTTCTAAAGCTCTAGTTTACAACTCAGCTTCTAGAACTTGCATTGACCCATTTGGCACTTAGATTAGTTACCTTTTTAAGTCACTGGATTCAAACTTTGCAGCTTTTGTCATTCGCTCTCACACCACCACTACATCTTTTTACAGACCAGTCAACCACGCTTGCATACATTATTGGATGCATCTGGACTCACAGGATGGATTTCCACCATTAGGGTTAACATTTATCTCAGCCATTAGCAGCTTTTCTTTCTCAAATATTCCCTCATACGGTCACATGCCATTCATCCATTCACACAAAAGAGAAGTGAACGGAGACACAAAATCCCATCCTTCCAGTCTACCGACAAGTCCAACAGAAAACATCGCTGTAAACTGCGATGCCTGGTCAGATGTGTGTGTGTGTGTGTGTGTGTGTGTGTGTGTTTGCTTTTAGCACACTGCTTATCAAGGTTGACCATCTAATTTCACATTGGTTGTTTTTTTACAGAAAAATACTTTGTCTTTGACTTAGCTTTTGCTGAGTCAGTTTGCATAATTTCAGGTTTGTGTACTGCTTTGGACAGATCATTACCCATTTTCGCTTGTGCAGTAGGACATTACACATACAGACAAACAAATTTCAAACCACAATACAGCAGCATCAGTCTCCACACGTTTCTAACTGCAGCAGTGGTGATCTGAGGTGAAAGGAGGAAAAATTTACTTTTTCTCTCCCAGTGTATACACATTTAAAACCAACGTTTCCCAAAGGACACAGAGCAGATCCCCGATCTTGAGTAGAAACTGCCCCGGAAACAAACAGCCACGTAGTGCCAATGCAGTGGGTCATAAACCCAACCTGCCCCCCCATCAGATCCACACACTGTACACTGCTCTGTAATCAATTCTTGTTACAGCTCCATTATTTTTTTTTTACACCATTGTCAGCTTTCTTGATTTCTCACTTTAAATCAATATGCCGAATTGAACATCTAACTGGGATGTTTGTATGACACATACGTTCCAAACAACGGCAGAGGTTTTAGCCAGGACATTGTCCCCAAGACACTGTAGCTCCTGACCCCCTGGTGGGTCTTAGATGTTTTTATATTCCAGGCAGATTAAATAAGCACATAGTTTTTTATGATTTCGTCAAACGCAGACATGGTAAGGCATAGTACCGTATTTTCCGCACGATTAGGCGCACCTAAACGCCTTCAATCGTTTCAAAAGCTGATCATGCGCCTAATAATACAATGCGCCTTGTATATGGCCCAGTATTAAAACGCATACAGGTCTCAGTTACGGTAAGCAGCCGCGACTCGATTTTCCCCCGTAATAGTGCGCAGTGCATGCTGGGATACCGGGAAACTGGCGTTTCATTTCCATTTTAATATTTTTGTAAATACCCCCAAATGGCTCCTACCAAAAGACACGCGTACAACGCTGAGTTTAAACTCAAGGCGATAAGCCACGCACAAGAACACGGCAATAGAGCAGCAGCGAGAGAATTTAATATCAATGAATCAATGGTGAGGAAGTGGAGGAAGTATGAGGATGAGCTCCGCCAAGTAAAGAAGACAACACAGAGTTTCCGCGGGAACAAAGCGAGATGGCCACAGTTAGAGGACAAAGTTGAACAGTGGGTTGCTGAACAAAGAGCAGCAAGCAGAAGTGTTAGTACAGTCACAATTCGTATGAAGGCAATAGCGCTAGCTCGCGAACATAACATCAGTGAATTCAGAGGCGGTCCTTCTTGGTGCTTCCGTTTTATGAAACGACGTCATCTCTCCATCCATCTCCATAACAAAAGAACTCCAGCCGCTCGATGTTGGCGTCAACAGAGCATTCAAAGCTCGACTGCGAACTGCGTGGGAGCAGTGGATGACCGAAGGCGAACACACGTTCACCAAGACGGGGAGACAGCGCCGGACGACATATGCTAATATCTGCAAGTGGATAGTAAATGCCTGGGCTGGTATATCAGTCACAACTGTGGTCCGAGCTTTTAGGAAGGCAGGAATTGTCACCGAACTGCCAGACAACAGCAGCGACACTGACTCGGTTAATGATGACTTTGATAAGACGGAGCCAGGCGTTTTGGATGCCGCAATAGCCCAGCTGTTCAATTCGGACACGGAAGAAGAAGTTTTCGAGGGATTTTAGATAAGGAACTGAGAAAGTGAGCTTTACGTTTACAGAGTTATTATTGTTCTTGTTGCTTGTTGCTTTGTTGTTTTGTTTTCTTGTTAATAAAGTTTGACTGACCTATCTGACTGCTAATCATTAGATGCATAACGCATCCATCAGTCAGGCACACACGAGGCACACCACAGGACCAAAATATTTTAAGTATATTTATTGAAATCACAAATTGGCGCTAATCGTTGATAAGCACAAGATTTATTTGCACTTAATTAATTAAAAACGAGTAAAACGCAGGAAAAGTGAAATGCGCTCCACTTCTGCTAAGACGCTGTCACCTGTTTGGTTCAGCGCTGTTGTGTCTGTGTGAACACAGATCCTTTCTGCAGTGAGGATGTCACACACACTCTCTCTCTCTGTGCGTGACTAGCGTTCTATTGTCAGGAAATATCACAGAGTGTGGCATCGTTTCATACAGCGATGATCTTTGTAAGAGTCAAAATCTCTGCGGAAACAGCCCAAGCAGCTAAAGCTCTAAGTTACAGTGTGATCGTTATTTTAACACTGTGATTTCCAGCGGAATTATTTCTTACATATCGTGTTAAGGAATATAAGTTAAGATTTATCTGAGAGCCAGATGCAGTCGTCAAAAGAGCCACATGTGACTCGCGAGCCATAAGTCCCCGACCCCTGATCTAATGGATGCGTTATGCATCTAATGGATGCATAACGCACCGTAACTCCAGCCTCTACTTTAGCGCCTTATGCGAAGCGTTTTATTAAAGGTGCGCTTTATGATGCGATGCGCCTTATATATGTAAAAATAATTAAAATACGTCATTTATTGAAGGTGCGCCTTTTGATGCGGTGCGTCTTTTCGTGCGCAAAATACGGTAATAAAACTTTGCACTTACCACGTCTTTGTTCTGTTGAAATCCTGCTCGTGACGCCAATTGTTGTGGAGAAATTGCTGAAGTCAAAGGTCAATGGTGAGGTCAGAAGGGAAGAAAGTGTTCAGGAGCCTCTGATGTCTTATGCTGTATTATTTATTGACACTTGGCCAAGGAGAACTAGAGACACTCTCAAAGTACACCTGAAGTGCTTGAGTCGGTCTCGCATTCTGACAAACTCATGCTGGTGGTCACACTTTAAACCCTCATTGATGACGCCACAAATACTTTGTGCACAAAATAGTCAAAGGGAATGCATTTACCCATGTTCGTGTTCACCTTCAACATATTCTAGTCTGGAGACACTGTTGTCTGTTCATGCTAATGGAACGTCAACAATTAGCTATCTATTATGTCTAGGAATGCAGCAACAGGTCGCTTCGACCCTGGACACCACAGTGTTGAGATATGGTGGCACCCAGACAAAGACAAACAGTTAATACTGCTGTGGATCACAAGGCTTCACACGTGACCTTGTGTAACCCAAAAAGAGAAAACTCCATAACACCACAGACTGTCTAAAACCTGGACGTAGTCTCCGTGACGTCCCCGCAGACTGTCTAAAACCTGGACGTAGTCTCCGCGACATCCCACAGACTGTCTAAAACCTGGACGTAGTCTCCTAGACATCCCACAGACTGTCTAAAACCTGGACGTAGTCTCCTTGACGTCCCCGCAGACTGTCTAAAACCTGGACGTAGTCTCTGTGACATTCCTGCAGACTGTCCAAAAACTGGACGTAGTCTCTGTGACGTTCCCGCAGACTGTCTAAAACCTGGACGTAGTCTCCTAGACATCCCACAGACTGTCTAAAACCTGGACGTAGTCTCCTGGACATCCCAGAGACTGTCCAAAACCTGGACGTAGTCTCCGTGACGTCTCGCAGATTGTCTACTACCTGGACATAGTCTCCAAGACATCCCACAGACTGTCTAGAACCTGGACGTAGTCTCTGTGACGTCCCCGCAGACTGTCTAAAACCTGGACTAGTCTCTGTGACCTTCCACAGACTGTCTAAAACCTGGACGTAGTCCCAGTGATGTCCCTGCAGACTGTCTAAAACCTGGACGTAGTCTCCTAGACATCCCACAGACTGTCTAAAACCTGGATGTAGTCTCCTAGACATCCCACAGACTGTCTAAAACCTGGACGTAGTCTCCTAGACATCCCACAGACTGTCTAAAACCTGGACATAGTCTCCTTGATGTCCACGCAGACTGTCTAAAACTTGGACGTAGTCTCCGTAACGTTCCTGCAGACTGTCTAAAAACTGGACGTAGTCTCTGTGACGTCCCCGCAGACTGTCTAAAACCTGGACGTAGTCTCCTAGACATCCCACAGACTGTCTAAAACCTGGACGTAGTCTCCTGGACATCCCAGAGACTGTCCAAAACCTGGACGTAGTCTCTGTGACGTCCCCGCAGACTGTCTAAAACCTGGACGTAGTCTCCGCGACTGTCTAAAACCTGGACGTAGTCTCCTAGACATCCCACAGACTGTCTAAAACCTGGACGTAGTCTCCTTGACGTCCCCGCAGACTGTCTAAAACCTAGACGTAGTCTCCGTGACGTTCCTGCAGACTGTCTAAAAACTGGACGTAGTCTCTGTGACGTTCCCGCAGACTGTCTAAAACCTGGACGTAGTCTCCTAGACATCCCACAGACTGTCTAAAACCTGGACGTAGTCTCCTGGACATCCCAGAGACTGTCCAAAACCTGGACGTAGTCTCCGTGACGTCCCCGCAGACTGTCTACTACCTGGACATAGTCTCCAAGACATCCCACAGACTGTCTAGAACCTGGACGCAGTCTCTGTGACGTCCCCGCAGACTGTCTAAAACCTGGACTAGTCTCTGTGACCTCCCACAGACTGTCTAAAACCTGGTCGTAGTCCCAGTGACATCCCACAGACTGTCTAAAACCTAGACGTAGTCTCCTAGACATCCCACAGACTGTCTAAAACCTGGACGTAGTCTCCGTGACGTCCCCGCAGACTGTCTAAAACCTGGACGTAGTCTCCTAGACATCCCACAGGTATAGACAGGCTATCTTAGAGGGTGTTCCACAAGAGGTGAGAACGGCCATAAAAAATAACCCAGACATGTTAGGTTGTGACTCCCATATCTGAGAAAAACACTTAATCCACCACCTGTCCAAAGCACAGGAGACACATGAGGGAGAGCAGGATAGCCTCAGCGAACTACAGGCACAAAAAACGCAGATAGCAAAGACTAAGCAGGAATTAAAAAAGCCTGAGAAACCTAGTGCTAAAGTTATGCTAGCCGCCCAACAGGTAGGAACTCCAGACCTCTATCCGGTACCCCACTGGGCGCCACAACCCCCACCTTTGCAGCCACCACACAGAGACGGGCGGTATCTGAGGGGGAGGGGCGTATGGAGAGGGGGACGCGGAAGGGGTGGAAACGAAAGGAGGTGGGCAGCGTCACCAGGAGATTGTTTTCGGTATTGTGGAGCACAGGAACACTGGAGGCGTGATTGCCCCCGCCTGTATGGCGGGGTGGAGACAGCTAACCCCTACCCGGCCGGAAGGGGGAAGGGACAGTATGGCCCGCCTCTACCTTACAGCCCTGACACCGCCCCATGCCCAACTGGAGGAGGAGGTGCCACCCAGATGCCAGTCACAGAATGGGACCGCTGGGACAGGTGTGGAGACCAATAACAACAATGATAGACCCCACAGAGAGGCCAAAACAGCATTAACCTGGCAGATCCAATGCTGTCAATGAAAGTTGGCATTAAAAAAACTGCCGTTTCTAGTGGATACAGGTGCGACTTGTTCCACATTATTATCTACAGCTCCTGACACATTATCAAATGAGACTATCACAGTAATGGGTTTCTCTGGGGAAAAACAGACTCTGCCAATCACGGTGCCTCTCCTCACTCAGGTGGGAGGACAGACTGTGAGACACTCGTATGTGCACTCCCCCACCATGCCACTAAACTTGTTAGGAAGAGACCTCCTGATAAAACTGGGAGGCTCTATCCTCTGTAGCCCGGATAGGCTAAAGGTAACTCCCTGATGGCACCATGTTCCACTGTAAAGGACCAGCCACTGGAGGGCAGTATCTACTCAAACCCATTGAAGAAACATATGCTGACATCTATTGGGGAATGCTCCAACCAGAAACTGTTCAAACACCCAGTGTGCTCTCTGCCTACCTGCAGTGGAAGCCCTGGATCGCCGCTCTCGAGCCATATGTCTCTCCACCCGATCCTCCGCACATAACTCTGTTTTATGATAGGCTGCAAACAGATTGGTATCAAGACAAATTTCAGGATCAATTGGAAGGGAAAGATTGGGTATTCAACATCCAGAACATATATGTGGCGTCTGAGGGGGTAGCAGCGGGGGTTAATCTGAGTCCAGAACAACTAGAATGGTACATGATGTCTGACGAAGCTGCACCACACGTCTCACTAGCTCTGCACCCACAACATCAGGCTAAGGAGTTAGGAGGCATGGTAAAGCGAGCCCTGAGACAATCAGATTGACAACACACCCAAATACCGCAGATACAGTACTCTGCCTCTGCTAAAACATACAGGATTGTACTTAGCACTAGCAATACTGCTATTTTAGAACACAAACTCATCACAAGACATCATGGTAGAGAGAAAACTGACCACTGTCACACTGAAAACATGCTTAACACATTGCCAGGTCACCTATGAGCAGATTGGCCTACAGATGTTGGCCTCACAGACTGCGCTCCTATTACATTTTCAGTACACACCAACACACCCCTGTGGGTCAGACAGTATCCACACAAACCTCAGGCAGAAGCAGGTATACAGGACACAATAGAAGGGCTCCTAAAGAAAGGAGTCTTAGAGCCCTCACAGTCAGCCTGGAACACCCCCATCTTGCCTGTAGAAAAGAAAGGGACAGGTAAATACCGCATGGCACATGATCTACCTACAGTACCGGTTCCCAACCCATATGTTGCCTTAGCAAACCTGGATCCCTCCCAAAGTTGGTTCACATGTATTGACCTAGCAAATGCATTCTTTTGTCTCCTGTTGGGCTGAAGAGTGCAGAGACATTTTCTCTTTCACATTCCAGGGACAGCAGCTGCGATACACCAGACTACCACAAGGTTTCGCCCTTTCATCAGGACTAAAGCAAGCACTGAGTGACTGTCCTCTACCTGAGAACATAACCTTGATCCAGTATGTAGATGACTTGTTGCTAGCAGCACCTACAGCAGCATCCTGTCTGACAGCTACACGTCCTCCAAAATCTTGCCACCAAAGGCTTTAAAAATAGCTTAAAAATATCGAGATATTGGTTACAGGCCATATCAGCCCTAGTCCTACCTAACATTATTTGAAGTGTAAAGCGAATTTGTTCTCTGAACAAAAATGCAGACAAATATTTTTTTTAAATATGTATAATGGATATATGAAGATAAATCTAAATTAGCAGTGCCCAAATTGTTGCCTAAGCAACCATGGCGTCTCCTATAGACAAAATCATTCCGCTGTCACGTCAGTAAGTAAGGAAAAGAAAGCAAGGAAAAGAGCAGCAAAAGCTGTGAACTTTAACTAAAACAAGGCACGGAGAGGATGGGAAACAATGATGGATAGGTGGCTGAAGACGGGGTCAGGTGGTCCCTGAAAATTTTTTTTTTGACAAAGTGGTCCTTGGTCTGAAAAAGTTTGAGAAACACTGCTCTAGAGGCTAAACCAGGAAAAGCGATTATCATAGACTACACAGATATGATAGACTCAGTCAGGGGTTACAGGTATGTACTGATGTGTGTAGATGCGTACACAGGATGGCCAACAAAAAAGGAAGACAGTAAGTCGGTAATAAAGTTTCTGGTGAATCAGCACATGCCCAGACATGGTTTCCCTGAAAAAGTCAGGTCAGATAATGGTACACATTTCAAAAATCAGGACCTCCAAAAGGTGGAGGCCATGCTGGGGCTCAAGCATGCATTTTTTACAGTGTATCATCCCCAATCACAAGGTAAGGTGGAAAGAATGAATCAAACTGTCAAAGTCAAATTGGGCAAAATCTGTGCACAGACCAAAATGAATTGGCTAGATGCTCTACCACTAGCTCTGATGTCAATCAGAAGCTCAGTAAACCAGACCACAAGGTTTACACCACACAAGTTGCAAACAGGGAGAGCGTTTCTCTGACTTCCTTTGGTTCAACATAATGATCAAAGTCTAACCTCTAAAGCCTATTTCCATGAACTGCAGGGCTTGGTGTCAGCATTCTCCAAACAGGTCACAAACCAGCAGGAAGCGAGAAAACACACTCCACCCCCAGAGGCAGAGTGGGTCCTGCTTAAGGTCATCAAGAGGAAGTGGTCGGAGCCACGGTGGACTGGGCCATTCCAGGTGACAGAGAGGACCTCCCACGCCGTCCGCCTGAGAGGAAAAGGAGACACGTGGTTCCACTGGAGCCAGTGCGCAGCAGTTGAGGAGCCACAACGTTTCCTGAGCAAGATCCAGACGAATCTCCAAGAAAAGAGCACAGAGTCAGCTCATTCGGAAACAGATCCCACCTCAACCAAAGGGGCAGAATAATCCCCTGGTGGTGATCCTAGGCTCCAG
This sequence comes from Collichthys lucidus, assembly GCA_004119915.2. NCBI lineage: Eukaryota > Metazoa > Chordata > Actinopteri > Sciaenidae > Collichthys > Collichthys lucidus. Next base: position 3,156,774 of record CM014101.1, read on the forward strand.
ATGGAGCCCAAAGAAAGAAGATCATCAGAAGGGAGGAGGTGAAGAGGCGCTCCTCTCCTGCATGTGACTGGTCTCTCTGGTCCCCTCCCCAATGTGACCAGTGATGACATGTTTAGCCGCATGTCGTCATTTCACCGCTGGCTGTCGAGGTGGTGTCCAGCAAACGATGTGGGCTTCATAGATAATTGGACACCTTTCTGGGGAAAACCTGGTCTGATTAGGAGAGACGGCATCCATCCCACTTTGGATGGAGCAGCTCTCATATCTAGAAATATGGCCAAGTTTATTAGCTGACCAAAACCATGTCGACAACCCAGAGTTGAGACCAGGAAGCAGAGCTTCAGTCTTACACGCTTCTCTGCGCCTCCTTTATAGCAGCTGCCCACCCAGTCCTTTAGTATAGAGACTGTGTCTGTCCCCCGTCCACCTACATTATTTAAAGATAAAACAAACAGAAGAGGAGTTCATCATAAAAACGTAATAAAAATTAAATCAACATCTCCAACAGTCCAAAATAAGAGAATTAAATGTGGACTCTTGAATATCAGGTTTTTGTCCTCTAAAGCTGTCTTAGTTAATGAATTAATATCTGATTATGATATTGATTTGTTCTGTCTCACTGAAAACTGGCTGCAGGAGAATGAATATGTTAGCTTAAATGAATCCACTCCTCCGAGTCATTATAATACTCATATTCCTCGAAGTACTGGTCGAGGTGGTGGAGTTGGAGCCATATTTGACTCAAGTCTATTAATAAATCCTAAACCTAAACTAAATTATAATTCATTTGAAAGTCTTGTTCTTAGCCTCACTCACCCAACCTGGAAAACTTCGCAGCCAATTCTATTTGTTACAGTATATCGAGCTCCAGGTCCTTATTCTGAATTTTTATCTGAATTTGCGGAATTTGCATCAGGCTTGATCCTTAAAACAGATAAAGTAATTATTGTAGGTGATTTTAACATTCATGTGGACAACCACAATGATAGTCTTAGTACTGCGTTTATCTCTCTATTAGACTCAATCGGCTTCTGTCAGAGTGTAAATAAACCGACTCATTGTCTGAACCACACTCTTGATCTTGTTCTTTCATATGGCGTTGAAATTGATAATCTAATAGTCTTTCCACAGAATCCTCTTCTATCTGACCATTTTTTAATAACCTTTGAGTTCATACTATTGGACTATAAGCCTTTGTGTAGAAACTTCTACAGCAGATGTTTATCTGATAGTGCTGTAGCCAAATTTAAGGAAATGATTCCTTCAGTATTGAATTCGATGCCATGTCTAACTGTAACAGAGGACTTGTCTGCTTCCTTTAGCCCCTCACAAATAGATCATCTTGTTGATAGTATTACAGGTTCATTACGGACAACTCTAGACTCTATTGCACCTCTGAAAAAGAAGATAATTAAACAAAGAAGGCTAGCACCATGGTATAGCCAGCAGACTCGCAAATTAAAACAAGAGGCACGTAAATCTGAACGCAAATGGCGTGCCACTAAACTGGAAGAATCTCATCTAGTCTGGCAAGATAATCTCAGAACATACAGGAAGGCTCTTCGTAATGCCAGAGCAGCCTACTACTCTTCTTTAATTGAGGAGAATAAGAACAACCCCAGGTTTCTCTTCAGCACTGTAGCCAGGCTAACAGAGAATCACAGCTCTACTGAACCATCTATTCCCTTAGGTCTAAGTAGCAATGATTTCATGAGCTTCTTTAATGATAAGATTATAACTATTAGAGACAAAATCCATCACCTTCTGTCTTCAACAGGCATTAAACTGCATTCTGATACAGCAAGTTTGGAAACAGCTGTAAAACCTGATATGTATTTAGACTGTTTTTCTCCCATCGACCTCCATCAAATAACTTTAATCATTTCTGCAGCTAAGCCTTCAACCTGCCTCTTAGACCCCATCCCAACCAGGCTGCTCAAGGATGTTTTACCTCTAGTTAGTCATTCGTTATTGGATACAATTAATCTGTCTTTATTATCAGGACATGTACCTAAGTCCTTTAAGGTAGCTGTAATTAAACCTCTTCTTAAAAAGCCCACTCTAGACCCAGAGGTTTTAGCCAACTATAGACCGATATCAAACCTTCCCTTTGTGTCTAAGATACTTGAGAAAGCTGTAGCTAATCAACTGTGTGACTTTCTCTATAACAATAGTCTATTTGAGGATTTTCAGTCAGGATTTAGAGTGCATCATAGCACAGAGACCGCATTAGTCAAGGTTACAAATGACCTCCTAATGGCATCAGACAAAGGACTAATCTCGGTACTTGTCCTGTTAGATCTTAGTGCTGCATTTGACACCATTGACCATCAAATTCTTTTACAGAGAATGGAACATCAAATTGGCATCAAAGGAACCGCCCTAAGCTGGTTTAAATCGTATTTCTTAGATCGATCTCAGTTTGTTCACGTCAATGATGAATCCTCCATGCATACCAAAGTTTGTCATGGAGTCCCACAAGGTTCTGTACTAGGACCACTTTTATTTAGTTTATATATGCTTCCTTTAGGGAACATTATTAGGAATCACTCTATCAATTTTCATTGTTATGCTGACGACACCCAATTATATTTATCGATCAAGCCTGATGCAACCAATCAGTTAACTAAACTCCAAGCATGCCTTAAGGATATAAAAAATTGGATGACCTATAATTTTCTGATGTTAAATTCAGACAAAACTGAAGTTCTTGTAATTGGACCCAAGCACCTCAGAAACTCTCTTTCTAGAGACTTAGTTACTTTAGACGGTATCACCCTGGCCTCCAGCTCCACTGTAAAGAATCTTGGAGTTGTTTTTGATCAGGATTTGTCCTTTAATGTCCACATAAAACAAATTTCGAGGACTGCATTCTTCCACTTACGTAACATCGCTAAAATCAGACGCACTGTTTCTCAAGCAGATGCAGAAAAACGCATTTGTTACTTCTAGGCTGGACTATTGTAACTCTTTGTTATCAGGCTGCTCTAATAAGTCTCTTAGGACTTTACAGTTAATTCAGAATGCTGCTGCACGTGTTCTGACAGGAACCAAGATCAGAGATCACATCTCTCCCATTTTGACTTCCTTGCATTGGCTCCCTGTTAAATCTAGAATACAATTTAAAATTATCCTCCTTACTTACAAAGCTCTTCATGGTCAGGCACCATCATATCTAAAAGAGCTCATAGTACCTTACTATCCTTCTAGAACACTGCGCTCTCAGGACGATGGGTTCCTTGTGGTTCCTATAGTCTCCAAAAGTAGATTGGGAGCCAGAGCTTTCAGCTATCAGGCTCCTCTTCTGTGGAACAAATTACCAATCTGGGTTCGGGAGGCAGACACGGTCAACACTTTTAAGAGTAGACTTAAAACTTTCCTTTTTGATAAAGCGTATAGTTAGGGCTGGCTCAGGTCATCCCTTAGTTATGCTGCTATAGGATTAGACTGCCGGGGGACTCCCCAGGGTTATGCCTAGCCAGGCACGGTATTGGTTAAAGATGTAGTCACATCTCCCTTACCGAAAACCCTCCCTCCTACTCTGCCTCTCTCTCTCTGTCTCTCTCTCTCTGTCTTTATCTGTCTGTCTGTCTGTCTGTCTGTCTGTCTCTGTCTCTCTCTCTCTCTGGACATGTCTCATTAATGCATGCTACTAACCAAACTTCCCCGGAGTTTCTGTGCTCTGTCGTCCAGCAGGTTTTTCGTGGATCGTGGCTGCTGCTGTGATCCTGGACGGCACCCACTACACATATTACTACTGTCATTAATACTACTATATCTACTACTGTGGTCACTTTATCATTCATTGTCATTCTGTCAGTCATTGTAAATGTACAAAATGTTTATGTTGATTGTCTTGTACACGTGACATCCATTGCACGTCTGTCCGTCCTGGGAGAGGGATCCCTCCTCTGTGGCTCTTCCTGAGGTTTCTTCCACATTTTTTCCCTGTTAAAGGTTTTTTGTGGGCAAGTTTTTCCTCACTCGAACCGAGGGTCTAAGGACAAAGGGTGTCATTCTCTGTACAGATTGTAAAGCCCTCCGAGGCAAATGTACTTTGTGACTTTGGGCTATACAAATAAAATTGAATTGAATTGAATTGAACCCGAAGACTGAGGCCTGCAAGACGTAAAAGGAGATAGATAAGTGTCATGTGGTTACAGATGTGCATAGTTGGTTGGCTAATCGTCCTTGCAGTGTTCATGTGGGCCCTGTGCAGATTGGTCATGACAGGGCAAACTAATATCTGAGTTACAAAAGAGGGGTGCAAGGTTCAAGTTTAAGTTCTATTACTTATGCAATTTTGATTTTCATTGTTTTAAGTTTCATTACTTATCCGATTATAACTTTTATTATTTTCATTTTTACTGCTTATTCAACTTTAATTTTAATTACTATTCAGTTGTATTCTTCATTGTTTAATGTTGCATATTGCTAAAGAGTTGGGTGAACAGGACATAAGAAGCAGGTTAAAAAAAAACTCCTAGGGGTGGTACCGCCTAGGATACAGAGAACCAGATAAGGCCCTGTTAGCCAGAAGGTGCTTGCAAAATCTATGTGAAGGTGATTAATACGAAATAGTATGTATCCATTGATTAATCTACGAGTGATTATGATCCTAACAGTTGTTTACATATCAAAATAACTTAACCAGGCCCAACAGCACAGTGACCAACAGAGCTCAAAAGGGGGACTGAAATTCTCCCAGAAATGGTGATCTCTGGGTAGAGATCAGAAGGGGGAATTGTGAGAATGTGTAATAATGTTCAATCATATATTGTTTGTTAAGTGTTTATTGGTGTGTGTGTAATTAATTCTTTTGTCTGTGTTATTTCTTTTGTGTGAACGACAATTTAGTATAATGATGTGCGTGTATTGCAAAATGTTGAAGGGTAGCGGGCAGTTGAAAGGATCATGTGCACTTACATGTGAGAAGTAAGCAGTCTAACTGTCAGTTATGCAAACCACACTTAATCTCAATAACGCTCTGCTCAGCTTGCTACATCTTGTTTTGGAGTGAAAACATGCATTAATCTACACTCTACTGAAATGTAACGCCTGCTTTGTGTGTTTAATAAAACGAGCCAGAACTGTTGGAGATCAGAACTCAGCTGGGTGCGATAGTGAACGGACTGCGGAGTCTGTCAAAGCTATGTTCTCCCTCTTGCAACAGGTAAAACTGAAGTACTTGTACTTTGTCTTCTTTAAACTCAATATCTCTCTGCTTTACATCAGGTCTACAGAATTCAGGGTGGTTTGAATCACCACAACATGTTTTATGTAGTGTATTGTCTTTTTTTGTATATACACAGGCTCCCTCAATAAGCTTTAGATAACTTCTATGGGAGACCTGATTCTCACACACAGGTATATAATCTTTTTTCTTTTCTTTTTTAAGTTCAAATAATGACAATTACTGGATGTCAGTATGTTGTTAATGTGTGTGTGTGAATAAAGTTTAAAGGTGAGCTGATGGAAGTGTGTCTGTCTGTATTGACCTCTGACCTTTTAGACCCTGTTCACACTTGGTATATTGTCAGGCGTCCTGGCTGATCCGATCACACCTGGACAGCTCAGATGTCACTTCCAGGGTTTCACAAAGTTTCTTTATTTTATCTTCAAACTCAGCAGATCTTTAAACTGAGGTTTTTAAATGGACCTCTGAATGTGGTCTGAGTGATCGGATGTAAACGCGTCCTCGATGCTTCTTGGTGCATTCACACCTTTAGAGCTGTCCACCTGTGATCAGACCAGCTGTTAACTCCAGGTGTGAACGGTGCCTCACTGACCTCTGTTTACCTGTTGCAGCTGTGGCTGTGTTGCTGTATGGACTGTTTGTTTCTGCAGGTGAACTGATGGGAGTTCATGATTTCTACTTTATTTACAAGGATCATGTTTGCGGTTGTTCTGCACGTCTGTGTGAAATGACTGCAGGAAGTCTGAGCTTTAAGTTAAATTACTGGTTCTAGATCTGGTCCTGGTCTTGGGTCTGGTTCTTGTTCTCCTCCATCAGCCTCTTCTCTGTTTGTGATCATACTCTTCTGCCATCTATTGGTCTGCTGTCCATCTACTGCAGCAGGAAGACAGGAGACAAACCAGCCGTCAGGTGGTCGCAAGAAGCAAAAGGAATTTGACGAAGTGAGACGGCAGCTCCGTACTGGGCCCATGTGAGCAGCGCTGCGTGGATTAACCCATAAGAACCCAGACCCATTTATCCTTAAAGGAAAATTATGTGGGTTACACCACAGACCAAGAGGACCACATAAAACACATTTCTAAAGTTTTTTTCAGAATAACACTTTTTATTCCCAAAGATCTGAAATGTTACATATATGTCACATTGGGCGTTAATGGTAAACATATTTCTTATTTGAAAATAAGTAAACCTGACAGTTTTTACTGCTTTACTTCAATAGCAAGGTTTAACATAACATTCTTGGTCAGTTTTGCTTTGCATAACAAAATATGCAAACTGCATGAAAAATAAATAACACTGCCTATTTGGCTGCATTCGCAATAAGCTACCATAGCTACAGAGAACTGAACAACAAAACTAAAAACATAAATTGTGCAAAAGAAACCTAAATGCTAAAGAGAAATTAAACTGTTGTATAATCAGCACCATGTCTGGAACATTTTCTTAGTTTTTAGGTCTGTAAACTATCTTTAGCCATTTAGCCTAGGCCAGATGGTATAACTTGAAACAGTTTCGTTCCTCAGTGAAGCAAAGACGCACATCACATTTCTCACAGAGAGTGGTGGTTGCATTGATTTTGCAGAGTTTGCAGCGGCCACGTTTGTCTTGTTTCACAGGCCAATGTGCAACTGGGTCAGTGCGAAGATCATCTGGAACTCCAACACGAATCCTCTTGGGCAGTGGTGGTGGAGATGTGGCACTGAGTGATGGGCCTCTATGTGCCTGCCAAAGAATGAGGCTAGTGGCAACCTTGCCTGGAACCCTTCTTTGTTTCAGTGTGTTTTGCACACCAAGTAGTTTGTAGTCAGGGCGGTAGATCAACCATGCATTAACCAGACCTAACATGATGGTGTGGCAGAACAAGTAGATGTACCACCTCATGTGGTACTTGCACCTTGCAATGCATGCATCAAGGAGGTCCATCCTGCCCATGATTGTATTGTATTGTTTCACAATGTGTGGTCTGCTGACCTCCACAAAGGCCTTGTCTGCTTTGCTCCAGCGTTAAGCATTGTCTTGAGGCTCAACTCCACAATATGATGAGATCATTGTAACAGATTTATTGTCATACCACTTGACAATGACCATGCTTTCTTCTTTTTCCACCCTGGAATCAACAGATCCTCTGCCTCTTTTGGCAAAACTTTTCTCGTCTTCAAGCTGACACGCGGCTAAGCAATTGGCACGCAGAGTTCCTACAAAGTAGATCTTTCGTTGAAGAAGGTTGAGCACCAGTGGTGCTGAAGAGAAAAGATTGTCCGCAAATACTTGGTCTGATGGAAGAGTTTCACAAAGCTTGACGACAACATCACCTCCCATGCCAAGTGAAGATTTTTTACTGGTGCCACCTTCATAGACTGCAAAATCACAGTATTCCTGAGGCAGAACAGCGGCTCCACATTTTCGAATCCCAAGAGTGGGGCTTGCCCCTAACATACTGTCTTATTGGGCTGTGTGTCCCTCTGAAGGACATTTACAATAAGACATTTACATTTTTATGGGATCAGCATAGGATAGTAAAAATGTGTTAACATTATGTACAGATTTGCTAAAAAAAATATTTTGTAACACAAACCAAATACTTTCATATTATTTTGTGTTTCTAATTGTTCAGTACACTTTTAATTGACCAGCAGAACATATTTCAACTTAATATAATTGATACAGCTAAATTCATTGGGTGGGTTATAACCATTTTTGTTATTGTGACAAATGGGTCACATCACATTTCCCCCTCTCATTTTGAGGCTGAAAGCCCGATGTGACATATATGTTACAACGATATTTTTGTAACTTGTTTGATATTATTTTCTTCAACAAACATGGTCAGACCGTGTTGAAAGTAATATAGGACATGTTATCATTAGCACTGAACTGTTAAATGTTTGAAATTACCTGTAGTATTAAAAAAAAAATAGCTTCTTGGAATTAGCTGCTACACTGAATTTAGCGCACAGGCCATACCACCATTTTGAAGAGGTCACTTCCTGTCACAGTCACATGACTGTCACATGGTCATCATATCAGGATGTTACATTAATGCCACTTAGGGACTTAATGAGTTAAGATCTGACATAAAGCTTTATACAGAAGAGTCTGGGACATTGAATGTGCGTGTTACACTGGTGTCACCATGGGTTCTTATGGGTTAATACTGCCATCTTGTGGCTGAACAGCAGGTGTGAACAATGCTGTCAGCAGATTGAAATGAATCATGAACATTTCTATAATTTGATCTAAACAAAATCCATGAAGTTCAGTTCAGGCCTCATAAGGAGAGGTCTGAGACAATCACTCACATGTGACTGTGGAACTGATGAACAGCAGTATCAGGCTTTGTGGGCCTCAGATATTCTTCCTCCTCCTCTCTCATGTGATTAGCATCCAGTTAGGAACCTGCGGTGCAGTCGAATATTCAAATTATTACCTCATGTCATCTCCTAAGCACTTTTCCTTAAACCTTGATGGAGGATAGTGTCTAAACTCTTCATGGCCACTAAGCTGAGCCAATGATACAGCTATTGTGGGATGTGTATCAGAAGGAAACGAGCAGCAATGCAGTGAGGTCATCACAGACTTCGTCACCTTCATATCACTGACAAAGTGATGTGAAGGTGACATAGTCAGCAAGACGAAGGAGATATCCAAACTCTGGATGTTCACAGGTGTGGTTCGAGGCGTCTTCCTCCACAAGTCAGTGGATATCTCCTTTGTCTTGCTGCCATCGATGTGAAGGTGGATGTGACTGCACCAGTTGAAAAAGTCTGTGATGACCTCACTGTATTCCTGCTCATTTCCTTGTCATACTGTATCTTGATTGTTTCCATTTTTTTGTAAGTCGCTTTGGATAAAAGCATCAACTAAATGACTAAATGTAAATGTAATGTAAATACAAATACCTGGGTGTTCACCTCAACGATACAAGAAGGGTCGAAGTCGTCTCCAGCTCCTGAGCAGACTGAGATCCTCTGGACTATGCAGGACTCTGTTTAAAACACTGTGGTGGCATCTGCAACTCTTTAACACCAGCATGACTCAATGACTTTCTACAGCACGACTTTTTAGGCAAGAAAATGCACAATCAATCATCTTTTGTCAAAGGCATTTATTTCCACATTTATTTTGTTCTATTTATATTTGCACTGTGTGATAATAATCTGACACCTAAGACACCCTGGGACCCTGGCCAGCACGGCTGAAAAGGAAAACTTTGAGGCTGCACCACAGTGGATTGATTTATATTGTCACTGGTTTCCCAACCTGTGGATCTCAAACTCCACTAGGGGTCGCCAAAGCTACACAGGGATTCATGAGGTCTTCTAAATTTGAAGGGGTGTGATAAAAAAAAAACATAGTATGTCAGCATGTTATTAATTTCTGTCAAGATAGCTAACTTTTTTGATGATTGTAATTATTAAATGTGACAGGATACAGGATGAGGACACAGCGAAGACCTGAACAAAAAAAAAAGCAGTTTAAACAAGCAAAGAACTCAGAACAATGAGAAGAAAACACTGAATCTGTCACAAAGGAATCCTAATAAGTATTTATGATTGTCCAGATAAATGAATTATTGTAAATGTGGTTAACTGTTCTGTTTTAATATAACATAATGTAACACTGATGTTTAGATATACAGATATTACAGATTGTAGAGACTATTTCCCCCCCGTCACTGTTCTAATGTAAGAATTAGGCAGGCTAAGTCCCATCATTTTTACAAAGCTCTCAAAACAACACATTGCATATGTGTTAATTTTAGGTTTCAATCACTTTTTATTTCTGATAGGTGATTTAACAAAATGTGCCTTTTAACAGCTATCTAAGTTTAACAGCCTGACAGAACTGACAGAAATAAAACATAACTCTGATTGTTATACAGCGGTTATGTTCGGGCATCTCACTTCCCCCAGGAAAGCAGCCTCCGTTTCTGGCAGTAGGACCAGAGTAGGTCCAGCTGTTTACTCATGATGATTGTATGACACGATTTTGATATTCAGTAACTCACTCTATACTTTCCACCAAAAGTGTTGTAGGTAGTGTCTTGGTAAACTTTCTGCCTGGGGACAGGGGTGATGATGGTGGAGATATTTTTTGATTTACGAAGGAAAACTGGGTGGAAACCCACTTGAGGAAAAAAAAAATCCTCTTAACTTTACAATGTAAATTTCTGATTATTGAAGACAGCCTAAATCATCTAAAATATAGAATTTATTTCCTGTGTTTTAGTTCACTGGAAACAATGTAAAAATGAAATATAGTGAAACACTGAACTGGCTCCTTCTAAGCTCCAAGCTCTTTCAAATCCATCTCCAATAGTTACCACGTTTTACCATATTTCTGCTCGTGGAGCTTCTCACTTTGGGCAGAATCTAACTCCATTGATCCACTTCATTGGCTCGATTCCATGGCCACACTACATTTTGTGGGCAGTGTGAGTAAAAACAAAACACAAACGCACTGTCCGGTCTGAAAGGTAAATTTCAAAAGAAGAAACATAATGACTGTAGTGCTGTTGCCAAGAAGCTCGTATTTCAATTGAGCATTTTTCCTTAATCGCTGCAATTTTATTACAGTACATTACAGATTTAATACAGTAAATATCTTGAATGTTTTTCCTTTAATCACTTATACAAAAAGGGAAGAAAAAAACTTGAGGAAACACGTCGCATGCTTCCTCAGACGCTGACATCAGCTGTTGCACCTGAAGCTCGGCCTGCCGTCTTCTCAGTGGAAACCACGCTTCCTGCCAGCTGAAGGAAGTGATGACTGTATAAACCCACCGCACTGAAGTCATCATACAGGACATATTTCACAGCCACTGCCTCTGCACATTGACTGTGCTTGTCTATTTTTTTTTCTAACCGCAGGCATGTTGCCATTCAACACAAGCCTTTCCAAAAGTCCCATCGACACTGGCAAAAAAGGGAAACACACGAAGGCTGCCACCGTCGTGGGAGTCCAGAGGGTACAGAACTGAGTTTCTTGTCCAATACAGCCGAACAGCTTCCATGGCTCTGTTGCATCAGCAGTTTTCTAGCTGGCGTAAAAAAGAAATTCATACTGGAGGTGCTAAAAAAACAAATCATATTTAAATTATGAATTAGATTACCATGATAAGACACTAATATTGGACAAACACTCTTATTTTCTTGGGGTTAATCGAGAGTTCTGGTTCTCAAAAGAGGTCAAAGTTCTAAATCTAAATTGTATTAGCTTGTGTACTTTGGCAATGCCATCTCACAGTTAATGCTTTAGGACTATTTACATTTTGTATGTCTGCTTTGAATTATGCATGCTTGGCCTGTAATACTTTACCACACACAGCCAATATATATACAGACGTACAAACAGTAATCTAATACATTTACAGAGAGTCGTGCAAGCTGTAATCCCTCAAGCAGTGTTGCTCGGTTTGTGGTCATTTTTCACTTTAGCCCAGCCTACAGCTTCCAGCAGCCAATTGTTGCAACACTGACTCCAGTCCCAGTGTGAAGCCCAACTGGTGTCACTTTAACAAGTCTCTGCTGGTCTAAACTACCAGCATTATGGTTTTATATAGAAAGAAAGCGGCACCACAGTCATGTTTCATAACAGAGACTGTGGGCACTGGCATGGAGCCCTCGCAAAGAATAGCCTCCCTATCTGTCTGGCATCATGAAAATGATATATCCTTCTCTTGCTGCACTTTTACATACACGATTTGTTGAGTACTTTCTTTATTCAGGGATCAAACCTCTAGTCTAGATATTCAGCTGAATACCAACACAAACCTCTGATATTATGGCGGCTTCTCCCTAACCACAGCAGTGAAAAGGTATTTTGGTAAATTAGTAATTAGCAGAAGGAAGTTATCTTTTTGCAGTGACCACACTGATTAAAGTGTTCTCCAGGAAATGTACATTTATTCAACCTTTATTTAAGTTTCCAGGAATTACTGAGGGCGTCTAGATGGCGTCTAATCAAAGCAGAATAAATACGCACAAAAGAAGACACACAAGCAGACAACAACAGTTAAAACTTATTACATCAAGAGGTTTTTAATCATGGTTTTAAATTGAACTCAATTGTGCTGAGTTTTAATGAGCGTTGTAACAACGTGTCTGCAGGACAAAAAATAAAAACAGTTATCCCAAATTTAGTGTTAGCACGCAGGACCTCAAGCATTAGCCAATCAGTCAAATAATGACTAAAAGACCAGTTTAATAAGGAAGTTATATATGATGGCAAGTTGCCGCTATGAGCTTTACAATATGATGCCCGCCTACTGTGACAGTCTTGACAGTCTGGTCATTTGACATCTCTACAATCTGAGATGGGACATTTCATAATGTGGGACACACTCAGCATTTAGTCGCTTCCTGTGCCAAGTTCATTAGACTTTTACAGAGGAGCAATAAAAACAGCCTGATTGGAAACATTAGAACTTGGTATGGGATGTGTTAGGCAAGGACAGGAAAGCGGGCGGGCGATTAAAACTACACAGAATATCATTCATACTCATACTCATACTCATACACCCACCCTTGTGACAACCTGCTGCTGTCTGACAAGCGATACAGAAGTATCCGCTGTCATATCGCCACATTACGGAGCAATTTTTTTGGTTTGTTTGCTTTGGTATGAAATGAAATATATATATATACCTTAATAGCATGATTGGTACTCCCAATTGTTGAAAAACTGTAAACTCACAGTGACTATGAGCTCCATATGGGAGTGTTTTCATCTATGTTACATAATACCAATGCATACAGCAAACTTTACATACCATGAAAGAGGGTAGAACTCTGATTTCAGATGTGGGGGCGACACAGTGATGTTCACTACATACACATCTTTAGAGAGATTTTGGTGCGTGTATCAAACTGAAACTTTACAAGCAACATTTTCTTTTCAATAGTAACAAGAACTGTCTCTGTGAACGTTCCAACACTGTAAATGAGTGCAGACTTGTCAGCTGGTCGAGCACTTTCACAGACTGACATTTGCTTCATGTGCATATTTGGCTCAACTCTCACATTATAACGTGCAAAACACCCCTTCAGTCCTCACCCGTAGCCTGCGAAGGTGTGTCTTAAACGTCGCTAATTACATATCAACAGCAGAGAATATGATTGAACACTGTCCCTGCACAGTGTAATGAGGTGTTTGCTGTACATTCCTGTCCCGTAGGTGCTGCATTTGTCCTACTTGGAGCTGACTGGCTGCAACGATGGGCGTGCAGCACTCAAGCCGTCTGGACCCGTGCCTTGTGTTCTCTGGCGCTGTGTATGCAACAGCTGGAGCTCTGCAGATGACATGTCTCATTCACACGCAAGCGCACACACACACACACACACACACACACACACACACACACACAGACACATTCCTGCTTTCTTGTAGATACACGAACCAAATGTGAGCATATTGTATACACACATACTGTATTCAGGATGTTATTGTTGAACATATGACCCTTCTTCTCCTACAGCCTTATGACAGATGGTTACACCATTCTGCCATCAACATACTCTTGGTCGTCTTTCCATTAAAGACCTCTCTGGGAGAGGGTTTTTGTAAGCACCTAAGTTCATCAGTTTGAACTTATAAAAAAAGACTCTCCTTGTAAAGTCTGTGGTTGTGTTTGTCTCATAAAGACAGCAGAGTTCCTTCCTTTTACTAGTGAGTTTATATGATGGTCCATGGCCCCATTAGAGACTATCTAAACATGCAGGCTCCGACCACGGACAGATAGCCCTGCAGAGTAAACAAGGTCTAATTGATGGTGGGTGGGATGAGAGAATATACAGTTACTCAGTCATTGTCAAGCCACCTGCACTATGTCCACATGCAGTAACCCTGCACATGTACACATCTCTCCAAGGGTAGCTGGAGTCCAGAAATGTCTGCAAGCTATAACATTAACAAATAGCACACACACCAGAAAAGGGAGGGAGGGGGGGACGATTTTAACACTTTCTGCAAGGACAGTTATATAGTTGTATGCATATTACTTTAATAGAAGTATCCCCAAGTCTCGGGTAAAGGTAAATCAAAAAATCATTTAACGCGACATCAGGAAACCGCATTATGTTTTCCCTTCAGGAAGCTGGGTGATGCTTCAGTCGGGCTTTAATATTCCATACACTACTCAGTCTAGAATGATAAAATGTTTGCCCGGGGTGAAATCAAAATTTAACTTCCATATTTTCACAGATGGTGCCACTGGGGCTGGGGAAGTACCTGGAAATGTTGGTTTCTCTCCAGGCAAACATTTGGTCATTCTAGGCAGACATCTGTGGGATCATGAAAATACTTTTGATACAACCTGCTGCTTGAAAACAGGTAAGAAATACATATAAGTCACGATTTCCCCCTGTGGTTTCCAATAGAAAAGTTATGTGTCCGAATAACATGCTGAGGTTGCTGGTTTTAACAAACCTTTCCATGCGGCTTGGACACCTGTGGTCATTAGGTCTTTCAACTCTAACCCCCTTGCCAAGGCAACCCTGCCTGGGGCAATCATGCCTCGGCTTGTGTTGGCCTACTTGATGCACGGCCATCTTGATGTCTTCTCTGAGGGATCTACGATATTCTTGGCTCTTAGTCCTGTAATCACAAGGGGTCATGTCTATGCATCGGATGTTGATGGGCTTGCACAAGGTCCTGCTTCTGCTGCTTTGACATAGATCTGCCAGTTTCTCATACCTGGCCCTCTTCTTTTCAAAGTTCTTCCCAGAGAACAGGCAAGGCTAACAAAGAAGACTAAATTGGAACAAGATTTACTCTCCAAGTGAAAATAGATACATCAAAATTATCTTTGTGAACTCATTGGTCCAAACCTTTGGACTGCATCTGGAACTGAGAACTTACCCAAACCCACTGAGTCATTTTCATATAAAAGGAATCAAGAACAATCATGGTCTAGACCCCGATCCAAAATTCACTCCAGCCCAAAAACTCAGATAAAGAGAGACCACAAACACAATCATATCCCCAGACATCTTAATGTTAGGGTAAGATTGTGATTATGGCAAATATATCATGGTCACAAGGCATGATACTGTGATGAATGAAGAGCTTATGAGTCTGCAACAAAGGCAACAGATGAACTAATCATGGAAAAAGAGGCTTGGTGTTTTCTTCCAATTCATGGCAAAGCAACCCTCAGACAGATAGTAAAATTAATGTATTTAACAAATTTTGATATGTATAAACAGTAAGTAGCAGATGGAGTGAGTGCAGTGGAATGGATAGAGTGGATGTACAGTATCAGTGAGACGTTATGGAAAGATTGTGCTTGGTCTTAAAATAAGATAGTTGTAAATACAGATGAGTGATGGAATGTACGCTGAGGTGTGGAATCATCCATGAAGGATACTTGGCTTGGCGGCAGCTATCAATGAAAACGCAGCTGAGGTTGAACAGAGATGCAATAAATTCATTTATTCAATCATTTTTCCTGCATTTCACAGTTCACATTTTTGGTCTCATCTCAAAAAAACACATTGTCCTGTGATAAATATGATTTGGAAATCACTTGCAAATACTTGCCATGTCAAGTTTGAGCTGGTTGTAGTTTCTGTTTTCCTACTTTTAAACAATTCTGAGTCGCTGTGCAATAAGAGATCAGATATGAGAATGTGACCGATGACCAGTTCGTTGAGATTAATCTTGCCTGATGCACCAAGTATAATTTTCAACTGTACATATTTATTCAGAAGGTGAGTGGGGCATTATCTGCACCTACATACTTGGATGGAAAAATGTTTTTTGGAACGTTGGGAGATACATGTGGAAAAGCGTTTAAGAATTGGTGGAATAGGTGCAGCTTACACTATTTGTCTCTGCAACATTTGTGTTAAGACTTCTCAATCCCTCATCGGCACCTTCTCTCTCCCCCACCTCTGGCTCAGTCCCATGTCGTCTCCAGTCCCCTCCACCCGCAACATGATCTCTCTGCTTCAAGTTTCCAGGTCAACTCTTCCTCAGCTACATCGTGGG
The DNA here is from genome assembly GCA_004119915.2 of Collichthys lucidus. NCBI lineage: Eukaryota > Metazoa > Chordata > Actinopteri > Sciaenidae > Collichthys > Collichthys lucidus. Next base: position 3,172,960 of record CM014101.1, read on the forward strand.
TTGACCTTGCCTTTTCTGTCCGCCTGCGCTGCTCTCTTTTGGCAACAGAAAGCCGAGTCCACGCAGATTCATCGGACAGCTGTCATTTATTCTATAAGTGTGTACGGGGGTGTGTGTGTGTGTGTGTTCTTCCATCCAAGGACCAAATGTGCACAAAAGGATTTAAGGTCAAGAAGGATACTCCAAAATGGAAACAGTTCTACTGGTTCATACTTCAGATTAGGATACAAGTGTGTCTTTAGATGACAGAAAATATTCATTTCTCAGAGAAAGGATTAAAAAACAGCATTAGACTTACAGTAGGTTTAAAGGTTAATGTTTTAGGTTAGCTATGTTTAGTCTGTGTAAAGTAAGAATAAATATGTCTTCTGAGTTTGTCAGACCAAAAAAGAAAGTGTTATGAACCATTCCCTTTCCTCCACTAGCTCATCTCTCTTTTTATTGAGTTTCGTTGTATTTTTTTTTTCCAGTTTGTCTTCATTTGCAGGAGAAACTGCTTTGATAAATATTCTCTCTTTGTAGGAATATTCATTTTCTCCTCTGATCCGTTTTCTCCTTATATGAATCCAGCTATCCATTTGTGCATCTTGGCCTTGGAAGACTTTTCCACCAGTCCTGGTAGTCATATTTCCCATGCTTGGTCATACTTTTATATCTGCACAATTCCTCAGGGCCAACAAAACTGATTTATACGCGCAGCCCTCGGTTGTGTTGACGACCCCGATAAATGTTTCATGACAAACACATCTGTGGAACTCCGAGGATACAGACGGACAAACGGAGAGGGATTGACGGACGGGCGAAAAGGACTGACGGAGGGGGGGAGCAACATAAGGAAGAGGCAGGGCTTTGTGTGGAGTGGAGTTTCTCAGCTCTTCTGGCACATCTGTCCTTCTTCCGTCCCTGCAGCGCTGACGCAATCGCGAAGGGTACACAAACACACACCCACTAAAACACGTTCAGCTGGCTCTGTTTAGCCACGCTGCCTGCGTGTGGATTACCCGATCTCCCATTGTGCTGCCGTTATTTAATAGCAGCTTTGGTGCAACATTGGCTTGATGTGTATGTGGCCAAGATTCAAGACAAAGCCAAATGTGCCCATAACAGCAACGCGATGAAATCATGCTTCGAAAAAAATTGCTTAATAGAATAATGTGTGCCATTTGACTGATGTTGTGATCCAAAGCTTTTTATAGCAGAGCAATTTACCCCGTAATCATTTTACAAAGAATGAAACGAGAGCACCAGCAAAGGAAGTGAACGATGTTATATGAATTCTACTTTTGCTCATTATTAGAGGTTTCGACAGCGCGATGATGACTAAAGAAGGTCATATTTAAGTCGGTCGCCAGTGTTTTTTTTTTTTTAACCACTCCTGGACGTAATGCACAACATCTGGATCCACGACTGCACACACTTTAAACATTAGCAGCCCAGAGGAGAATTAAACCACTAACTCTTGTAGACGATTAAGGCCATCTGAGTGTGTCTCAGTATTAACAAAATCATATGAAGTGATTTAGCATCAATAAACCACCACATTCATTTCAGAGACATGAGAGTGATCTCACCTGCTCATCTTCATCACTTACCTGTGTGTTATTCTCCAATGAACTCCTTTGTATACAGTATATACCCGTCCATGTGTGCCATGTGCCTTCGCTTTTCAGCCTTCAATGTTTTCCCGGATGTTTTATTTCATCCTGATCGTGCATTCTCCTCCTAGCCCCTTTCCAGCCTGGATTTTGTATCCTAAACTTTAGCGGGGCCTCCTTTAGTTGCACAATTACCCCCTGAGTCGTGTATTTGGCATTTACCGTGATATTGTGTTCATCTGATGAATTCAAGTCCAATCTTCACCCTCCTTTTATGTCTGCTCTGCTCTGGCTCCACTATGTTCATTATCTAGTCACTAACTTTGCGTGTGTGTTGCTGGGTGCTGGACACATGGAGAACAGTGGGTTTTTACTGAAAACAGCTGCCTGCTGCTGCTGCTGGAAATCAGGTTGATGAGCATGAGAATGCAACACAATGTTCTAAAGGAGGCAGAGAGAGCTAATGTGTAACATTCATCCAAGAAATAGTCTCTAAATAATGTTTAGGCCTACATTTCTTTGAGTTGGGTCCTTCCAACAATGCTCAAACTAAGAGATCTTTGCTCCTTGCCTAATCACTTCTGGTTTGTCTCTGGTTGATGGAGGCTGTGGCTCTGTCTGTCTCAGGAGGTAGTGCGAGTTACCCAATAATGGTGGTTCAATCCACAGCTCTACATGGTAAATGAACTGTACTTAAAGCCACTCAAAGTGCTCTACACTACATATCTCATTCACCCATTCACACACATTCATACCTTGATGGCACAGCCTTCGGGTGGGAAACACTTCGGGATGCAGACCGGAAGAGCCGGGGATCGAACCACCGATCATCTGATTAGTGGACGACCCGCTCTGCCTGTGAGCACAGCCGCCCATGTTGATCAAGATACTGATACTGATCAGAAGTTGTGCTTGGAAGGCCAAAAAAAATCTTTAAAAAAAAGTTACTGAACTTCAAATTACTCCCAGTGTGCCGTCAGTGTGTGAGGTTTTGTATGAATATGGTCAGGGATTAGTGGCTCCCAAAAAAAGCAGTTGGACACTTTCATGGCCAGCCATCAGTGTGTGAATGTATGACTGTCACATGTAGTGTAAAAGCACCTTGAGTGGTTGGAAGACTAGAAAGAAGCTGTACAGTCCATTTACCATGAACACAGGATATGTCAGCGTGTGAGGAGGGAAGAATGTGACTGAAGATGATGTGAAAAACACTTCAATACATGACCTCAGATTATCATCAGCTGTGGTGGTTATTTAACAATGATCCCATCCGACATCATGCCGTCGTCAATCTGTGTCTCGTGTTATTGTTTCGATGTGAGAAAAGAACTACGGCAATAACAGATGTGAAATGTGATAAGAAACAGCCAGTAAGTTTTTCTTAAAGGTCCAGTGCGTAGAAATTAGTTGCACCTAGTGGTGTAATCGCTGCATTGCAGTCTCCTCACATCACCCCCACCTACCTAACCTATATCAAAAGATAATTTTTAAGTATTATTTTTTTATTATTTATTATTTTCATGTGATCATACATGCATGAAAACATAATTATGAATGATAAATTTTATGTCTGCCTTATCCTGAAAATAATGGCCCCAAATCTAAGACACTGCACCTTTAAATGGAAAACCTTTATGAATCTCACTGAGGACAGTTTGCTCAGAGCTGCTTCTAAATGTGGAAGACTTTATAAATAGTTGGAATAAAGTTGTTAAGCATGCACCAACAGGGCCGGTGGTTTAAAAAACCTGCAGAACATTGCAGAGGGAATGAACGCAGGTAAAGCATTATGGCGCCATGATGGCGACAGAGAAAATTCACCTGCAAGAAGCCGGAATACCCGTGCTTTTACAGAGGATTTGTTGCTTGCAAAAAAATACTTAAATCCACTGACCCAAGAACAGATTTGTTACTATTTAAGATTGTTATGTCTTTTGGCTTCGGCTGTGAGAGCAGCAGATAAAAGAAAATCAAGAAACCCTCAATAAAAAACTCCAAACAAATGAATGAAAATTAATTTGAAAAGAAAAATTCTTCGTTGTCCTAGTTTCACAATAGCCTCAGTGTTCATCTACAGTATTTATATTATGTAGCAATTTCAATGAGTGTGTGTTGATTAGATAATTAGATTTCGATGAAAGATTGTTGGCAAACAAACCAGCAGAAACATTTCAGGAACACAAAATCTCACAGGAAAAGAACAATGTAGTTTTATTACTAATATTAAAAATACACAGGATCAAGTTTACAGAGAGATGTATGCCGACCAAAAAAGTGTGTGTGTGTGTGTGTTTGTTTACATCCAGTGCTGGTGTTTTCAGTGTCAGACTAATGTCTGACCAATGTCTCGACCACATATCCATAGATCCATCATAGCCTGAGGTACACACACACGCACAGCATATTATCATTGCGGTGTCGAGTATCTTAGTGAGAGTGAGCATGCGGCGGTGAAAAAGCTCTTTTCAGCACGGTTCATGTATGGTGAAAGAAAGTCAGTGTGCCGTGCAGAAACACTGCTCATTTATTTGTGTCAGCAACCTGGCGCACACACACACACACACACACACACACACACATATACACATTTATATACACTTTGACTGCAGCCCCCTAGACCACCTCACACACGTTCAGCGCGGATCAGCATGCACTAGAGTGGCTAAATATAGCTCAGCAGGTCCACTGTGGGCTTCCTTTGTGTGACGTTGGTTGGGACGTTATTAAAAAACGTTGGGTTCAATTACCCCCCCCCCCCCCCCCCCCACCCCCACCTCCACCTCCACCTCCACCTCCACCCTGCACCCCCTACACACACAGTCAGCCACGCGACTGCACAACCACAGATTCACTGACCCACTTCTCTCGTCGTATCAGAGAAAAATCAGATTGGGTCATTTTACATTTTTTTCCCATGCAGTCATGTGAGTTTTTACAGAAACAGAAGAATCCCCACACAAACACGATGGCAAAGATTGAAATGATTAAATAAATGAACAAATAAAATAGTATATAGCAAGTATGTAGTAAATAATTAATTAACAAATCTAATCAAATGATTAAAAAAGTACATTATAATAATAACATAATAATAAATAATAAGCTTTTTTTTAGCTTCATCATGTGATGTTAGGTGTTGTCACAGCTCAACCACTATGAAAGAACATGTAGTCCCCCAACAGAGAAGATCATTTCCACAAAAGCAGAATCCTCCTTCGTGCCAGGAAGGAAAGAAAACACAAGGAACTTCTGCTTGTTTGTAACACATGCTGAGATAAAGTCTTAAATACGGTGCCCTCCAAAATAAAATGTAGCTGAGGTCAGCGGGGGCACGGCTAGGTTGCTCACATCTGTTAGTCACATTTGGATATATTTCAGTTAATTTGGCTTCAGGATAATTGATCTTAAACTATGGTGCACGTGATGTAGAAGATCTTCCTCTTCTGTCCCACCAGTCGTCTGAAAGCTCATTTTAGTTAATATTTTTTGATTGACTTTCAAGTTTTTTAACCCACTCTTTACTCTCCTTCAGCTGTATTTCTATCCTCGCTTCTCTCCACCGTTGGAGCTGGAGCCGGAGCCGCAGGCCTTGTTTGTGTCGCAACACAACAGAGTCTCTGTGTAGTCTCTGGCAGGAGTGGAGGAGGAGGTGGGAGGAGGTGAAAACGGATGCTTCCCTGGGGAACAAGCCACTGCTCTGGACACTGTGATCTCCAATGTCCAGTGGTGAGATTCATCGGGCGGACGACAAAGCAGCAGTGAACGATGAACTGCTGATGAAATGTTTCGGTGTAGAGTGTGTGGTTATGATAAGGTTGAACCTTTTCACCTCTCCGTTCGGTTTGCAGAGCAGCGCATTGTGAGATTATTGATACAACTGCTGATTTATATGTTCAGCTGCAGCACAAAGGTTCGAGTATTCAAGGTCCTTTCAGCACATTCATGCAAAAGAGGCATCTAGTTGGATTAAAGAAGTTTAAAAAAAAAAACATCAAGCTGTTGTCATGTGTGGCAGTTATTCTGAGTCACTGCACTTCACTTAGCTTTATTTGATGTAGGATTCCAATACAGGAGCAGAGAGGAGAGGGAGAACGAGCTGTTTTATACACACAGGCAAACTCCACAGAGAGATGTTAACATCTGGAGTGTCAGTCGGGGGAACTCGTCCACTGACTGTGGCCAATTAACCAAGTCTGCAAAAGCACTCCTGCGGTCAGTTTTGTACAAATAAATTCAAATGAGATTTGACATCAGACTCCAGCTGTAATTAACCAAAAAACTCCAGGGAGGCCGACTGAGAGTTAATCTCTGAACGTCTGATCACATGTTCTACTGAAAGGACGTATGTGAATGTGTTGTTTTCCATATTTGACTCATTCGTGGACTTTAAAATGTTGTTTCATGTTTTTTTTTTTGTCACATTCTGAATTATAGACTGTGTTGACCGCACTCAAATAGTTTGACAGATTTTCAGTTTAGTGCTGCAGTGTTTTTGTTTTGGCTACAAAATAGTTCATGTTTAACAGCCATGTTAAAGTTTATTCACAGCTCTGGATGTGACTTCACCCATGAGCATCTAGAGTACAGTGAGTTATGAAATACTGTTGCTTTTAATGGCTAAATTATACTTTAACATAACATAAAGCATTGTCCAGGCTTTCAGACACACTTTGTGAACAGCTGTTATCACATGGTTATGTATGGAGTCTAAAATACGTCACAAGGGGGTTATAGACCTCTCTGGTGTTTAATTGTAATCAATAAATACATTCGCAAACTTTTAGAAACAGTTCTATCACTCTGTTTTTGGTCTACAGCTGCGTCTATCCATGGTTACGAACATCGTAACATGTTAGGACTGTTTGGAGAAAGCTGCAGAACAACAATCCCCATTGTTCTGCAAAATGTAATAATGTTTTTTTTGTCACTAAAGCCCTCTGGCTTTAAAAAGATCAATAAAAACAGTTTCCTGTCAGAAAGGTCTGTCTGATAGGAAGGTGGACCAGTAAGAAGATTCTAAATATAGAGTACACCTAGATATCGATTATTTCAGGTGCATGTTTTTCATCTTACATGATGGTCTTCCTGTCTCCTGTGTCCACACTGAGGATGGAGGGTGGTTCTATGGATAAGAACCTCATACAACCCCAATGAAAATCCCCAAACTAACCTTCCACAGCTAAGACTGAGAGATGGAGGCTTTCTGGAGAAACACACAGCTGTGACCAGGGTTTTGTTGCTAATGTTGTCATGTAATTATATTTACCACACACTCAGTCACCCACGCACTCGTGTTCCAAACTGCGATTAGCGCTCGAATGAGATGTGGTTGATGTTTATTAGATGTTTGTGTTGCTAAGCACGTAGCAATAGTGAATGCAGGTCTGGTATCGGGTAAGGTGACGTTAGTACAGTGACATACAGTGTGAAGGCATGTTATCTTCTATCATCTGGCTTACTGTTAAAGCTGCATTGATTGATTACTTTTGGGTTCGGCTAAAAACACATCTTGACATATTATCAACCCATAAGGTTGTTATGGTAATACGAAGCAACATTAGCAACATTAAATGAGCTTTGTGGTCGCTGAGAGCTGCTAAACCGTTCCATATAGCAGTGGGTGATAATTTTCTGTTTGTTCATCACTAATGACATGTTAAAAATAGTGAATACTGCAGTCTTATGTATGTCTACCTTGATTGGATTTATTATATTCACATTACATTTATGGGGCGGCTGTGTTAGAGCGGTTTAATAATCATCCAGGGGTTTCTGGTTCTATTCCCGGCTCCCTCAGTCCAGTTCTTGAGCAAGATACTGAACCCCTGAATCGACTCTGATTGCTGTGAAGCTGGTGTGTGTTTGAGCTCAGTGTCCGTGAATAGGAAGCTCTGTACAGCTCCTGATGAGCAGGTACTTATGGCAAGACTGACTAAACCAGTGGCTAAACTCGGCTTTTATACACAGGAAGGCTAGAGGGTGCGGAAGGCTTTATCAGGGGGTCCATGCACCAGGCCTAATAAAGGAAAATACTGTGATACTTTAACCCTGGTACCTAAGGAACATGCCTTCTTGACAATTTTCATAACCCAGATGTGTCTCTCTGTCTTGTGAACTTACTTGATTTAAAGTTCCTAAATACACTTACTGAAAACTATGATGTGGTTTCCCATATTATCCAAATGTAGCCTTTCATAACATTAGTCTAGCTCACAGTTGAACTACTACCACTGGACAAAATCTCTAAAGGTGCTGTCAAATTGGCAATAGTTTAAAACAACAACTCATCAGGAGACCACTTTAAATAACCTACAACAGATTGATGTATTCACTGTCCTTTCAATCCATGTCAGTGACTTGAAAGACGTTTATTCCAGCTTCTTCATTTACGTTTACAAAATCTTGCTGCTTTCAACGAGACATGCAGTGACCTGTCAATCAACTGGGGTGGCACCTGAGCCGTCCAATCAGGTTCCAGAGGTGGCCAGTGCTACTCGGCCACCCCTTTAACTGAAACCGAGACCAAGTCCTGACCAAGACCAAAGTCTATAGAGACAGAGACGAGATCAAGACTTAGAGAGGTTGAGACCAAGTCAAGACCAAGAATAGATGGTATAGAGACAGAGACAGGACGGTATGTAGCCTATTATGGTAGCAAATTTTCACAAAAACTCTTTAGTAGTATTGGCAGTATTACAAACAAACAAAGCGCTGTGTGTTCTTCTGGATGCTGTTTTGCAGATGAACTCTTTGTGGTCTAGGAAACCAAACCACAAAGAAGATTTGGCTTATGTCTCCTCCCAGTTAACAAATAAATCAGACAAAGTACAGGCAATTAAGTGGTATACCCATAGTTGTAGTCTTGACCGGTCTTAAAAATAAAGTCCTCTTGTCTGAGACCGAGACAAGACTCAAGAGTAAAAATGCAATCAAATCTGAGATGAGCCTTTAAAAAGTGATCTTGAGCCCGGTCTAAAGACAAGTCTATTCCATTACATAACAATCAAAGATTGATGGATGTTGTTCACAGATGAGTAACTGACATCTCTGGTGAAGTCTATATCTGGACTTTTTAACCATGACTGACGAAAAGTTCATGTCAAAATGTTGTAACTGGCTGAGATAAATCTCTTTCAGAGCATTCATTTAAAGCGTGGATGCCTTCTCAATATCGCCAAATGAGTATTTGGAACGGCTACATAAGCAAGGTGGTTCACCAGCTCGGTCAGAGGTTCTCACTTGCCTTGTGGTGTGCACTGTTTTGCAATTGTGTAAGCTAATCAACAAAGAGTTTAAAGTTTACACATGACAGGATGCACCCCCTACAATGTTTAGACTGCCATTTGTGGTCCTAGCTGTGGTCCACAAAATATATTTTCACCGGTAAATATTTTAGTTGCAACTAAATGAGCAAGCTAAGCAGTTTTTTTAAACCCCAACACAGAATGTGTGAAGCTGGGCTGGTGGATCAAAGCTATATAGTTAAGTTCCTCATGCCGTCCTGACAGATCTTAAAGGGTCTTGATGTAAACTGCGGTATGCACTTTTTGTTTTCTTCCTCCCCAGCTTTACATCTGGACCATGATCTCGTACCCCGTCGTGAGGCCGAGGGAAGGTTTATGTTTATGCTCACTGACAGCTGGGGAACGGGGGATGAAGCATATGAGAAGGCACAGAAAGAATTTGTGCGTCCAAAAGGCAAAACTTATCGACATCTGTCCAGCTGTGTGACCTTTAACCCCAGAGGGCACTTTGGGTCACTGACAGGAAGTGTTGAGGTCGACAGTGTGAATGGCGGACACATGCACTGTGGATAACTGTGTCATTGAGCCTGAAAAAACAGAGATTTGTGGTATCTACAGCAGAATGAGTGCAAAAGTCGATTAAAGAAAATACTAAAAACACAAAAATGAAAAGAAAATGTAAGCATGGAGTAAAAAATTCAAAAGAAAGAGGTGAAAATAAGGACCTGTAAAAAAAAGCAAAAAAAAAAAGCTGCCATGTCTCAGTGCGCCAACAAGAGTGACATCTGATGACAGCATCAAAGCAACGTTTGCAGCCATGCATCACACTGGAGCTCTACAGCTTAGCAACTTCATGCTGGGCCACAGGAATGATAAAAATTTACTACGTGGTAACAGCGTTTACACAACACCAACCAGACCGATTTTTGCATGCTTGTGAACGAGGGCCCCGCTGGCAGATCGAACTTTTTGGTCATACAAACATTTCTCTGAAGCAGAGCAGAAGTAATCTCACTGAGGTTGAGTGAAACCTCAGCGGGCAGCGGCTCTTCTCCTACTTTAAGAGGAGCCAATATAATCTTGTTTTGTAATGATAGAATCAGCATGATATGATGGTGGTATGATTTGTGAGGTTAGTTTGTTCAAAATGATAAATCTGACCTGTCAGACAGACGAAAAGCAACGTTAAAGGGCTGCAGGTACAAACTTTGCCTACTGTCAGTCCTTCATTTGAATGTACAGTCACAACAGTTCCAAGCAACATTGTAACTTTTCTACTATACCAAAACTAAGATATTTAAATCATGTTGATGCTATACTGACTTGTAATCAGGTGAATGGTGTCATTCATACGGCTGTTCTCACACTATGTAACTTGGCTGATTTGACTGATTTTCACCTCAACTCTGTTATTTTTCCTGATGAACAGAAAAGTAAACTACTGCCTACTGTAGCTGCTGTTAGCTAATTTTAGCTCACTTTGTTAGTTGGGCTCTTAGTAGAGGAGGTATTCAGGCCTGGGGTATGATGAAATGCAGCCAGGGACCGTAGCCAGTGTTGTGACAGAACCGGAGCTTGGCGAGTGGAGCCTCTATGGAGGAAGCTACGACGAGAAAAGGAGGGAGTAAGCAAGCAAGAAGTTACCGGACAAGAGTAAATGTGGGACTGACTTTTAGTGGTTGGTGAGAGCTTGGTGAAATAAAAGGCTGAAAGACAGACGCAGAGCTGGGCTGACTGCTGTTAGACCAGTGAGTAATATTAGCTGCTGCTATGTCTTGTGTTGTTGACCTTGTTGATGTTTAGCTGTTAGCAAAGTTGTCGACTCGCTAGTTTTTGATCATAAGTAATGTAATCAAATACTCGAGTACAGCTGAACAGGGGGATTACACTCCGAAACTGTGCACGCTAAATCACAAAAATACCAATTTCTGGGTCATGTTGCTTTAACAACTGTAAGAAATGAATGGATTTCACCATCTACAGTGTGTCTTATTAAAGGATTCAGAGGGTCCAGAAATCTCATAAGGGGCAAGGCCACTAGAAAAAGCAGCCAGGGAGATTAAAAATGGAAATGATTGTATGAAGGATATAACTACTCTGGACCACTTCAGGAAAATTATGTTAAAGGTCAATCTCCCATGTGAAAGCCGTATAACAACATCCACGCCGCTGTCTTCCCTGGACCTGAGCTCATCTGAGATGGACTGAAAAGTGGAAAAGAGTGCTGTGGTCTGATGAGTCCACGTCTCAAATTGTTTTTGGAAACCTGAACGTCGTGTCCTTCAGGCGGAATTTATGTTTTACGCAGCGTTTCTTTGGAAATGAGGTTGTAAATGCATGCAGAGCTAATCTTCTCTCTGCTGTGTCTGTAGGATATGTTTCATTGTGGTCAAAGACGGCACACCTGTGGAGCCGTGCTAATGGACTTCCTGGCTGGTAAGACGTGCCAAGATCCCTGTGTGCTGGCCTTGGATCACTAGCTTGGCAGAGACAGAGTCCATTATTTCCTATTGCTGCCACTCAGCAAAGAAGACCAGTGTGTTCAGAGAACGAGAAGGATTAGCAACAAGGACAGTGGGCAGGTTGTTTCTCAGTGGGGTAGGTTAAAGGGTGATGAAAATGGATGTCACAGGTTTTTCTGATCATCCCGGCTGACTCACCCTTCCTCGTGTCGTCATCTCTCCTCCCCCTCTCACAGTTATTCACACCCTTATTGTGTGTTAAGCATTTGTCCTGTCCATAAAGCTTGATGTCCTCCCTGACCACACATTGGTCTGTCTTCACTTTCATTAGCTTTTTGTGCCTGCAGGTTTTAAAACGTTAGCACAGAACATTTACTATTTACTATTTAACAAAAACAAAAGTCATTACATTACATATGTTGGGTAGGAACATTAGTACTATATAAAGTCAGAATTAGATTTTCTGTGGATAATAACAATCATGTAAATATATAGAATAAATGAAACTAAGTTATTCTAACTACAAACAAATACTACTTGTCTACCATGCAAGAGTTAATCCTGGACCTCAAGACTCACCTGGAGATGCAGCAGGTGTCCCAGCCCCAGAGTGAACCCCATGTCCTGCTTCTGTTTTGCCTTTCAGCAGTCACCTTGTGTCATGTCTATTTGTTCTCTAATGCCAGAAGGGAGATCTGGATCAAAAGAAACACATAAAGTTTTCAGGTCTGCTAAAGAGGCCACCAGAAGCTGGCTTTAAACCAAAGTAAAACACCGACCCGACACCAGAGTCCTCACTCAAGACTCAGAAAGTGAACATTTCACCTGTCATGCTTTTATTCTGCTAGTGGACGTAAAAATGTTATAATGCCGTGCGGGCATCAACGATTCACCGAGGTACACTTTGGCTCCTGGCTCTCAGATGGCTTCACCGTTTTGGACCTGTTTTGGTGGAAGAGGGGATAAGGGAGGAGAGAGGCTAACTAAAAGTACGACGGGAAAAAAACAGGTCCTGTTGATACAGTTATCCGAGCCAACTGGATAACACATTAGGCTAGCTGGGGCTGCACTGGGGAGCAGCTGTGCACGTGGCCAACCACCACGGTGGAATAACAACAGAAGCTAACACTAATAGATATTACATTGCATCAGTGGAAGTGATTTACCTGAGCGAGGCCTTAACTTATTCATTATCCAGTCATCGCAGTTTAAAATAATTTAGCGTCGTGCTGCTCGGTCACCGGTTCAGGCCGGTGTTGTGTTGCAGCTGCTTGGCTATGACATAATGTAGCTATGAAAAGGTGTTTGGTGTGAATGTTAGCTCACCTGTGTTTTTCTTTGACACAAGAGGACTATTCTCTGTGAACGTCTGGCCCAGACATATTGGGGTCAAAGGTTAGATTTCGGTGGGCTCCTGAATCAGACCCCTGTTGACTTCCCGCTCGCAGGGCTATCTATATTCTTGCATTTGCTTCTTCTCCATCGCCCATCCTTCTGTCTAGCATGTTCATGTCAGAAGGTTGGTTTACCAATGAAAACTTTTTGTCAGCCACCCCTAATTATCTAGACGGGCTGGTAATCTTAGTTTTACTTGTCCAGGGTTTGAGATAAGTGTCTCTGAGATTACCACCTACAGTGGAGGTGACTGGAGGTTTGTTTGTGGTGCTCACAGTGTTGAAAGATGAAATTTAAAGGACCAGTGTGTACAATTTAAAGGAATCTTTAATTTAAAGGAATATTTAAATTGTACGCTCCGCTCATTCAAACCGTCTAGTTGTACCATCGCTTCTCGCAAAGCGAGGTCACTCTAAACTCTTCTCTGTGGTTGTCCCCAAATGGTGGAATGACCTAGTAACGGCTACAAGAACAGCAACATCCCTTTCTACCTTTAAAAAACTTGTAAAAACCTTTCTCTTTCGTGAATGCTTCCTTGCCTAAAATTAACACAACTAACAACTACTCTGTGCTCCTTTACACCTCTTTCAGCTTATGCCCTCCTCTGTAAGTCGCTTTGGATAAAAGCGTCTGCTAAATGTAATGTAATGTAATATAATAGCAAAAATGGAATCCCAAATATCCATAACTCTGTTTTGTGTTTAATCACCTGAAAATAAAAATCTTGTTTTTGTTTCCTTAGAATGAGACTTTAAGTCCACCAACTACTTTTTACCTAGAATTTTGTCTTATCTCTTTTCATCTTCTATGTCAAGAGCTCATGCTCTTATTGCTGAGACGACCTGTTTTTCTATTTCAACTCATTTACTTGTAATGTTGACCCTGTGTTATGTTGATGCTACATATGAAAAATAAAGTTTTGCAGCCACTGTACTTTCTCCTACATGCTTGGGTGGGGAAGGTGAGGCGAAGGGTATTCAGTGGTTGCAATCTGCAATCAGTAAATGCTGCTAAAACTTGCACACTGGACTTAAAAGATTCACTAGGAAGTCTTGTAGTTCCTCTTGGCAATACACAGACCGTATTAAACTGACTAAAAACTGTTAAAACTGTTTGTAATTCATACATGTAAAACACTTTATCTGTACATACACAATTAAATATTTTTGATAGGTTATTCACACCAATTATTTATATATCATAAAGCACTAATCAATCTTGCCATAATAATATTAGATCAAAGGAAGACTACAGAATTCATAATTGTCTGAAAACATAACAAAAACAAAATAATGTCTGCTGGATGTGTAAATGACCAACTATCAATAATCATCAGTTTTCCCCGGGGGGACAAAGAAAATGAACGAATGCTTCTTCAAGTACACCCTAAAAGTCAGACGACAGCCTAATAATAATGGTTATGTGACATCTGCTGGGTCAAATGTCTGCAGTATCTCATGAAAACATAAATTACAGACCGGCTATTTGCAGCTTCAGGGTTTGGAACAACAAAATCCTTCAGGTCACTGCAAGATACGAGTATGTGGATTTGAAACAGGGGGTCTATAATCTTTATAATGACAAATGTCTGCGACAGAGGTATCACAACTTATTTAAATGAAAGGATAGTCAATGATAGAAAATGACTTGCTGTCCACGATTCCATGACTTTTATACATGTTGTTACAGTTGGAATCTGAAAATGACAGATAAAGTTGTCTTAAATTGAGTTTTATTTCTGCCAGGCTTTTTGTCATAATTGTACTGCTGTTTGGACTGAATATGTATTTTTAAATGGGATTGTTCGATGCTGTAACCACCACCTCTTCTGCATTGTATGGCTCGATAGAAGCAGTAAGTGGTTTAATCTCAACCGACACGCTCCACCTCCGATCTTCTGTTCTCTCACCTGAACTATGGGATTTCTTTACATCCTCTGTTTCCATCTACCTCTCAGTCTATTTCGTTTGTCTTTGCTGTTTGCCTGTGGCCTCAATTGTCTGTGTTCCAGGCTCCCTTCACTCCAGCTGTGTTGTGTATCTGGAAGTGGAGGGTGAAGCGAGGGTGTCCACTTCGCACGCATACCTTTGCTTCAACACTTTACCTACCTGAGGGGGCAACCAGTTTATCTGGAGGATTTTGCTTTTCTCAACACTTTGTCCTTATCTTCCCCTCATCTGCACTCACTCAGGGTGTTGAGTCTGTCGTCACGGCTATCATCGCGTCCATCTCTGTGGCTGCTTCTGTCATGTGGAATTCCTCTTGAGTTTAGGGTTTTTGTAAGGACGTAGGGTGCAGGCAGTTAAAGCTGCAGATCTTGAGTCTGATCTTGACTTTTTTTCTATATATGGAATGTTCTTTTCCATCTACAGTCAGCCTTTAGAATCTTATCAACCAATGAAAAGAAGTTATGTTACATCATGTATGTAGGATGATAGATGGAGGATAGTTTGGGATGAATAACATTTGAGTTTTTATTTAAGGATAGACGACGAGCTCGGTGATCTCTGAACCGAGTTGGACTGATGCAGCACGTCAGTGTCAGATGGTCATCAACCTGGATTCTGCTGATTTCTATCTAAAATATTAAAACAGCTTTGAATAGACCAATGTACTCCTTGTTATTGATTGGAGAGTCGAGGTTCTGAACCATAGAAAGATTGCACTGGAAGGTGCTAAATGTGTTTCATTGCAGTGTCTTAGGTTGATTTTGTGAGCTAGTCTCTGAGAAAAAGAGTTTATTCATCCAAAAAGATTTTTGGACATACATGGTTTTCATTGGACAATGACGATGTGTACAAAATGGAAGAATTAAAGAAAGACTTGCTCTCCCGTGATGACAGTCTTCTTCCTCCCCTCTGAATTATTTTCATACAGTCCCTTATTCTTCCAGTTTGCTCCATGAAAGCCTTTAAACTGTATCTGCACACAGTGATGCCGTCCAAAACTTTGCTTTTTGTTAATCATCAACTCTGTGGTGACAGGTGAGAATGCTCGTTCTTGTTCACCTCAGCGGCAAAATCGAAGCCAAACAGACAGTGATTCTATCTGGAAAGAATAGCATGCTTGAAGTCAGCCGAGCAGGAACAAACAGGGCCTATTCTCTGAGCCCGGTGAGCCTTCTGTGCTGGGACATGTCTGACATGCAGACAAAGCAGTCGGCAGCCGGTTAGGATTGCGGGCCAGTGATGGAGACGATAAAGCGTATATAATTTTAAGATCTTGTTACAAGCATCAAACATCGGCCTCCGAGTTGCTGATGTTACTCTATCAAGTTAATAAAAACGTTATATCTAAGACATGCTGAGAGGGGGTTATTATCTTAACAATGCATTGCTTTGTCTAAAAATGAGCAAAGTTATTGTCAAACTAAAATGACTGTTCGACATGAAATGTTACCAAAACAGCTCATAAAACCCAGGAGCTGGCTGCTAATTTGTTGTGAAGCGCTCTGCTGTTGTTTTTCCTAATCGCTCTTCATTGGGAACGCCTGCTGCTCATTAAAACTTTAACACCCACCAGACATTTCATTTGGAGTGGATCTGTTGAAAGGTCAAAAGATCACATAGCCTTCGGTTGGGGAGATCAACTGACTCACTAGATTGGAATAAGGGGAGGAACAAGTTGTTTCCAGATGGTCTGCTTGACTTGAGATGCTGTTCTATAGATAAGAAACAGAAAACTAAAACTGTGTTCAAAGTAGAGTTATATAGAGTTAGAGTTAACTGAGATACAGCCAGCTTTTCTTGTGTATCACCTTTTAGTGGAGTTTTTTTTAGTGATTATTGCAGCCTAAATGCAGCAGGCTTCATAGCTGACTAGGTAAATGTGGCTACAGTTATCTAGCCAGTAAGGTTACCTTAAATCTGCATTAATTAATATTTAATATTAACATTAAAAAAACTTACAATGTTTAATCTTATGTCTATCTTAGAAAACAAAAAGAAAACTACAGTTCCCCTCAGCTTCATGAAGCCTTTTTAGCGTCTTTGAGCTCATTGTTTCTGTTCATTCATACACTGATGGCATTGGCTGCCATGCTAGGTGCCAACTGCTCATCAGTTTCAGGAGATAACCATTCACACACATTCACTGATGGCACAGCCTTCAGGAGCAATTTGGGGTTCAGTATCTTGCCCAAGGACACTTCGACATGCAGACTGTGGGAGCTGGGGATCGAACCACCGATCTTTTGATTAGTGGATGAAATGCTCTCCCTCCATATATATACATACTGTATAATGGAGCATTTAGCAACTAAACACTTGGATACTATTCTCAGTTTGGGTCTTAAATTCATCAGGTGGGCAGAGACATTAGTTCAAATGAATGCAATTATTGCTACATGTCTGCTGGTTGTGCAAACAGGCTATCACGTTGCTAACACATGGACTATATTTTGTTTGGTTTCTAGCTCATCAAAGTGGACCTGAATTTAAATATAATGAATGCAAAAACTACAATGATGAATGATGGTACGCTCGTCTAGGATTTAAATATAAATTATATTATATTTAAATATATAATTATAATTTAGATATAGCAATAAAGGTTGGTATTGTTTTCAAATGTGTAACAATGTCAACCAAAGCTTTAAATGGACTGAAAACCAGGACTAACACATCTCAACAATCAGATCTCAACATTGCTGACATTCCCTTTCTATCTGATTAAGTCTTATCTATATTGTGAAGCGAGGGTCTGTGCTGCAGAAGCTATGTAGGCTCCACCTGCTCCACCATCAATCTCAAACTCAAACTCACTCTGGAATGTCTGACACAATAACAGAGCCCAGGATAACTTCTACAGATCATGTGGATAATCTATAATCTCCATGTCAACACTCTTCTTACACTCTGGGGTCATTTCACTGTATTAGTTTAAACTTCAGGAGTGCCTGGAAATGTTGACATACTCCAGCAAATGCAGCCAGATGAGTTACAGCTTTTACACTGGCAGGAAGTTTTTTTGCACGAGTGGAAATGTTACTCCTGTTCATGCTTGTCACACAAAATTGAAGGATGACTGCTGCTGCTGATGAGACGAATTAGGGTAAAAGTGACGTTGGAATTCTCCTTGTGTTTTTTTATGTCAGAAGATAACTATAATGATTCTGCATCTGTTGTGCATAATTCCTCGTTTCGAGGAATAATAAAACCAGTTTTGGACATATTTGTGGAAACAGCTACAAGTGTTTCCTATGGGAGCTTTTTCACTGACAACTGAGAACTGCCGTTGCTAGGAGGCAGTTTATGTGGTCTGCTAGACATACAAGCACTATCTTCCCTGCACAGCAGCACATAACCTCAGCCCTTAAGATGTAACATGTAGTGCTTAAATAGCCAAACAAGCTTCCAACCAGGTCAGCAAATACCGATGCTGCTTTGTCACGCCATCAGCATCTCATACGCACACAAGGTTTTTTTAGCATCTGTATGAGACACCTTTATCGTTTGTTAAAAGATTGCAGTTTGGTTAGGTTTAGGCAACAAAAACAGTTGCCAGTTGGGGCACCAAGTGGCAACCTCCATGGCTGTGAAATGAAACCAAAGTGACATAAAGTGACATTAACTGCAGTTCCTCTTCTCGTCTCGTCCACTTGAGGCTGGCTCCAGAAGCGAGTCAGTCTCCATAAGTCCCCATGTTCAAATGTCCAAGTTCACAGCAGAAATAAACATGTTTACAGCCTGGTACAAAAAACAGTTTTGGTCTCTGTAGCTAATTTCCCCGTTCATGACAACTGTACTGAGGGTGAACTTATATAAAACTCACCTGTTCACATTATATCAAGTTATGCAGAATTAATAGTGTAGACGCTTTGATTGACAGGTGGGTGCTGTCACCAGTAACCAGGCTTCATACTACCCGACTCAGCTCCAACCATGATCCATGTCTTGATGGCAGTGTCCAGAGCAACCACACTAAACTTCACAACTGCTCGTACGTAACCTGTGGTTGACATCATGGAGACTACGTCCATGTTTTATAAAATCTATGGTTTGAACATATAGCAACAACAACATCAGCCCTACAGCTAGTTCTTCCTCTGTGGAATTAAAGAAATATCACATTTATACTATTATTTTCAGTATACTTTTCAAATTTTTGAGTAATATTGGATTTTTCCCCAAAACCTAGTAGACCTAAAAAAGTATTTGTAGATGTTGAGTTTGGCCTAGCACTGCAGTAACCTAAGACAGTGTCACATAGCATGAAAGAGATTCTTTGTAAACAATCATGTCTGGAATTTAATTAGACTATCCATTAGCAATTTTGGTATCCCCCCCGCCGCCTGTCCTTCTAAATCCTCCCCAACAATAAAGCATTTACAGCAGAGGATAACTATCAGGTATGCACCAGGAGGCCAGAGCATTACCTTATAAGAGTGTCTTGCCAGTGTGTGTCGAGTGTGGGTGGAGGGTTGGGGGTTTGGCAGCAGTCTGTGTGGGCACTTTCCCGCTGTTTTATGCAACCATCCAAAAAAACAAAGGATTTCTTGGAAACAGGGAGAGGGGGCTGGCATCTGTTGGGTCCTCTGAGTGCCTCTGGGATTTTTATTCTCAATGGCACGTACTCACACAAAATCCCGGCCCAGGCTCTTCATATCCTGTGCCACTGCATCGTAATAGTGGGCTGTGGTGATGAGTTGTGATTTAGGATGAGATCACGCACCTCTTGAAGGATGTCAGAGAGCTTGAGGTCACGTCTTGGAAAGGGTTGAACTTCTCTGAGGGATATCCACCCCCTCTGTAAATAGCATGACTAAGGACTCTCCTACAGTGCTGAGGATTCATTTTGTGAATTGGATTTGAGTCAGTGACCATCCCAGAAAAGCTGGAGAATTTGACTGCACTTCATTCCAACATGCAGAGCAATGATTCATAAATTTATGCTCATTCTGTGATCATGTGTAGACACGCTGGAGACACTCTCCTGCTTTGCTGTTTGCTCTGGACGCTCCAATCCATCAACTATGTTTTTCACCCAGAAAATGTATTCACGTCTAAAATATGACTGGGTGTGTCTGTGCATGTGTGTGTCGTGCATGCATGTATTTCCAGACCCTGTGAGGGTCTTTTACAGGCACACTGTACGGGCCCCCCTCCCCAGACACCTACTGCCCAATTCAGTGGCTCACAGCCGGCCTCTTTATATAGCAGTACCGGAACATACGAATATAGAGCAGCACCGGCCTCCGCATCACCTGAGAGTCAACAAACACATTTGAATAAGATATTTAAGGAAGCCTCTTTAAATTATGTTTAAAGATTTTCCAGTGTTTGCACACACACATACATGCAAACCTGTTACCTTTTAGGAGCTTTTTAGGGGTTTCTCTTTAGGTTCAGTGTTCAGTCTCTTGCCTTAGTTGCAGTGGCAAGATATCCAATGTCCTTTTCTTAAACTCATTCTCAGCTCCTCATGAAGAATCCCCTAGGTCTGGACCTCCTTCCTGTTGGACATACTCCACAGGGATGCGTCATCTAATGCTTAGCACACCTCAAACAACTTCATTTCTTTGTCAATCTTTAAGTTTTTCTGGAGGAACCTCAATGGCTTTGCTTTCTGGGAGCTTTGGTACGCTGATGGTGTAATTTTGTTACAGTCATTTCTTTGGAATTCGATCAGATGATTCAAAGTAAATCTACTCAAATCTCTCACCTTGGGTTCAACTTTTGCCATGCATGCTGTTGATTAATCACAAACTGTTTTGACAGTAATGAGAGGGAGACGGAGAGTCCAAACAGAAGAAGCTACTGTGTAACTTAACTGGATTGCAACCAAAGAGCGAGCTATGTGGCTGTGAAGTGAAGCCAGCACAGAAGTGCCAAAAACTGCAGGGTTTTTTTTCAAGGAGACCGTCACAGGTAGCTTGTCTGAGCACCCACGCTTTACCTCTTGCCCATGTTTGGGTTAGTGGAGAGCTGGCGGAGGCAGGACTTATCCGATGATGCATAAGCTTACATAGAAAAAAGCTAGTTCACTATTTGATTCAACCAATCAAAAGATTGCAACATGCAAAAAAAAAGAAAAAAGAGAAGTGGCATGTCACTTTAGTTCCTTTCGTTAGGCCCCCCTCACGCTCTCCACAGATCAGTATGGTGTATTTAAAAAATTCAGGAATCATCGTGTTCACAAAGTCAGCAATATGATTAAGTCATTTGCTGGAGTTGCAACCAAGATATCTGAGCTGATCATTCACTGATGTCTCCTGTGTTTCCAGTTCCAGACGTTTCTCGTTCAATGAAACTTTAATTTGAAAAAACAAATAATAAATGTCTCAAAATCCATGTTTGCAGAATTAGTTGTCCTTGCAACCTTAGCTCTATACATCACTCATCCCCTGTGCACTTGAAATGCATCTCTGCTGCTCTGTTTTTCTAATTTATGTGCCTTTTCTCCGGGGCCAGCACATAAATCAAATGCCCGGTTTCAAAAGTGTAAATCCAGAGAAGAAAAACAAACAGTTTGACTCACCAAGGAGCTGCAGTGAAATCCACTCAGTTCTGTGGAGAGACAATAGTCATGAGATTTGAGCAATATCCATAATCTATTCAGCACTGACATGTCCAGTCAGTGTGTGAGATTGACGACCAATGATTACTGACAAAGGAGGCTACTGAGCCGGTCCTGCATACTCGATCTTGACCTGTCTACCTTCAAGTAATGTTGGAAAGATGATGCTTGCATGTTATGTACATTAGAAATGTAGCAATGGTACTTGTGAGCGAGTGGTATCATCAGCTCACAACATAAAGCAGTTTGGTATGTGGATTAACATTATTTGAAATTAAATTTAGGAAAAGAGCTCTTTAAACACCTTAGAGTTATCATAACAAGGGCCATAGCTTCCATTGAAGACACTGAGGTCTGAATTCTTTTTTGGCAACTAGCAGAATTTCAATAAACAATATAACAAAACATTGATGTAGTCTCCATAATGTCACCCACAGGTTACTAAGGAGCTGTTGTGAACCTCAGTGTGGTGGCTCCGGTCGGATTGGCTAATCCACAAATGGGCAAGAGATGGTGCATGGGTGGAGCTGAGGCAGGCTGCATGAAGCCTGGGTGCTCTAACAAGCCATCTGTGATGACACCCACCTGTCAATCAAAGTGTCCATGCTGTTAATCCTACATAACTTTAAGCGTTAATATAATGTGAACAGGTGAGTTGTATATAAATTCACTCTCAGCACAGTTGTCATGAACGGCGGAAATTAACTACAGAGACCAAAACTGTTTTTTGTACCAGGCTGTAAACATGTTTATCTCTGCTTTGAAGTTAAACATTTGAACATGGGGACTTATGGAGACTGACTCACTTCTGGAGTCAGCCTCAAGTGGACGTTTGAGGAACTGCAGTTTATGACACTTCTGCATTGGCTTCACGACCTTAACCTCAGCATTTCAAAAAATCCTGGCTAGTGTTCTGTCACAACTTTTCAAGCAGTGTTGAATTTACTTCTAGTTACAATGTCGACATTCATTCTGACAATGACAGTGTTTTGACTTGGAAACGTGATGTAAACCTCTTTACGTACTTGGCCTCCATGGAGCCACATTTATGACCTTGGCTCTTCACAAGCTTTTGATTCAGTTCCATATGTTTCTTTGAAATGAATCAAAAATGAACCTTGAAATAACCACAATTTAAAAAAAAAACTATACTAACCTATACTCTCTGTCTGACATGATTAGATGTGACTGAATCATGGAGGGGTGTGTCATGGTGGTGCAGTGGTTTGCCTCACAAGAAGAAGAAGGTTCCTGGTCCGTGAGTAGTTTGCACGTCTGCCTAGTTCTAAACTGTCCATATGTGTGAATGTGAGTGTGAATAGTCGCCAGGGTGTACCTGCTTGGGTACACCCTGGTGACCATAAAGGCTTACGGAAAATGGATGGATGAATCATGGAGGAACATTTAGAGCCCTGTGCTCATAAACAAAAAAATGTTTGCCATTAATAAATGTGAGTTTATTAAAGTTGCTGATCAGCAACAACCAAACATGACCACGTGACAGCTGTGTCCACCTAAACCCTGGAGGTGCATGTTTTTCGAGGCGGTCCTGAACGCCTCGTCACACAGCACAGTGCAGGGCTGTGCACACATGGACCAGCCTCCTCCTCACAAACACATCCAGGGTCAGTCAGCCTTCAGTGCTTCAGTGGGCTCTGTGCTCGGAGGGGCTGCTGTCTGTCTGTCAGGATGGAGGACATCTGCTGTGAACTGACTGCTGCTGTTTCACTGTCTGTCAGGAGTCTGGGCGCTGTGCGCGTCTTTTGACAGTGCGCCCTTGTGCAGAATTCAAACATGCACCGTGGGTTGTAGGAGTCAAAACAGCAGTTGGTGGAGGTGGATGTGCTCTCCACGTGGACTCACAGACACATCTGACTTTCTTTTTTTTTAGTGTGTCACAAGCTGTCAGTGGACCGTGCGCCTGGAGAAGAGGACACGATCGCGATGCGCACCCGATTCCCAAGTGCTGCTGTTCCCCCCGAACATGTGTACCACGATCCCGCCCCCGAAGAGCGACAGTAACCGCGCCTGGAGCTCCGAGTCCGGCTGAAACATGTTCCTCCTGTGGGTCCCGGTGAGTTTGTTTCTCAGCTTCATCGTCTCTCAGACGTGGAGCGTTCAGTTGTCGTGGGAAAACTGGAACGCCGAGCTGCGCAACCGAGGGAACGACTTCGAGAAGCCGAGCAGCTCTCAGCCGCACATCGTCTT
Organism: Collichthys lucidus; assembly: GCA_004119915.2. Taxonomy (NCBI): domain Eukaryota; kingdom Metazoa; phylum Chordata; class Actinopteri; family Sciaenidae; genus Collichthys; species Collichthys lucidus. The sequence goes on from CM014101.1 coordinate 3,196,381, forward strand.
TATCCTGGTGGACGATCAGGGTTTCCGGGATGTTGGCTACCACGGCTCGGAGATCAAAACCCCGACTCTGGACCGGCTGGCAGCGCAGGGAGTCAAGCTGGAGAACTACTACGTGCAGCCGCTGTGCAGCCCGTCCAGGAGCCAACTCATGACCGGCAGGTATGGTGCGCAAGAGTGAAGCGGATAAAATGGGTTCCACAGGCAGCCAGCCACGCGTCTGTCAGGGGGTCTGTTGAAATGGAAAGAGAATCCTGGAAGCTCACAGAGTAGGACAGGTTATCACCCACCTGACTGAGCCAGCTCTATTAAGTCTGAGCCAGTCTTGATCAGGTGCTGCTGATGTCAGTGATGCTGCCAAATCAGGGATTATGTCACATGGATCACCATGGATGACCATAAACCCTTCAAACCTCTCTAAGATTTATCTTTACTAACTTTATGAACAGAGATCCAGTCAGTGTCAGCAGGATGAGGTCATCAACAGAAGAATAAGATATATGCTAATCGATGAGATCATTAAAGTCTCACAGTGATCAGTAATGTGATCAGTCACCGGATCGCCCGCTCAGCTGAATAACACTGATCCTGACTTATCTCGTGTTCTTACTGGAATTTCTAGATGACGTCTGAAGCTGGAGTTAAGCTCCTCCAGAGAGCGAATCTATGCAGAGCAGGGTGTGATAGGAGCTCATACACACACCTCCTAAAACTCAGCTACATATCCAAAACTTTGATTGGTTCAGAAACATGCTAAAAGACACACAAACACATCTGAGTGACCATCATGCACTTTGCCTACGCTCAATCCCAGCTACAATCATTACTTTGCATCACTGTTTGTTTTCACCGACGATTTAAGGGATAGATGGGTTCTTTAAAGTGGCCCCAGACAGGACCAGCACACAAGATAAGCAGTGCTCTGCTGTGGACGGGCAGCCACCCAAAAAAAAAAATCAATATCAGTTTAAGTATATGTGCAGTATACGTTGCAAAATTCAATGAAATTTCAAAGTTGAAAACTTTTCATGGGAAATAATGGGAATTTATGGGAAATAACGGGTATAAACTGGGAATTTACCAAATTGAAGGCTGGCTCTTAACAAGGAACATAAATAATAGTTGGGAAAAATATATTTTAGCGTAATCTTGACTAGAATAACCAGATTTCATGCAAGTACACTTCTATGAATGTCTGCTATTCCTTAATATTTTTTTGGCCCTTTGAAGCTTTATTGGATAGAGACAGCTGAAGAGTGACAGGAAATATGGGGGGAGAGAGATGGGAAATAACATGCAGGCCACAGGTCTGGTTCAAACCCTGGGCTGCTGCAGCAAGGACTGAGCCTTTGTACATAGAGCGGTTGCTATACCGAGTATAGCCGAACTGAGCTTAACAACACCCCCATCAAATGTTTTTTTAATTGTTTTATTTTGAATGTCTGCTTATGACAAAACAACATATTCATAGTTATGTTTGGATATGATATAATTTGTTTAAATTACCCCAAATTTACAGTTAATTCCAATAAATTCCCATAATTTCATGGAGTTTCCGATTTGGAATATTTCCAAAATTCCCCAGCTTAACTTCCAACGAAAATTTCCAGAAAGCTTCTGGACCTGGCTATCGGACAGCTCTCAGGTCAGATCCAAACAGGTCACACAAACAAACTCACGACTCGAGGCAGTGGTGAACCTGTGAGGTAACACTACTGTTTTTTCCAATGTAGTCTGGTGGTCTTAAAGAAGCATACATCAATATAAATGTTTCAGTTTCCTGTCTGAAAGGGCTGACTGACGTCAAGGTAAACCAGTGAATTTAATGAGACTAATATTATATTTCCTGAAAAAATGTAGCCTGCGTTCTTTATTTCGGCTCTGTTTAAAGAGTGAGAGAGAAGTCTTTACTGAGGTCTCTGAATGTGGCAAAACTGCCGAAAAGAAGTGAGACAAAAACAAACTTACTGGGAAGAGGAAGCAAATGCAGTCAGTCAATTGTTTAATTCATCAAAGTTTACAACACAAGTCCCTGTTTTAACTCTGACCTCTAGTACTAGAAACTGTTGGCCTGTTTACAACCTGTCTGATCATCTAACAGCAGTTTTCCTTTGGTGACTGAAATGAATATCTGTATTTTGTGTCTGTATTTAGTGATCATGTGTTTTACGATATATCACCGCTATCACAGACGACAGTTGAGGAAACTGTTTGACTACAGGTTCATTTAGTAGCTCTACCCGTGCTCTCCATTTTATCACATGATCTTCATCAGTGAATCAAATCTTCCTCAACCTCTTGAGCTGTTGTGAGCGAGAGGACCTAAAAGTGCTCTTCAAAAAATGGCAATTGTAGACTATACTGTAGACTATAGTCGGACTAGACTTTGAATATTGCATTAAGGATATGACACAGGTGTCATAATAGTGATTAAATGTGAAATCTGAAGCTCACAACTCAATACGTCACCCAAGGAACAGCCACATGAAGGAATTCATCCAATCAGCAAAGCCGTCTAGTTGGTTACACCCCTCTATTGGTTTGCCCATGGATCTGGGATCTATTTTTCAGTGAGATTATGTGACGTTTGGAAAAGAAGTAAGAGGAAATTAAATACATATATTTTTATGATTCCCCTGAAAAGAAAATCATGGACAACTTAGATCATAATCTCGATTTAAAACCAGTTTCAGGTCCATCACAAATAAACAGCGCTGAGTCCAATTAGAAGTCAGAAAAAGGATGCTCCGTATAACTCCAGAACTTACCTTTATCAAATCAAATCAGATTTTACATTTTTCACAAAGTACATTTTCCTCGGAGGGCTTTACAATCTGTACAGGGAGTGACACCTTCTGTCCCTAGACCCTCGGTTCCTGGTCAAAAACAACTCCAAGATTCTTTACAGTGGTGATCCCATCTTAAGTAACTAAGTCTCTAGAAAGAGAGTTTCTGAGGTGTTTGGGTCCAATTACAAGAACTTCAGTTTTGTCTGAATTTAACATCAAAAAAATGTAGGCCATCCAATTTTTTATATCCTTAAGGCATGCTTGGAGTTTAGTTAACTGATTGGTTGCATCAGGCTTGATCGATAAATATAATTGGGTGTCGTCAGCATAACAATGAAAATTGATAGAGTGATTCCTAATAATGTTCCCTTAAGGAAGTATATATAAACTGAATAGAAGTGGTCCTAGTACAGAACCTTGTGGGACTCCATGACAAACTTTGGTATGCATGGAGGATTCATCATTGATGTGAACAAACTGAGATTGAACTAAGAAATACGACTTAAACCAGCTTAGGGCGGTTCCTTTGATGCCAATTTGATGTTCCAGTCTCTGTAAAAGAATTTGATGGTCAATGGTGTCAAATGCAGCACTAAGATCCAACAGGACAAGTACAGAGATGAGTCCTTTGTCTGATGCCATTAGGAGGTCATTTGTAACCTTGACTAATGCGGTCTCTGTGCTATGATGCACTCTAAATCCTGACTGAAAATCCTCAAATAAACTGTTCTTATGGAGGACCTGTGGATCATCACGTTTTTAGGTTTTCTTCAGCATCACAGTAATCCATTGACAACTGCCTGTACATCCATAATAGCTATTTCAGCATACTTCTAATGGTGCCAGTTTGCCAAAATGTAAACATACATATAGGCTAAAACTTTATTATGGGAATGTAGTTCCAAAACTTGTCTCAATTCTGAGGGGGGCCTACAGGGTCAGACTTTAAAGCCCTGGCTCTAGAAAAAGTTATTAAGTGTGCCTTGAGTTACAATTTTTTCTTTGTCAAACAAATTTTGTGTCTGCAAATCATTGTGCAGCAGCATTGCCTTAGCAACCACTTAGTGTTTTAGTGGGCACCAGGAAGCTGTAAAGAGATATTAGAGGGCGAGGCGGGTTAAGGTATATACTGTATCACAGGGGGTGAACTGTGGTCTGGCTTTGTAGTTGGCTCACAGTATGTTTCACATCAGCAGATTGCCTCTTCTGTACATGCAGCTCTGCAGGGCTTCTCCTCCACTGCCTCCACCATCTGTTCCACTCCTTAGCTTAAAAAAAAAAAGGAGGAGGCTCGCCGGGCACCGCTGCTTTGTTGGCAGGCGTCCGAGAAAATAATGAGAAAAGTGCGACCACCTTCTCGATCCTCTGCGTGCTTGTAAGCTGCTCCGATCTTTGAGCGGAGTGAAGAAACTCAGCCATTATTCATGTGGAAACGTAGGTGTAGATTCAATTAAGTTTCCTGAACGGATGGTTGCAGAAGAGTGTGTGTATGTGTGGTTGTGAAGAAAAACACAAACCCGTGATGTGCTGACATTAAAGCATCAGCTCTCTGTGTCAGCTGGACACTCGCTAAAGCTCAGAGAACAAAGTCGCTGAATGTCTTTCTGGCACGCTTGCATAGACTTGTAGAGGCGAGTATCAGACTGAGTGAAGGATTAAATCCAAAACATAAGCGCTTCACAAGAGCCTGATTAAGTTTTTACAGGCTGTTTAAACACGTTACCACGGCAACCGCCTGTATCTGAACCCAGCTGCGTGCTCGCCAAATATAATCAGATTTTATTATGACTTCTTTCTCGTACGCATGCTGAAGGTCTTTGCTGTGACCGTTCACTCTGTGTTTTTCTCAACTGTCATCCACATCCACAGCTTGTCCTGGCTCATAAAATACTGAATATATGCAAGAGGCTGCAGGGTCAAAACAAACACCACAAGACCAAATGCAACAACCATCACTGTGGTGACTGATTGTGGATGCTGTCATTATTTTAACAAGTTTTTTTTTCTTTTCTTCTTTCCTTGAAATGCACAAACCAATTCAGTTGTTAGACTTGACCTGCAGTGTAGAGTGAAAACTACACTTCCCACACATGGGAAAACCTGTGTTCACTGTTAGTATGGATGGGCAAACATGGATTATTCAGCCTGGCATACATGTTTAACAGTATGACGGAATGAACACAGGATTCTATAGTGGCTATATAGTGTTTAAAATACACCTATAGTCACAACTTAAAACCAGATTCCCAATCTGAGCAAGTTAACAAAGTCAACAGCGTTGTGGTTGCAACGTGACGGAGACGTGGCCGGTTGGGTTTTGTTGTTACCTTTAGAGAGATAGACCATGCCAGTCCTGTTTGCTACAAATTATACTTTTCACTATATAAGAAATTCCCGATAATACCATTAGATCTTTTTTATTATTAATATAAAATCACATTTCAGCAGTCTCTTCCCTCAGTGAGGAGCTGTGACAGCCCTGCCATGTTCAAAGAATCTATACATTCATCTCTTACACCCATGTTCAGGGTCATAGGGTTGGACCTGTGCACTCTGGAATTGATGCCAGGATGCACTGGTCACCGGCCTATTGCAGAGAGATAGTTATACTAGCTCGTTTGCCTAAATTATGTATTAATTATATTGGAGTTGTGGAACCAGGATCAGTAGTCTCTAATTTGCAGGTTAAAAGGTTAGGAAAAGCTACACTTTTTTAAAGTGTGGAACTCTTTACATGTCAAGTGCAATAGTTCCCAAACCTTTGTGCCTTGTGACACCTAAAAATTAGGCTGCCCCTACAAGCAGTCTCTTTGCTAGTTGACTTGATAATGGTCAGAAACAACCTATATGTGGATAAAGTGTACGTCTTAAAAAAAATAGCCATTACCAAAACGAGTGAAGATAAAACAAATCTGGCATATTTATAGAAGCGGTTGTGTGCAGCTGCTGTTGGAACCGTAGCAAAGCACTTTAACCTTCTAGTAAGAGGAGCTTTAGAAAAGAGTTCCACGCTGTCTTCCCCCTGGGAAACTCACAACATCAGAAAAATTTCAACCTGTCTGGTTCTCTTTAAGCTACACTGATGAGATTAGAGGCTCAAAGTCACAGCCTTTCCTTCACTGCTCAGAGTTGTGCTCTCTAACCCCACTGAGCTCCCGCTGATCTTTACCAATCAAGAGGGGTGGATTGCCAAAGGCGAGGGGAGAGGTTGCTCCTCTGGGCGGCTCCTAAAATTAAAAAATGTTGAAGGAATGTATACATGACACGTTCTTTGACGTTCCATGACATTCTTTACAATTAAGTAAACACGCCTCTGAAGTGTCAAAGATGAATGTTGTAGAGCTGAGAAGCTATGTAAATGTACCTGTCCTGACAAATCCAGCACGTGGACTTCCACATCATAAACATACATTTCATGCCTTTTATCAGCAGCTGAATCTCTTACCCTGTGGACTTCTTTTCTTGGTCAGCTGCACACCTGCAGGTAAGATTGCAGTAAATACCAGCAAGTTATAGTGGGTTCAACAATTTATTTTCAATTTCAGACAAGGGTGTCTGTATACCCTTACAGATGGTCTCGACTTCATGGTCACCCCGGCCACTTTTGCAGTCTTCTGCAGCCACTCGTGTCAAAGCAGAGAAAAACCTGAATTGGATTTTATTATCAGTCTCTTCCATCGCTGAATGAGGTACCATCCATCAACAAACAAAAGATGAAGAATGTGCTCAGGGGTCCCGGGTCAATGAAGAGCAGACCTCGAGCAAGGATAGTGGATTTCTTCCAAAAAGCTCCTCTGTCATCCTTGAACACTGCACTCTTATATTACAGCCCATTGGATTTGAATCTAGTCTAAACCACATGGAGTCTGGGGTCATTCATTTGCTCAAAGCAGCTCTTTTTCACTGTGCTACAACTCAATCTCCTGCTTATTCACACACTTCCCATCTGTCCACACTTATCTCAAACTTGTCTTAGCCTTTCAGTCACCCTTCCCTTGTTGTTTCAGTCATCTGTCACTCTCTCACTTCCCTTCCTCAACCCTCTGTCCTAGAAGGGTTTGGATAAAGTCTTGAAGAGGAAGAACCTTCGTTACCTGTAATAGTCTAAAATAGAAAAGTTGAGGCCAGGGAGGGAGCAACACTGAGGGAAGATATTCATGGATAGCAAGAAAGTAAATGAAGAGCATGCTGGCTGACTTTGATTAAATGCAGAGTGCAGAGTCGAGGCTGCTTATTTGAACCATATGTGAAGAGGACGTGGAGCAGGAATATGAGAGAAGGCCCCAGTCTGGGCAGCAGGTCTGTTTGGGAACCTCCACAAGCTCAGTGGCTGGAGTAGTGGCCAGTGCACTTGTCTTGTGGGACTTGAGCGATTGTCTGCATTTGGTGATTTGAATTTAATGGCGTGTGTGATTTGTTGGCCTTGTGGCTCAGCGGTTGTATAAATAAATGAGTGAGATAGCTTGATTATCGCAGCTCGACCATAACTCTGCTTTTTATGCAAGGAATGCAGCAGCGCCCTTTGATAAGATAGGAAATTAAAACTGTCTGCCAAGCGAATTTCGCTGCCTGCAGCTGGCTCGGATCTATGCTTGATCAAGGGTGCAAGATGTCTGACCCCAGAGCTTTGCCCTCTGTGCTGTGGCTGTCTATTCATGCCCTGCTTGGTTTTAAAAGAACCCATAAATCAGTCACATCGGACATGTGGAGGAACTGCAGGGAAGGAGGCATGATCTCCAGAGGGTGGTAGTTACTGCTGTCATTATTTTAAGGCCTCATAAATACTAAAGACCTAGAACTGTCCTTCAGGTGCTGCAAAACCTGCAAAGTCAAGACCTCGTTCCCTTGTGAACCCCCCTTGTATGTCAAAGAGAAACAACACAGGGATACTTTGAAAGTCTATGCGCTCCACCTTGGACCGTTCTCTGTCAGGACTTGGTTTGACTGATTTGTGGAGGGATCACAGGCTGCACTTTGCATGACATTCTCATTACACGGCTGTAACCTTTTGGTATGTGAACACCATCAAACCTGCAGGAGTTACAAAAGCAGGGGTTGGGGCTCTTTAGGGGTCGACTCTAAAACACACACATGCATACATGTCTTAATAAATTTGCACATGCATGTGATCTCCATTCTTTTCACGTTCAGGGTTGTATAATCCATTCTTTTCACTTCAGGTTCTACAAGGCCTTTGTTTCAGTTCCATTACTCTCTTGGCATTGATGCCAAGGTGCCTGACAAATAAAAATAAATGAAGTTAATGGCAGAAGTGGAAAAATTATCCTTGTATAAGTTGAAGGAATACAAATGGAGATGGAAGATAATGGAGCATTCTACATCCAAAAGTCATTTCATGGACATTTATTGGTTAATAACTAAGGCGAAATTCACCATGTACTTCACTTGTGGAAAGTCTGCATAGAGATTATGGAGAACAGGGTTTTACAAGTACTCATTCTTCATCAAGTTAATAACATGTTCTGTGGATTTATTTTTTAAACAAAGTATTGGAGTAAACAAGTTTATTATGATGTTGTTGGTTTTTTTTAGAAGAAACACATTCCCATGCCAAGCCTAGTTCATTTCTTGTTGTTGATGTTGTTGCCGTACCCGCAAACACATGTTGCCTTTACTTCTTCCCTTCATTCCCATCCCTTTCTTAGTTTGTGGAATTCAAATCTTGTCGCCTAATGACAGACCAACAATGCCTCCTCTATCCCCTCAATGTACATGCCTGTAGTTGGGTTTCAGAGCTCCCCCTGCCTAGACCACCAAGTGACAAGAAATTCTTCTCATCACCCTATGAAACCAAGACACTCTCTTGGCTCCCACCAGGGCCGGTGTGGTCTCATTTTGAATTTACTGACCTGACCTCAAAGACTTGCAATGAATAGAGGTATCAGATTCGGAATTGTGCTGTATTATTATCCTGAGGAGTTCAACATTTTATATATCCTGGGAACCAGCTTTGAAATCCGTGGGAATCATTGTTGCCAGCTTATAAACATTACAATTTCCTAACTTGATTTCCAAAGGTTTTGGAGGCATCAAACCCAGATGGCATTTTGTTTTAGCAAAGCACAGTGCAGCCCAGACAGTGTAATTCCCCCAGAGAACAAACAGCTCTGCCACCAGGTTTGTCCAGAAGGTCCAAGCCAAATGCGGATGGAATTGAAACTTAGTGGTGATAAGGGGGGTCAGTGGTCAGGGTTTCCCCCAGGAAATTGGTTAGTGGAGGTGGTAAGGTCTAAACTGTGACAGAGTTGCATACACAGACACACTCCATATACACACAGTCATTGAGTTCATAGCGACCCATCTACAGCTAACTTTGTACAGTTGGTACATTGGCTGTTTGTTATGCCAGATGCAGAGATGGCCTGCCATGGGTATCTGTGACCATTAAGTATGATAGTGTCTATTTGTATAGCCTCATTAATTCACCCCACATTTGTACCACCATAGGTAGTAATGGCTTAATCACCACCAACCTCATCAAATGTCTGATAGAAAAGATAAAAATAACAGAAAGGAAAGTGTAGAGGTGACAGACAAGAGAAACTGTGCTGAGGCAACATCAGCTTCAAAGTCTTGTGTGGTCTGCAACTCTAAACAGCATGTTAAACTATACTGTTTATAATATTATTTAGAGACTCAGCAATTCCCACCGTGTTCACTTGGCAATGGTAGCAACGAAAAACCTCCTTTTGAACAGAACCCAGCTCATGGGTGGGTGGCCATCTGCTGTGACTAGAGATTTCAGTAGGTAGATAGCAGCTGCTGGTAAGATCGGAGATTGCCCAAGGGCTGCGGCGGTGGCATTGCTCCATGCTGCTGGCAATTCAAAATACAGACGTTGCCACTAGAGGGTGACTGTCTGAAAGCATCTTAAGAGTCTACAGCCAAAACTGGCTAAATGCTAAAATACTCTCAGCACAATGTGCTGTTAGCACTTAAAACAAGAAGTAGAGCTGAGGCTGAAAATAATTCTTACTTTGGAGGTATTATCATAGATTATGACAAACATTGACCTGATGTTGATTGTGCTACATTCCCAAGTCTGGCAATCATCAAAGTTCTTACAGTTTCTCTTGTGGGGATCATACACGTGTTTCCAAATTTCATGGAAATCAATCCAATAGTTGAGTTATTTCACTGAAAACTAATGTTGTGGTACGAGAGGAAAAGTCAATGAATCACCAGTCAGCAGGAGTTCCACAATCGGTCCAACAGGGCTGACGTTCCCATCCACAGAGTGACGCTGCTCAAGTCAATTATCCTAATGCAGTTTAACAGAATTCCTTACCATCCAGAAAGGATGATGCTGCTAACCTCTTCAGGTGAATAACTCTAGAGAGAGACCAATTAAAGGAGCAATGTGTAATTCCTTGCCCCATGGTACAATCTAATTGAAACAATAAAATAAAATCAGAGCACTCTCTCTTCGGAGGATCCGGGCAGAATCCTGATGTTTATTCCTCAAGAAGCTCCAGCTCTGCCTCCAGGTCTCTGCAGAAGCCAGGGTCAGTCAGCAGCAGCTTGGTCCCTCCTTCCTTCATGTTGGACTGAGAACTAGAGAGTGACTCACTGTCACTCCTCGATGCACAAGTGCTATTACAAGAATGTACAGGATGAAGCTAGCTGAGTTAGCATGCTAATTTCTTCAACACAGAAAACATAGATGTTTTTACTGTACTTTACTTGCAGAGATGTTTAACTGTTACCTCGTCATGTTTAGTTCATTTTTTTGAATATATAAACAAGAAAGAAACTAGAATTATGGTCGTACCTTACATAAAGCCCATTTTAATGGTGGAAAATATATATATAAATACATTAAATTTCAGTTTTTAGATGGTATCACCAAAGCCAGGGATGATACAGGGTTTTCTCATGACCTAACTCTGCAGTAAAAAAGTGTATGTGTGACTTTTTGTGGCTGATGATTCAATTTGACGTTGAGTAGTTATTATTGCATCACAGATTTCTGTACATCATGCAGAACTGAAATAGAAGCATCCATAAACTTGAACTTAAAATAAAACCATATGACATGCAGGGCAGTTAGCATGTGTTTGCCGTTGCAGTCTTTTATTTTATGGGGATATGTGTAGTGTTCATTGTATTGTTTTTTGTTGAGTAGTAGAGTTGTAAATCTTTGGGTTTATTGCTATGTTTGGAACGTCGCACACAACACACGGTGGTGAAGAACTTTTGCATTCTCAAGGGGAAATAGAGATTTTGTAGGCCTGACCACCTTCTGGTTCACTTCCAACTCAATCCTGCTCCAGCTGAATCCTCCTTCCCCTGGAAACCTAAACCAGACACTTATTTTCACCCCCTTCCCTGGTGACAGCTTGACTGCACCTCAAGAGAGAGCGAGGGAGGGTCAAAAGAGGGGAGAACGGGAAGAGGCATCTGTCTGCATCGGTTTCTCGTCTCCTGGGTGTCTTACTTTCAATCAAAGCGGACGTGGGGAGTCGGACAGAAATGAATCAGAGCTCATTGTCGTCGTCATCCGGGAGCTGCTTCCAGAGTTCCAGCTGGGTTCACCTCGCTGTGGGCCAAAAACACAGTCAGCCACAATCTCACTAATGATAAAGTTGGCTCAGCTTCTTTGAAGTCGGACCGCTAATCCCACAGCTCATAGTTGTTTAATTGCTTTCATTCAAAATTGCAGCTAGTCTACTCACTATTAGGGTTGGATATCCTTTAGAAAAAGTTTCCAAAAGGTCCAAATGCCCAAATCTAAAACCTGTTAAACATCTACCTAAACCCAACAGGCATAAACAAATTTCCAAGAAAAGAGACCCAATCCAAAAGTGATTTGAGAAAAGCCAGTGCTTGTCCGAATAAGCATAATTAGACCTGAGCCAAGACGCAGTTGACCCAAATACACAGAGAACACCAACAATATGATGAGCCAACAATTACCAAATGTCCTCATTAGAAAAGAATGGTAAATCTTATTGTGACTGCATTTTACAGTACATAGTAGATAGTGACTCTTTGATCCACTTTTACACATATTGACATGGTAGTATGGATCTTCTCATGTAACTCTTGACAAGAAACTAAATATACATATTTTCCAAAATGCTAAATGGATTTTTATTTGTGTCTTTATAAAGAACAAACTATGTAAGAACTTTCTAAGTTATTATAAACAAATATTTGGCATTTCTGTACTTCCGTTTGCTATTGACTGATGTAAATGCCAGTATCTGCAATACCATTGGTGGATCTATTGTCTAGGTCAGTTAATCAATTAAAAAAGGGGTTTAACTCTTAACAAAATTTGCCTAAACTGCTCAATCCATCAGCATTAAATAAAACACTTTTTTTTTCCTCTAGATTTCGGTGTATAATATTAGACACATTTTAGTATTAATGTTTTTTTTTTTTGTACCGAGTTCTACTCAGTGCCCAGTAAGCAATGGGTTATGGTAGAAAGACCTTCAGTAATCTGGGACAAAGATAAATGCCCTTTGAAGTATAACAAACATGTTCATAGGTAACAGATTATAAAATATAACATCAACAGAGTTGTTTTTTATTTCCCTTTGTTAGGCTTATCTGGAAGCTTTTACATCACTTTGCAAACGTCTTCTGAAATGGTGACATTTGCAGTCCTTGAGTAAATGATGATGTGGGAATGGTCAAGTCATAAAGCTCTTCACAGGTGGAGAGTGTTCTGAGCTGGAATTCAGCCTGTTTATATATTGTAATAATGCCACTCTGAGCTAAGTGCTAAATAGAATTTGATGATGACTCCACATTTAAGCCTGACTTAATTCTTCCTGCGCTGCCAAAGGCACTTGAGAGTTTCCATTGAGTTAATCAAAATGACTCAATACATACTGTCTGTACTTCACTCATCAATAGTGCTGTGTTAGCTTGCTCCCAATATGGCTGCCACAGCATTATAAGCTCCAGGTCACAGCTCTGTGACTCAGTTTCCTGTCTGGTCTTGAGTGACAGGTCTTCTGTTTTTGCTCTGCCCCCCTCCAACTACTATTACCCAACGACCTCCTTTCACTGCAATGTTGGATGTCAGTTGAACATTACCCTGCACTTGGCTTGCCAACCTATAAGCACTCTTCTGTCAGCTCAAATGTGTTTTCCTTGGACTGGGTCCATTGTGATTAAGATTGTATTGAATAATGTATCCCTGTGTAATTTACAATACAAAGATTCTCTTCTGTGACTGGACAACCCATTGCCTTCAAATGGTCTGTAAGAGGAATCCTTTGTAAAGGGGAAAATCTAGTCTTCGGTTTTTCATATTGGCAGCATCCACAGTGTTTAGATTATTTTATGGAAATGTCATACAGTAGCATGTGAACAGTCTATAAATAAACTCATCCTATAGGGCTTATTATCCTCTACTGGACCAATTTGTAGGGTAATTGTACAACTCTTGAGGACAAAATATAGAGGGCGGATTTTCAGTGTTTTTGGAAACATAAATATCATTTAGTGGAAGAAAGGTATAATAGCATCAACTGTAATGTAATAGCAAACTGAATCATCATGGCTTGGTACTTAGAAAATTATTTATGAAGCAATATCCAGTGGACACAGTTCTTTCTCATAAATGTTTCAAAGAATTTTCTTACAATAATTACAGTTTCCAGCATATTTCTGTTTTTGTGTCTAATGCAGATCTGTTTTTAATTCACAGGTATCAGATCCACACAGGCCTTCAGCACTCCATCATCCGAGCTACCCAACCCAACTGTCTGCCCCTGGAAAATGTCACCCTGCCCCTGAAGCTCAGGCAAGCGGGCTACTCCACCCACATGGTGGGCAAGTGGCATCTTGGCTTCTACAAGCGTGGCTGTATGCCCACCCAGCGTGGCTTTGACACTTTCTTTGGCTCCCTTCTTGGAAGCGGGGACTATTACAGTCACTATAAATGTGAAGGGCCTGGCATGTGTGGCTATGATTTGTATGAAGGGGAAGAGGCAGCATGGGAACAGGACCGCGGCATGTACTCAACCATGATGTTTACTCGAAAGGCTATCAACATCTTAGCCAATCACAACCCTCGTGCACAACCTTTGTTTCTCTACTTAGCCTATCAGGCAGTTCATTCCCCACTGCAGGTTCCAGCCCGCTACCTCGAGCGCTACAAGGGCATTCCAAATGTGCATCGTCGAAAATACGCCGCCATGGTGTCCTGCCTGGATGAAGCAATCCACAACCTCACATTAGCGCTAAAACGCTACGGTTATTATGACAACACAGTTATAGTGTACTCCTCAGATAATGGTGGCCAGCCATTAGCAGGTGGTAGCAACTGGCCCTTGAGGGGGAGTAAAGCTACCTACTGGGAAGGTGGGATTAGGGCAGTGGGCTTTGTTCACAGTCCCCTGTTGGTAAACAAAGGGACAAAATGTCGGTCTTTAGTCCACATCACTGACTGGTTCCCCACACTGGTGACCCTGGGTGAAGGTACTTTAGATGAAGATCTAAATCTTGACGGGTACGACGTCTGGGAGGCTATCAGTGAAGGCCGCCCATCTCCTCGTCAGGACATTCTTCATAACATTGACCCAATCTACATCAAAGCCAAGAATGGTTCATGGAAGGCAGGCTACGGTTTATGGAACACAGCCATCCAGGCTGCACTCCGGGTGGGCCACTGGAAGCTCCTGACGGGTGTCCCTGGCTACAGTGACTGGGTACCTCCACAGACATTCTCCAACCAGCAGATAGTCAATCGCTGGCATAATGAGCGTGTCCGTTGGGACCGGGGTAAATCCATCTGGCTGTTCAACATCACAGCTGACCCTTATGAGAGAGTGGACTTGTCCCAGCGCTACCCTCACATAGTGAAGAAGATGCTAATGCGGCTAGCGCAGTACAACAAGACTGCAGTGCCGGTACGCTACCCAGCTAAAGACCTGCGCTCTAACCCTCAGTACAATGGGGGCGTATGGGGACCCTGGTACAAGGACGAGAAGGAGGAGCAACAGGTGGATGAGAGATACGATAACTTGTTCACCAACCATCTTGGAAAAAGAAGGTGGAAAAAGAAATCTAAGAACAGGAAGTTAAAAAGAAAGGTAGAAGAGTAGCCTACACCATTTGTGAAAGACTTTAGTTGCATTTTCTCAGGGATTGACACTTCCTGTTTCAGGATTGTCCTCTTCAGACATTCTATCTCCAGTTAGCTTTAACTTGACTCCAGTATATACTGTATAAAAATCAATGTGGATGGACCTTTAAAATGCCTCAAGAGATTAAGAAAAAGATCCACTTGTTCAAACACTACTGTCATGCCCAAACACAGCTAAGACCTCATGTTAATGTTAGGGGCATTTAAAGAATGTTTATTTTTCTAGATTGTGTTGCATGCTTGAACTATTGTCACCTTTGGATTGTTCCATAGATTCATGTTTCACTTAGAGTAGCAAATAAATCTTCCTAGACAGTTGCCATAACTTTTGGTGACAGAGAAATAAAGTAAGACATAGTTCTATTATGTTGTTGATTGCAGCGATACCATATCGTGGAAAGAGATGTAGGATTTATGTGATGTGTGAGTTGATGTACGTTAGTTTTATAAGCCGTCTGTCTGAACTTAAGAATAATAGATTTTGTTCACTCTTTTTAGATGATGTCTGGTCTGGCACCAGGCCAACCTGAATGTAAAACAAAGTAACAAAATAAAAGCCCCAGACACAAAGCTCTTGGTCTGCTACCATTTTTCAAGCTCAAGTCTGCTTTGAATTTTATTGCGTCCAGATTTCTTTTATTCTGGTGACAGTAAGTACTCTTGTAACTGGAAAGTTTTAACATCTCTTTGATAGTCTGAAGCTGACACGCCGCCACTAAATACATTATTCATGGAAAATACAGTAAAGTGGAATATGACTAGTGATAAAGACCTAATTTGTTTCCTTTTCAGTCCTGCCTCATCAGTCATGGTGTACAGTACAAGAAGTTGTGATTAACTAAATCACATTGAGTAAACGTAACTTACAATCTGTAAAACTATATATTTTTATATGCATCTGTTGCTTGGCACCCATGTAAACAGTCCCCAAACTCCCAATCTCTCATGTTAAAGACTGACTTGAGTTTCTCTTGTAGATGGTTTTGGTGTACTTTACAAGCAAATTAGCTGCTTTAATGACACTAAATGACTTCTAAATGTACTGTACACTAAAAGATTTACAGTGACTCAAAAATGGAACATGTTCTGCTTTGTTCTTATTTGCTTCCCTTGCTCGTCTATTTGTCTTTTTTAATTGCTTAACCAAGCCGCTTTTTGTGAACAATGCATGGCTGTGGCTTTGGTACAATCTGAGAATGAGAGAGCTTGGAATTGTTCTGAACATATGAAACAGGAGCTCCAGAGAAGAGGGGCTTTCCTATGGAAAGAGTGCCAGGCTGTGTTGCACATCCCTCCCATCCACGCTGACTTGGAGCCCCCCCACCTCCCCACTCTCTGCCTCTGTGCTCAGCCAAGCTATGACCTCAGACCGTTCAGGCACTGACTCAACTTTCACAACGACATTTGTGTTAAAAGCTTATGCTGATATGAAGATGGCGTTTTCGATCCTTAACCCCTGTAAATCCGGAGCAGGTGAGGCCTATTTGGGTTAATTGTTCTGGTTTTCCTCACACTCCTTCTCACTGATTTGTGTCTACAGGCAGATTGTACCCATGGGAACTGGAATTTACCTGACTTCACTCTTGACCATAAAACAGAGGGGATGCCCTCCATATATTATGAGCTCCAGCTGAGAATTATAGAAGATCAGATTCTTATTTTCTTGCGTCATGCTGAATTTCCTCTCCCATGGGCCATAGGAACAGTTAAACTCTGGATTCTCTGGGAATTCACATTTGCTTTCAGTTATGGGCATTAGCATCTCTCATATGGGAAAAAGCTAGGGTATTTTTTTCCTTGTAACTGAGCTGTAAGGCAATACATCAAGCTCCCTCATCCTGCCGCCTCACATTAAAAAATGCCTATTAGTGCTCATTGGGATTGATATGAGAAAAAAAAACCTGATGGATGGCAGAGCTTTGATCAAAGTGAAGTGCAGTGGTGCGATTAGGCCGGATTGCGTTGGGTTTTCTTTCAGCTGTGGCACCGCGTGAAACGTATAGTTTTAGGCGCTCGCATGATCAAGGTGCAAATTAGCCGAATTATGTGTAGCCAACTGGAAAGGGCCGACCACCGCGCTTGCCAAGAGCTACATGCGAAACACCATGACTCAGCTAGGGCTTGGGCTCTGAAGAATCTTTCCCCCAGTATTCGAGAGTGATGAAAAACTAGCCAAACATCAAGCAGCTGTTGTCCAAGAGCGGCAGAATTAATACAGAATCCATGAAATATCTCATGAACGCACACCCAAAATGCCAAAACACATTTAACGCTTGTGGTGCACGCACTCTGAGCATTACAACACTGAAGGGCTGTGCTTTCCAGCTACTTGGCTACAGTGTAACATTCCAATCCTTGGAGGTAGTTGGGATTTTCTTTTTTTCTTTTTTTTTTCAAATGGTTGTATGAGTATAAGAAACGGCTGCTGTCATGTTTGACGGTGACGTCATAGGAAGTCCTGGGTAGGAAGTGGCCTGCAAACTGCACACAATGTACCAAAACGATAAAGATGACACATCCTTTTTCCTCATGGAGGTTGACCCTGCTGGAAAATGCATTCTGTACCATTGTAATTACAGATCTACATACATGAATTAGAGTGGCTTTGACATTTTATTGAAGCTTATGAGAAGCCTTTAAGTGTTTGAGGGAAGACAGAGCAGTGAATTAGCTTGATGGACTGTCTCTCTTGGCTTGTAGTCTCTCTCCAGACATGGGGATTTCCTGTAATGAGCAATTTCACCCATGCACTGGAACTGGAACTTCTCTTGCCTTTCAACAGAGGTCCAGCATTCCCACTTCATCTAGTTTATGACATATGGCCCTATTTTGCACTTCCTCAGGACCACTCCCTTAATATTTTACAATTTCTTTCATTTCCTTTTATTCTTCTTCCTGAGTACTTTCCTGTTCATCTTCTCTTCTCTCGTCATTATTCTTGTAATGTTTTCTTTAATGCTCTCTTCATCCTCTGTTTCTCTTTCCTCAGCTCAGCGGAGGTCCTCCGTATGTTTTGCTCAAGTTCAGACCTGTGGGGTATTTTTTTTTCTTCTTCTTTTGGTGCACCAGCTGTGTTACAAGAACGGCCTTGATCTTCCACACAAACACAATGGAGTATGGCTCTCAGCAGTAGTTATCCCCCAAGCTTGTTGTCCACTTGCCACCACCTCCACTTCTGAAAACTTTTCCTCCGAATTTCTCCTCCAAAGCACGACAAGCCAATTTTCCCCTCCACTCACGCTCAGAAACCTCAGAAATCAGCCACAGAGGATAATCTGAGGTGTACTCCAGCCAAAACTTGGCACCACAACATCACACATTGACACCTCCAAATCCAACGTGTTCGGAACAAAAGTAATTTTTCTCCATGTTGCATACAGACAAATTTTGTCTGTCTACAGATGGATTATTAAAGCATTTTTCCGAAAACAGTGGAACTGAACAGTAAATTTGCACATCAGATAATCAAAACAATAATGCTAAAGGGTCAATCTGAGGGAATGGTGCAGCTTTAAATAAAAGGTTTTTAAACAGTGACTTTTTTGGAGATTTATCAAAAGGAGTTGGTTTTGTGGTTTGGGAAATTATGGGACCTTTGACTTTTTTTGTGACCATAGGGAAATGATTTTTTTTCCCTCCCTTTTAGACCTTAAACCAGCAACAATGAGTATGGTGATTTGACTCAGGACTATGGCCACATCTAGGACAAAGACCAGACAGAGCAGAAACAACAGAGTTTCCTACAGTAAGTGAAGACAGAACATTGTTTCCTTTAGTAATTGGTCGCTGATGTAATGTTCAGCTCATCTCTTCCTCATTATTCAAATACACACAATCACATCCTTGTTCGGTTCTTGTTTATACGATGAGCAAGAGGGCAGAAACATGAGGTCATGCTCCGCCCACTGAGTGAGTGTATTGAATGTCCAAATTTCCTGTTTCACTCTGTTACTTTGATTGAATTAATGATGTGATCTGAATGGCGTGTTCGGGACTATGACATTAATAATACCGTAATTATTGGTTCATCACAGCATCACTATGTTGTCTTTATCATTAAGCAATTTTGCTTTCTTACGGTCAGTTTTTGTGTCTCTAACTTTCTAACTTTTCTACAATGAACTACACACAACAAAGTGGCCACCTCTGTGGCTGTGAAATGAAGCCAATACAGAAGTGGCAAACACTGCGGTTCCTCAAACATCCACTCCAGGCTGGCTCCAGAAGTGAGTCAGTCCCCATGTTCAAATGTGCAACTTCACAGCAGAAATAAACATGTTTACAGCCTGGTATAGAAAACAATGTTGGTCTCTGTATCTAATTTCCCCGTTCACGACAACTGTACTGAGGGTGAATTTATATACAACTCACCTGTTCACATTATATTAAGGCTTAAAGTTATGCAGAATTAACAGTGTGGACACTTTGATTGACAGGTGGGTGTCATTACAGATGGCTTGTTTGAGCACCCAGGCTTTATTCGGCCCGCCTCAGGTCCACTGATGACCCCTGCTCAAAATGCCGCTTCAGAATGTTTTGGGTGACGTCACTCATATTCATTCTTTAATCTTTTATTCATTCTTTATACTATCATTGCACACACATATACACATGTATGTCTGTTCTCACACTTTGTAACTTTGGGTTTGATCACCTGCAAGAAGTACACAAAGTTTTTTTCTTTTTTTGTTGTTGTTGGTGAAACTGGATCATAATTGCTGCTCCACCTCAACTCTCTGTGATTTACAGAGTTTATGATGGACAGTGAGGTAAACTGCTGACAACTGTAGCTGCTGTTAGCTAATGTTAGCTCAGTTTGTTAGCTAAAGCTAAATTGCAAATATGCCAATTTTATGTAATGTTGCTTTGATTGGTTCTCTTCTCATGTTTGTTACTTGTTTGTATTATTTAACCTCTCTTTTTTCTTTGTGTGTTCCGCATGCAAGAATTTAAAGGATGATATTGGCTCATTAAACATTGTTTCTATCAATTATGATAACACCATTCTCACAAAAGTAGGGGGATGTACTGTAGGGGGAATGGGTTCCATTAAATATATTAAATATGAAACACATCTAAAGCTCACGAATGAACATGTATCTCATTTGTTTAACTGTTTCAAACTGTCTCTCTCGCTTCCAGTCTTTATGCTAAGCTAGGCTAACCAGGTCCTGACTCAGGCTCTGTACTTTGCACACAAACATCAGAGTGGTATCGACCTTCTCATTTAATTTTAATGGGAAAACAGCTGAAGTATTCCTTCCAGTTTGGGTAATCATTTTTCAGTTTGCCTTTTCAGTTTAAGTTTGGCTCTCAGTCTGATCACCTAACTGCACATTTCTTCGTGTTTGCATCTATCCTCACAGCATCAGCTGGAGCTGCCAGCTCAGCAGAGGAAGGGCTAAATAAGAATAAAGCCCGTCCTCCCTCCCCCCTCACCTCAGTGTCTCTGCCCGGGGGAGGGGACGTGGAGGCCCACGTGTCAGATCCAGTTGGAGTTGACGTACCACAGCTGGACCTTCACCTCCTCTTCAACCTGGTTTCAACTGTGGGTCGAGTCACAGCGTGATTGATCAGTGCATAAACTGTAGTGCTTTCTCAATACACTATACAATTAAAGAAACACACAGAGACGTACAAGCATAGCTCAAGGCGGACATGTGCAGGAAAAAGAACAATACACATACGTGCAGACGTACATTTGAATGGCAATTATAATCAGCTTTATTTATACAGTGGTTATCTAAAGTTTATGAAGTGCTTTTCAAGGAATACAAAAAAAGTTGAAGTGAAGCTGCAAAGAAACATCATAGTGAGAGAACAAAAGACATTTCTGAGTGTCGTCGGGCCCAAAATATCAATTTTGGCCCGACGACAATTCTCTCTCTCTCTATATCTATATATATATATATATATATATATATATATATATATATATATATATATATATATATATATATATATATATATATATATATATATATATATATATATATATATATATATATATATATATATTGTAGGATTAGACATTTCTCTTGTTGTCTAATATCAGTCGCCAAAGTGGAATGCTAGCCCTTTGCTAGTATCTGTATTCACGGGAGAAAAACGAGTCAACCGCCACCACTTGTTTTGTCGGGAGAAGAACTACGACCATTTATTCTGCGCATGCTCACAACAGCATCCCGTGCGCGCAGGCACATAACGTCACCATAACATTAAAGCTATCTAACATGGCTTCGCTATTCACATTAAATATGCTTAACACTCCCACTCAAAGACATGTTCATAGCTCTCGTGTAGTGAGTAAGCAAAAAAAACTAAATATGCATACTTCAAAAATAAAACATTTTGCATATTGGCAGTGCTCTTAAACAACAAACAACAACATTTTCATCTGTCGTTTCACATTACTCTACAAACAAATATCCCTTGAATCTGTCAAACTTAGCCTTTGACACTGGCTTGGTAAGAACATCAGCTACCATGTCTGCAGTAGGGCAGTACTCTATGGATATTTTTCCTTCTGCGTGTGCTGACCGTACAAAGTGATATTTTATATCCACGTTTGCTTCTTTGTCTGCATACTGGGTTCTTTGATAGAGCTATCGCCCCCTGGTTGTCCTCATATATCTTGACTGGTACATGCTCATTGCTACTATCCAGTCCCTTGAGTAGTTGTACTCAGGGTTCCCACACCTTTTTCATGAACAAATTCAAGCACTTTTCAAGCACCTTCAAGCACCAGTTTTTCCATTTTTCCAGCACCTTTAAATAGGTAGCCTACTAGTTGTGTTTGCCATGATGGTCATGGGAAGCGCAGCGGTGCCACTGTATGGCATAATAATATGGGTCTAATTAGCATTATTTCATATGGTGGTAGATTGACTGTTTTGATTTTTAACTAATTGTGAATTGGCTTGTATTCTCAGCTTGTGAGCGGTGTATTGTGTAACTACCATGGCGCAATAACAGTGACCAACAGGTGTCGATAGTAGTCTACTGTTATTTCTCGGCAGAACACCAAGCGAGTATGATAACTGAGTTCTGCATGTAAAGGCATCGGATCAAGCGCGTAGCCGCTTAGGAAACAATTTTGTTTTCTCTTGGTTTTACCTTGAAACCTTGAAAACACTGAGTTGAAATTCAAGCATTTTCAAGGAATTCAAGCACCCGTGGGAACCCTGTGTACTAAGTACACACTCTCTTGAGTTGTGGCTGCTAAGGCCATATACTCAGCTTCGCAGGTTGATAGTGCCACTGTTGGCTGTTTCCTACTTTTCCAAGATATGACTGGTCCACTCTCAGTTAAGCTGAAACAGTATCCAGTTGTGCTCCTCCTGTCATTTGGATCAGCTGCCCAATCAGCGTCACTATACCCCTCAAGCTGTAGGCTTTCCTCACATTTCTGGTAGTGTAGCTCTTGATCTACAGTACCCTTTAAGTACCTCAGTAGGTGTTTAGCTGTAGTTCAATGCTGCTGCTTCAGCTCTGCTAGGTGTTGGGATAGTTTACTAACAACCCAGCTTACGTCAGGTCTTGTGCATGTCATAATGTATACCAAGCTACCTACTATCTCTCTATAGCCTGTTGGGTCAATAACTTCACCCTCACTGTCAAAATGTAACTTTTGCTCACATGGGGTGGTTCTTGGTTTACATTCAGACATTCCAAATTTCGCTAACATCTTCTCTATGTGTCTTTTTTGAGTCATTTTGATCTCCCCATCACTCTGTATAAAGTCAATACATAGGAAGTGTTTAAGTGGACCCATATCTTTCATCTTAAACCTTCTCTTCAACATTTCTTTTGCATCACTGAGTATGGTGTTGTTACTCGCTGCTATGATTAAGTCATCCACCCATACTAACAACATCACTTTCTCATTTTCAGATTTTCTGCTGTAGACACAGTGATCAGCATCATTTTGTACAAAGCCATTTTCTGTAAGGTGATCATGCGGTAACCTGTTCCAGTTACGCCCAGCCTGTTTCAAACCATACAATGACTTATTGAGTTTACACAGCAAGTGTTCTCCTGTTTTTGATTTGATCTCAAAACCTTCCGGTTGCTCCATATATACCTCACAGTCCATAGGAGCATGGAGGTAAGCAAGTCTTTACATCCATTTGGTGCAGTGTAAGATCCTCCTGTACAGCTATCTGCAACAATGCTCGGACAGAGGTCATATTGGCTGTTGGTGAAAAGATCTCTTTATAGTCAATCCCTTTCACCTGGCCATACCCTTTTGCAACGTATCGGGCTTTACTAGTCTCGGACCCATCTGGGCTCTCTTTCACGGCATATACCCAGCGACCTCCCACTGCTTGTTTGCCTCTTGGCAGTGGAGTCAGAGTGAAAGTCTCATTCTCTGTCAAAGAGTTCACCTCCTCTTTCATCGCGTCAGCCCACATTTTTGACTTTTCAGAGTACATAGCCTCTCTAAATGTTTTAGGTACAGCATAAGTCACTCTGTAGAAATAATCTACGTTTTCACTTTCTTCATTATTACACTCAGCTTTACACTGGTACTCCTTTAGGTATTCTGGAGCATTTTTCTGTCTTGTAGGATACCTCCTTTCTTCCTGTTCTCTCTGAGTACTATCTGTCTGGGTTGGACCTGCCTCATCAGTCTTCTTAACACTGGACTCTTTGCTCTCCTTAGGCTTCTCCTGACGCTGTTTGACTATCTTTGGTGGAGCATCTTCATAACTCTCAGTGTCGTCCTTCGTGTCATACTCTGTCTGAGTTTGGCTATCTGCGCTACTTTTGGGGATAAATTTTACCAGTCTATGTTTTAGGACTTTTCCTGTCTCAGGATAATAGACATTATATGCTGGACTATATTTGTCATATCCCACAAATAACCCCTTTTTAGACCAAGAATCCAGCTTCTTCTTATCCTGCTGATATACGTAGCATTCAGAACCAAATATCTGCATGTGAGATGGTTAGGTTAGGTGTTTTCCCTCTAAAAACATGGTAAGGTGTCTGCTCTAGACACTTGCTGTAACACCTGTTGCGGTTTTGAGCTGCTGTCTGTACAGCATATGTCCATAGTTGCTTTGCGAGGTTACTCTCCAAAAGCATGCATCGTGACATTTCAAATAAGGTTCTCCAACCTCATTCAGCAGTTCCGTTCCGATGGGGTGAGTAGGGTGCACTGGTCTCGTGTCTTATCCCGTTACTCCTAAGTAAACACTGGAACTCTTGCCCTGTGAACCCATTCCCATGCCCAGTCCCATTATCAGACCTTATGCACTTCATCTTCCCATATGGAGCTACGTCTGCTATGAATTTCTGTGTAGCTTTTGTTGTGTCACCTTTTGTTTTGATAAAGTAAGGAAAAATCATCCCACTATTTCTATTTCTGCTCTGTGTAAACTTGCCCTGCGTGCATATTTCAGATTAGACTTGTCATGTTTCCCTTTTATGGACATCCCCTCAACCACCTTTTCTAATTTTTCAACATCATCAAAATTACAGTGGCCAAGTATTCTATGCCAGGTTTGAATATCATGGTAACCATACACTTCATTGACATGTTCATTTTCTACTGTACTAAGATAATACAGCCTACCATACACGTCCATTTTGAACTTAGTGCCATCCCGGTGGAACAGCCAGTTATCGCCATCCTTGAAGTGGACCTCAGCTCCATTTGCTGTCGCTGCTTTGACTGAAAAAATGTTTTGTGGAAACGATGGGATGTACAGTGCCCGTCTGAGCATAGTTCTGAGCACTCGTCGTCCCTTGCTGTCCAGCAAGTAGATCTCTGCGTCGCCTCTCATTTTCGCCATCCCGCTCACCTTGGTCCCGTCGGCAAGCTCGATCATGTGGTCCTCGGGTCTGAAGCTCTTGTCCGACGTCTTGAATTTTGTGGCGTCATTGATCACGTGCGTTGTGGTGCCGCAGTCGACCATGAGACCTTTCTTATTTCCACTTTGAGTAGATCAGTCACTGGCGTTGAAGCAGTGAAACGGGCTTGTGTAGGACCCAAATGCAGCACAACAGCAAGGGATACTTAGTAATGTTCTATATTGAGGAACTCACAGCAGGCGATATGGCGGGTGAGAGAGAGGGAATAAGTCCTGAGTTCAATCGGAGAGTCTGTGGCAACAAACTGGAGCAGGGGGACATACTGCCCGGGGAAACCTCCAAACAGCCAGGGAAACAGGCAGACAGACACCAGAAACGCTGAGGCAGAACTCGTGGTCGGGGACATAAAGCTGAGGTGATTACCGGGGCAGAGACAGACGAGCAGGTCAAAGGCAGGCAGGGTCGGCAACGGGAGATCAGTCCGGACAAAAGTGCTGGAAAGACTTGCATGACGCGAAGAACAATCTGGCAAAGAGTGTCTGGAGGTTGGTGCTTAAATACAGGCTTGATTACTGATGAGGAGCAGGTGTGGGAGGCGGGAGAAACCATGGTGACTGATGAGGAGGCGGGGCTGACAGGTGAGTGGAAAGTTACTGGGTGCAGGTAAGAGGGAAAAGCAGGCAGGGGACCGAAGTGGATTGTGACAAGCAGAAAGATGTAGGCTCTGCCACTCTCTTTTCATCAGCTTTCTTCACATGGTCACGGCCTTGTCCTCGGCCACGTCCCCTTTCACGCTATGGTGTGTCCCACTTTCGTTCTTCTCTTCGCGCCTGTGGGGTCGTCCGGGCAAATACTGGCCATGTGTCCCTTTTTGCCGCATATGTAGCACTCGACATCAGCCAGGTTCACTCTCTTTCCTCTTCCCCTTCCACGAAAACGCGTTGCCCCGCTAGTCTTCATCACATTATCTTCTTCTACATTCATGTCACTCTTCCCATATTTCTCCGTGCTTTCATAACTGCGCAGTTTAGTTTTAAACTCGCCAAACGTTACAACGTCATTAGTCTCTGCACGAATAATGTAGTCTGTGATAGTTTTGTTGCTAGCCTTTTGGAGGGAGGAAAGTTCACTGGACTGGATCAGTCTTTAATCACTGGGTTAAAGACGGATCCAGTGTTGGTCAATGTAGCCAACCTTACTCAGTCCTGGTGGGTTGTTATTTTTACTGTGCGGTTTCATTGACACAGAACTTGAATCAAAGCTTGTGTTCTTAAAGGATGAGAAGTTTTGGGCATCATATCTATCAGTAATAATAGGATTGAACTCACCAAAGTAATCAAGTTTAATCAAGATGCGCTTGAATGTGCAAAGATGCCAATGGGACACACATAGATTGCCAGAAGAATTGTGATTCTTCTACAGCTCTCAATGGACTGACAGATTCAAAGAATCATTTTTAATTTATTGCTACATATTGAATGTAATCACCCGCAGAATAACGTTAGCAGAGTGGATCACCAAACTCTGGCTCTAGCAAACATGCCAACAATTAACACCGCTACTCCTTTGAAGACCTCAAGCCTCCACTGGTGCTCCACTGCTGTTTATTTCTCCTCCCTGTTTAAACATAAAACTTGTTTGACATAATGTCATTATCTTGGATTTATTGGAGCCAGAAGTGACCATATCTGGACGAGAGTGTTAACTCTACAGTCTATTTTGATCTGAGGTTCTTGTACATGGTATGTTGAGCTTGATGGCCTCACTGAGAATGACTTGTCAATCGCAATCAGTCATCTATTGTACTCTAAATGGGACCAGCATTTACTAAATAAACATCATGCTGTGTGGAAAAAAGACTTGAAACTAGACTGAGACCATAGAGTCATGAGGAAACTGTTTACTGGAGTCATAAATCAACTGAGAAGCAGGCTAATTTTTCCGTTATAGCTAATACAGATACACTTTTTTTTTAGCTGGCTATTAGAAAGAATGCAGGTCCAAGGAACTTATGCAGTGTTTCGCCACTAATAGTGGTGATCTCTTTTCCCATATTTACATCAAAATGTGTCACAAATACTAATCAAATCAAATCAAATAAACTATAAACTGTAATGGAGATATGGTAGCAATAATGACATGTCGTGCAGGATCACAGCAGCAGCCACGATCCATGAGAACCTGCTGGACAAGAGCACAGAAACTCCGGGGAAGAAGTTTAGTTAGTAACATGCATTAACATGCATTAATGTGACATGTATGTTTACAGATGGTGGTAGTAATAGTGATGGAGGGAGGGAGGTCTTAAGTCTCCCCTCAAAGTGTTGACCGTGTCTGCCTCCTTGTTCCACAGAAGAGAAGCCTGATAGCTAAAAGCTCTGGCTTCCAATCTATCTACCTTTGGAAACTATAGGAACCAGAAGGAACCCAGCGTCCTGAGAGCGCAGTGTTCTAGAGAGATAGTAAGGTATTATGAGCTCTTTCAGATATGATGGTGCCTGACCATGAAGAGCTTTGTAAGTAAGGAGATGAATTTTAAATTCTATTCTAGATTTAATAGGTAGCCAATGCAAGGAAGCCAAAATGGGAGAGATGTGATCTCTGATCTTGGTTCCTGTCAGAACACATGCACGTGAATCAACTGCAAAGTCCTAAGAGACCTATTAGAGCAGCCTGATAACAAAGAGTTACAATCAGGGTTCCCACGGGTGCTTGAATTCCTTGAAAATGCTTGAATTTAAATTCAGTGTTTTCAAGGTTGTGAAAATGCTTGAATTTTTTGTGAAGTGCTTGAAAATGCTTGAAATTTCACATTTAGTTAAAAATTCAAACAGTCAATCTACCACCATATGAAATAATGCTAATTAGACCCATATTATTATGCCATACAGTGGCACCGCTGCGCTTCCCATGACCATCATGGCAAACACAACTAGTAGGCTACCTATTTAAAGGTGCTGGAAAAATGGAAAAACTGGTGCTTGAAGGTGCTTGAAAAGTGCTTGAATTTGTTCATGAAAAAGGTGTGGGAACCCTGTACAATAGTCCAGCCTAGAAGTAACAAATGCGCGGACTAGTTTTTCTGCATCGGCTTGAGAGACAATGCGTCTGATTTTAGTTATGTTACGTAAGTGGAAGAATGCACTCCTCAAATTTTGTGTTATTTGTGAAAATTGATAGAGTGATTCCTAATAATGTTCCCTAAAGGAAGCATATATAAACTGAATAGAAGTGGTCCAAGTACAGAACCTTGTGGGACTCCATGACAAACTTTGGTATGCATAGAGGATTCATCATTGACGTGAACAAACTGAGATCGATCTAAAAAATACGACTTAAACCAGCTTAGAGTGGTTCCTTTGATGCCAATTTGATGTTCTAGTCTATGTAAAAGAATTTGATGGTCAATGGTGTCAAATGCAGCACTAAGATCTAACAGGACAAGTACAGAGATGAGTCCTTTGTCTGATGCCATTAGGAGGTCATTTGTAACTTTGACTAATGCGGTCTCTGTGCTATGATGCACTCTAAATCCTGACTGAAAATCCTCAAATAGACTATTGTTATGGAGAAAGTCACACAGCTGATTAGCTACAGCTTTCTCAAGTATCTTAGACAGAAAGGGAAGGTTTGATATCGGTCTGTAGTTGGCTAAGACCTCTGGGTCTAGAGTGGGCTTTTTAAGAAGAGGTTTAATTACAGCTACCTTAAAGGACTGTGGTACATATCCTGATAAAAAAGACAGATTAATCATATCCAATAAAGAATGACAAACTACAGGTAAAACATCTTTGAGCAGCCTGGTTGGGATGGGTACTAAAAAAGCCCTAATAAAGGGTTATAAAAAAAATATATATATATTCTTTTCTGATTTTACTTCTCCTTAGACATTTAATTAAGGCCATTTAGCTTAACTGAATTGATATAGTGCTTCAGTCGACAGGAGGAGTACATGGTTTGGTGAACTTTTGAATCGAGAACTAAGAAGAGGATGAGAGGGGAAATCCAGAAAAAGTCAAAAGACAATAGAATAAACAAACAAGAATATGAAGTAAGAGGAAAAGAGGGTGGAGGATCCTTACTGTAAAAACTGGATAAGAGAATAGAAATCCACTCCTGATTCCTCCCATATGGCGTCACGCCAGACCACTCAGCTGTTCACTGTACTGGCAGAAACCCAGTCCTCTGTAAACCTTCTCCTCCTCCTTCTTCACTGCCAGTAATCCATTTCCATTTATTTTCCCCTGGAGGCATGTGGAAGGTGTGTTAGTGTGTCTAAAAGTAAATGTGTGTGTGTGTATCCAGGGCCGGTTCTTTTGATATTTACTGTAGAACTAATTAATTTTACAGAGGTTTTTTGATTATTCTTAGATTCCACATGGGTATATATGAGATGTGAATGTGATACTATAATTTGTTTCATTGTGTTAAATGTAAATTACTTTATTCTTGCAAACTTTATGTTTAGACCATTTTATTCACCACAAACAGGGCCTTTATCGACTGCACACATGTTTGCTGTAGCATTGTAGGCGTTGACCACTTCTGTGTATTCAAAAAAAGAATATTACAACCTTAAAAACCAAATGTTTTAGTCATGTTGGGATTCTACAAAACTCTTGTTCAATGCCATTTTTTTTACAATGCCAATATTTTTATTTTAATGTCCACTTTCTACCACATCAACTGTGGTGTGGTTAAATGAACAATAATCAAATAAATGACTGACAATACTTAGTTAAAACTGAATTATGTTAATAAAAATGTTGATGTTAACTGCGGGTTTTTGTGATTGATTCTAACTCCTAACTTTGTGAACCAGCTAAACTCACAATATTACATGAGAATTCATCTTGTTAGGCTTCAAGCTTTGCGCATTGTGTCCGAACACAGTGGGTAAGACCAATCAGTGTCCTCTGGGGAACTACTGGCAGCTACATCCTGCTTAAAAACAACAATGGCCGCTCCTAATGAGGTAAGTGTAGATGCTGCTAGCATCAGATATATCAGAACTGAGAGTATTTCTTTATTGAAAGACGAACACTCAATGACTTTCTGTATGGAAAATATGTGTTCACTCTTCTCTAGACTGATTTCAAGACTTTGAATCTGTTATCTGATTGGTTGAAGTTGGCCCATCATGGATAGTAAATGGACTGTACTTATATATCTCCTTTCTAGTCTTGCAACCACTCAAAGCACAAGGTCATTGGTTTAAGGAGCTAACCATTCACACAGCGATGCCTGATTGCCCAAGGACACTTCGACATGCAGACTGGAGGGGATCGAACCGCCAATCATCTGATTAGTGGACAACTTGATCTACCTCCAAGCCCTGCGTATCATGGTTATGGACAGATGATTGTTGTATGTTTCCAATCCATTGTTGTTTTCGCTTCTTGAACCTGATCTGAAAAGACAGAGAATACCAAAACTGGTGATATACGCCTCGTGTGGGACTTCAGAAGTTTTGGTCTGAAGATTAATATCTTCACTTTTTAACTTAGAAAAATCATAATTACAGTTGTTTTATTTAACAACTTGGGTCTGGTCATCATTTATGTCATTCTTAATGATAACATTGGTACTTAATTGCGGAGATCTTGGAATACAGCAACAGGCCAAGTAACTTGAACAGTCAGATGATCAGTCAGGTTGGTAACAAACGTAGAGCAAGATTTATGTGGAAGATAGCTGACATATAATCTAAATGTTGGCTCACAGTACAGTGAGCACTATGGTATCTTAATACCACAGAGATTAGCAGCAGCTTTCCAGTCCAGAAAGGCTTATTGAAAAGCTAATATTAGGTTGCTGAGTATGCAATCAAAACTCTGTGTTTAAAGAATAATTGATCAATATTGCCATGCTATTGGCCTCCAAAAAAAACATATTTGTCAGACTGTAGCTGTGTTATATAACGACAGTATGTGTGAGAAGAGTTTTACTGCAGCAGTAAAAGCTCACTCTCCTGCAGCCTCTCGGGTCTTCACATTGACCTACTCTCCAGTGCCTCTCCCACCACCAGATGGGAAGTTTGGATCGACTCTTTATATGAACTCCACATGCTGTCTGCAGCTCACGCCAACACTAAGTGAGGGAAAATGTACCACTGTATGTTACAATATAAATCTCTGTCTTCAAAAATCTGATTCCACTGTGTATTTAATGACGCTGGGTAATATGAGACCACCTGAGGCTGGGGAGGGCTGAAGGAGGGAGAAGTTTATGAGGCCAAAGTGTCGCTCATCCTACTGTAGATTGTTATGTCGGATGGACGTCACACAGTAAATATGTAAATATGTTCTATAACTATGTCATTCACATTACAACAGTCAGTGCTGGCTAAATGGAGACCCAGATGGCAGACCAACATTCAATCAACAATAAATCAATGGTGATTCATCAAGGAAACTGTCATTGAATCAACATTGCTCAGCACTGAAATATAACATTGATTTTTCGTCAGGTTTTCACAATGAAATGTTATTTCAATGATAAAAAAAATAGATAAAGACAAATCAATCGCTGTTTCATCATTAAACCAATATTCATTTAAACCCATCCCCAGATAGCAGACTATCACTGAATCAACATTGATTCAGTGTTATCTAGCCTTGAATATTTAACCTCAAAACAATGATTCTGATGGAATTTCAACATTTAATCAATGTTGCCATGCTACAGTATCTGGGAATCTTTGACCTCAATGTTTTCTTCCATTTTTCCACTGTTCAGGGATTTTGGGGGGAATTTTTCCCAATTTTCACCAAAATAATGGTGACTGTGAGGGTGCAGATCATTGAGAAACTACAAACAGTGGAGGCATTTGCACTCCACTTGGACGAATCAGTGGACATGTCCAAGGACACATAGCTCTTGGCATGACCTTTTTTATCAATCAAAAACACATAGGGGATAATAACCCAACATAAAATAGGTTAATAAGGTGAAATATAAGTTGAACAAAGGATTATAAATAATCATAGGCCAGGCTTAAAATGTGAAACATGAAATATGACATGTGGGGGTCCCTTTTTTGTTTGTTTAAGGAGTCCTTGGGCTGAAAAAGGTTGAAGACCCCCTGCATTTTTACCTCTTTTAGTTATTTCTGTCTAAATTGAGTCTTAAAAATAAGAAATACAACAACAACAACAACATCTTTATTAATTTTTAAGCTGTTATTCCTGAGGTCAAGAAAGAAAAGTCATTCATTTAGAACTCACAATAAATTGGTCATAAATTAAGACCTGATCCATTCCACATCCTCCTACAAACACCCGAGGGAGGTTTAGTTTGTCTAACACGGCCTGTACAGTGACGCTGTGGTGATGATGATGCTGGAGACATTTCCACATGATGACCATGATGATTTCCCTCCTCTGCATTCTTTTGCCTTTTACTATGTTGAATATGTTTTTATTTTTTTCCTCCAGTTTTTCTCTCCTTTCATCATCTGCCTACAGATGGCTACAGGACTACAGAGCTGTAGTTTCACTGCAACTGGAAGAACAGCGCCATCTTCCTGGCATAAAGAGTTACAGCAGATTCTCGTGGGCAGCACAGACGTCTATTCTTCATGTAACAGTTCGTTTAGTGAATACAGTAAAATATATCATGTGTGCATAAAGTGAGTGATGCATAGATAATGTTTGACATGTAAAAAGTTTACATTACAGTTTTTAGTTGGCCAGATGTAGCATCACTGTACATAACACTGAGCACAGAACACCTGAAGAGCACATGGACATTTGGGTTGTTTTACACAGATCCAGGGTCAGCATTGTGCTTTTCACACACATGGATGTTTAATGGGTAAGTAAATAAGATTTATTATCCCCTCTAAAAGATTCAATTCTGGACTGGATTGCCAATTCAATTCTGGACTGGATTCAATTCTGGACTGGGTTGCCACTGAAAATATGATATAATCATATAAATTTAGACTCAGTAAAGAAACACAGAAATAAGGATTCTGGAAAATGTTTTCAGAATCATGTCAGAAGTTTAAGGAGCAGATATTGCACCTCGTCCACTTATTGGCATTTTGGAGAGCCTCTAGAAATACTAGATAGAAGTTGAATGTCCTGTCCTCCTCATATGGCAACCTGTCCTCTCATATTGTTTTTGTGACCAGCCTGCATGGACTTAACAGACTCTATAAACAAAGACAATAAACATAATGAGAACAAGTGAACAAATAAGACGCCATACATATCAAACAATGCACAACAAAAATGGAAACTCTCTGCTCTGTAGGTATTAGCTATAAGACATTCAGTCTGCATTCATCTGACATAGAATATCAATCAGGACATTCTGCAGACATGTGTGATATCATATGCAATAGAACAAAAAGTCAATTTCATATTCGCCTACAACAAATCAGAAAAATCTGCTATCTATAGAGAAGATCCAGGGCCTTGTCTTGTCTCTAGAGGGCAGCAGAGGGCAGGAGAATCCACTGCTTCTGCTTCTATAAATAGCTCATCGTCATGGTGATGGGGCTGATGCAGATTGATAAACACAGCTTAGTTTCTTCTTTTTTTCTTCTCTCTAACAACATGCAGCCCTCCAGTCATTCCTTCTCTGAACTGCTGTAATGAGCAGAGACAGAGTCTCTCGATTTGTCACCACACACTCACACTGCCTTTCAGTTTGTCGTTAGTGATCTAATGATGACACACACACACACACACACACACACACACACACACACACACACACACACACACACACACACACACACGCACGCACGCACACACACCACCTTTATCGACAGGAAGCAGCCAGTGATTTATTTGACACCACAGCACCACAACACTGGTGGTGGATTAGTGGATTAGTGGATTAGGTCAGATTACAGGATAAATGGAGATGAATGAGATCCAGATTCAGCAGGTGTGTGACCTGAAACTGATCAGGCTCTTATGATATTCTGGACCTGGTTCTGGACTGGGAAGATTTGGGATTTCTGGAGGGTTTCTCGTCTTAACACGATGACTCAAGCTTTAATGTGTTTGCTAAAGGACATCAAAAATTCAAGGCGCTCTAGAAATACCACGACCTAATTACTTTGATTAGCCATTAGTGTCCTGGTAATGTGTGACCTAATATACTATCTGTCCTCAGGAACTACTGTGTTGCCTTCAAGCTGAGTGTGTTCATTCCATAACTCAGGTTAAAGTAAAGGTGTCACTAGCTGAGTTTTTTGTCAAAAGTATTTTCAGGTAAAAGGTCATTGACCAGGGTCCTTAAACAACTGCAGGTTCTGTGGTAAAGTATTCTGCAGCGTAAATGGAAATAAATGAATAAAATAAAATAAAATAAAATGAAATAAAAATGACTTTTACTGCATTAGTATGAGCATGGCAGGTCTCATCTGTTAACAAATATATCTTTTTGAAGCCAGAAGACATAAGTTATTTGTTCCATAGGCTTTCCCAGACCTCCTCGATCCACATATTGTATATTAGAGAATTTAACTGTAATACATTTAAGAGCTGCAATCAGTAATGTTTGTAAAGGGTATTCCCCCCTATTCCATGTAATTTGGTATTAGTCCTGGCATTACAAGTAGAGAGTTCAAAAGTCTAATAATGTCATACATGATAACTAATACATGACTACTTCAGGTAGAATCTGCTTTCTGAAATGTTTGTGTATGTATTGTGTTGAATGAAGGACTTTTACTTGTAATGGATTACTTTTACACTGCTGTGTTGGATCTTCCACCTCTGTTGAACAGACAGGTGATGTGACATCATCATACATCACTGTTTGATCCTAACTGTATATTATAAATCGAAGTGTGACCCTGGAATGTTTCTGCCAGTGAAAGTTCAAAGATTTAAAAAACTTTCTGGAACTGTCTGATTACCAACCGCAAATGTATGTATTTTCCACCAGTGAGCAGCTCAGCGAGTTCCTCTCCTTCTTGTTAAATGTCAGCAGCAGCTCTGGAGTGCAACCTCGCCCTCATAACGCAGCAGAACTCAAACTGTGGGGGCATGAAGTTCACCACTGTGGGCAGATAGCCAGTGCTATTCACACAACACAACAATGTGTGCACCTGTATGTACACTATATACGTCTTTCATATACAGGCATGTTTGCACAGACATAATTGCACATGGTGTACTAAATACTAAATATATATTAACATGATTGCCTCTAATGATGTAATTGGACAAAGATCACAGTAGGAGATTGTTGTACAGTGTAAATAAATAGAATTACACAAGAGATAATTACACACTGTAAGTATAATAGATCTGTATATATCCTGGGTATGTGATACAAACAAGTGAGCTGTGATCCCAACACAATGATTCCAGAGCAGCTCATAAAGAAACACTTGATGAGAAAGAGTGTGTCCTTTTGGACATAGTGTGAACGTAGATCATTCTGCAGTTTGCTAAATGCAAACTTTAGAAAGTTGTAATAACTGAACCCTCTGCAGAACAGAGAGAGTGCACTCTGCAGACACATTACAATGGTTTTTGGGTAATAAAGTAATAACATGTGGCCAAAACAAAAGCAATAGAGGAAGACTATATCTAACCTGAACATAATGTCCATCCGGGGTGAAGAGGTGGAGATGTAAAGGTACAACAGGGACAGGGACAACAGACTGGACTGGAGGTGCAACACTGAGGCTGTCTACAGGAAGGGACAGAGCAGACCCTACTTCTTGAGGAAGCTCAGGTCCTTTAATGTGTGCAGCAGGATGTTGCAGATGTTCTATCAGTTGGTTAGTCAGCATCAGAGCCAGCGACTCTAAGAAATTGACTAAGAAAACTGGCTCTGTGCTGGGTGCTGCTCTGAAATCCCCTGGAGTGGGTTGTAGGAGAATAGTGCTCCATGAACTTCTCAGCTCAATGAAGAATAGCTCACATCCACTACACAACCTACTGATCAACAGCCGAGGGGGTTCAGTCTCTTGATTAAATTTACTATTACACTGCCCTCTATGCAGGAAGATGGCACTAATTCTCTGACACCTAACTCTCTGAAGAAGAAATATTTGGAGGGAGATGGACATGTAATGAGATATGAGATGATAACTTGCATTCTCTCTTTCTCCATAATAAGAATACACAACGCACATTTTATTGCACAAAGTTATTGTACAGAGTTATATGTATATTTTCTTCTGTATATTTTAAATGGATAGAGTTATATATTCTTCCTTTTTCTCTTGGACTTTTAATTTTATTTATACTGCAGCTACTTTAAACTCATCTACCTCATGACTGTTTTGTGTTGTGTGTAACTGTGGCTGTAACACATCTAAAGGTTGTTTCCATTTTCAGCTGTTTTCTAACTTTGCTGTACGGCGTGGCTCACACAAACAGACCAAAAATAGCAGAGTGTGGTGGGCTCTGGTGTTTATGGAAATGTGGCTCTGTAGGTTTTTGCTCTAATCACCCTCAGCAGATTTGGTAGCAGGTCCACCTTGAGGCCTCTAGGTGGCGCTCTTTAGTAACATTTTCAACAAGGAAACGCTCCGAAGAAATTCACCTTTATCAAGCTGGAGGTGCACAACAAGATAAAACGGAAGTTAGGTTATTTAACTCCAAAATAAAGTAAACATTAACATTGACAGGAACTATTTTAAATCTTTACAATACATTTACACTTACACGAAATAAGACAAATTAAAAAGGATTTTCCAAGAACTTTTGTCTCTTATTCACTTGATTATACACTTTGTTTAAAGGAGTATTTCACTATGACTGACAATATAATATGATGGGTGGTCCGAAGACTAGAAAGGTGTTATATAAGTACTGCCCATTTACATATATATATTTAAAAACATGCTTTTAAATACATTACATGTATAATTCACAGGTCCATGTCAAAAAGGAAATCTAAGATAAAATTATAAAACACACTTTCCTGGACAGATTTTACAATATGATAAGAAAGATACAAATTACGTGGAAGAGGAATACATAATATGACTAATTAACAGGACTAAGAATTATATCTGAAACATTTTCAATATTTCAGATTCCCCTAAAAACAGATCTAATACACACATTACAACTCCATTGATATCGGAGAGATAATTAAGACGCGTTAATTGGAGTTTTATTTTGAAATCTGGGCACCGGATCTGTGACCCGTCTCCACCACGTGTGTCTTGACTGCGGTCAATTAATCCAAGTGTCTGTGCGCGGTGACAAACACAACAGCAGGTCGCGACGTTCCTGTCAACTCCAGGAGTAAACCGGGAGGAGCGACGCCGAGATTGTACCGTGTTTTCAGGAGACGTTCCAAAAATATTTTCCTTAAGTTTGCTTTTATTTTGTCCTCCGGAGCAGGCGACAAGTGGCACTTTGGAACACACAGAGAGAGAGAGAGAGGGAAAAGGATTTGTGGAGAGCGTCAAAGCGTTTACCAAGTTGTCTCCTGCTCACCTTAACATGGCTTCAACGACCTGCACCAGGTTCACTGATGAGTACCAGCTGTACGAGGAGCTGGGGAAGTAAGTTTTCCTCTTTTTTAAAAAATGTTTGAGATGTTTTTATTCGATACTCTGTGTGAAAGTGAAGCTTTATTTTACCGCCGAGTGACCGAAATCTGCGCGAGACACCTCCGCCTACCTGTTCTACCTTGATACACTGAGCAGCGCGTGATTTAATTGTAACCTCGGTTATTAGCAGATAGAAAATAAATAAATATGAAAGCTTCCTCCTGGAAGTTACTGTTATGTTTAATACTTCTCGTGTTTATGTCAACTTTTTAAGTCGCTTCTCTCTGCTCGTTAACGCCCATTCGCTTTTATTTTGAAGGAGCAGTTCTGGGTTATATCTTGCGCACCGGTTTAAAAAAAGTTACATATATATATAAAAAAATAGCGTCTTGAAATGCTTTGGGGATATATTTACGACACCATAACTCGTCAATAATCACAAAACATATACCTTTTTAATGAGCGTGCACCTTTTGTGCCCGGTGTCCTAAAAACAAGCAGGGAGTTAAACTGGACCGTGAAGGCAACATTAAAGACCCTGAATGTGTCTGTTTTTTGTTTTGTTTTTTAAGTTGTGATTGTGAAAGTTGCCGCCCTTTTTTGTGACAAATGTGAAAGCTTGTGCTGTCACACACACACACACACACACACATTCACATGTACATGTTTTCTCCAGCAGCTCAGACGTGTCCTTCCACATTACACCTCTTGTTCAGAGGCGGTCTGGGAAAGGTGTGGCTCTGCTTTTTTTGTTTCGTTGGTGAAGAGCAAAGATCAATCACAGCACACTTATCAGACACATTGGAAAATAAATGACAGGAGAGCACTGTGTTGCTGATAGTAATGACACATCAGCATCATTGTGAATAAATTGAGTCAATTATTCAGTTGCTCCAGTCTGCCTTCAGGAATGTTGCCAAAAAACAGGTTTGAAAGTTTGGATGGAAAGACGTCTGCAGGTTACTTGAAGAAAACTCTTGTTTTTGAATGCAGCTGTGTGTGCAGTCAGTTAGATGTTTGTGTGTGTGTGTGTGTGTGTGTTTGTGTGAATAAGAGCACACTTAAAGCCTTCAGGAGCGGGGTGTGTGAATGCAAGGTGAGCTGAATCCAGAGTCTTCGGAAGCACAGGTGACCCTGATGATTTGAAAATAAATAATAATATTGAATGAAATTTTCAATGTGTTGTGTTCACTGACTGATCAGAGCAATGAGAAGTTTAATTACAGCAAACATAACTTTTTATTATTTATTCAACAGTCTGCGCAGAGTCTACCTGCACAGGTGTTTTCACTTGAGTTGTCTCAGGACTGTGTGGGCGTGTACAGCGAGTGTTTGATTGACACCTCCCACTCTGGACTGATATCTCTGTTTCACCTGATACGGGGCGGCACAACTTTTGTTTTCCCAGAGGAATGTGTTTGCATTCAGAAACCGGTTTTTAAACTCTCACCATGAGTGGGTCCATTCACACCTACGACCAATAACTTTTAACTGTGCGTAAATCTGGTCTGTGGGAGGAAACTGCAGCACCTGGAAGACACCTGAAGAACATGCAAACTCCTGAATGAGTTCAAGTTGAATATAACATTCATAACCCCAATCACATGAAATTAGGAATTGTTTTTGTAAGCTTTTAGAATGAGACTTTTCTACCTCTCCTCTTCAAAGAGTCAACTGCCATGTTTCCACATTGGACCGGTACAAACAAATCAAACCGTCGGCTCTAGATGTTTTACATTTCCTGTGCCTTACACAGGCACCATAGTTTTCCCTACACGCTAGAAATCTGTAACTACAAAAAAAAAAAACAGTGCGGAGCCTAAAAAGAATATTCCAGGATTCAGGATCCAGCGTTGTGCTGAAAAAACCCTGTTTTCCATTCATTAGGGTGGGGGTAGTGCCTTTTGGCTGCAGGGGTGTCCACCATGAAATGCTGTAGCTGCAAACTGCTCAGGACGCTCAGGTCAGACCTCCACAGTCAGCCTTAAACCAGGACTATCTAAACTCTGAGACTCTAACTTTGTTTGTTGCATGAAGCAGCTTTTGAATCTGAGTCTGGATCACAATTCCCACTGCGAAATGGTGACATGAAAAAGTTTACTTTGGTTTGTGAGAGAGAGGGTTGACGGGCATAGACAGTAAATGAGAGTGAGGGAGTGCTGGCCTCGGACAACACTGCGGCAATTTGCAGGGACTATAGTAAAATGTCTGTGATCTGATGTTGTCAAATCATCCACTCTGCGACTGTAACAATCAGTTATTATTCCCAGTAATGACTGTATGTCTGTACTTGTATTTTTTGGAGAATCTTGTCTGACCTCTCGTTCTCCTGTAGGGGAGCGTTCTCCGTGGTCAGACGGTGCATGAAGATTTCCACAGGGCAGGAATACGCCGCCAAAATAATCAACACCAAGAAGCTGTCTGCCAGGGGTGAGTACACGTCCTGCATTGTGCCACACACTCCTGTTGCGTTAACTGTTGGGCAGACATCTCTTTGCTTAAAACTTATTTTTTTCTTTAGCCACATGGCCTCAAACCAACTTCCTCTTTTGTTTTGACTGTACTTGATTGTCTCACGCCACCTTCTCCCGTATCTCAGCTGGAGGTTTCAAATGGTAACAGCCATGCTAACCACATGTAACAGCTTTGAATTCACTTTTGCTTTCCATAGTTGTAAATCTACTCATCTCCAACATGAGGGAGGGAGGCCAGCAACTCCTTTTTGTGACTCATTCTCTGATTTGTGATGAGCCATACGTGACTCACAGCACACTTTTAAGTCATTGAAGGCAGCACGGTGGCAGAATGGAGGGAAACCTCTCTCCTTGTTCTGTCCAGCAAGCACAGGCATGGCTTCTTTTATTCTCACCTTTTGTTTGATTCTCTCCATCATTATCTGTGCAGCGTGGGTTGAGACTCCCGCGGCCTGGATGTGGCGCTGCTGATTGATCTGCGCGCAAATCTCTGATGGTCTGATGGGAGAGTGCATCAACACACACACACGCACACAGAAACAGAAACAAAAGGAGATGGGCTTGAAGAGACACACTGCAATGGCGAGCGATTGCTCGGCGGCAGCAGATGTAGAGTCTCATGGGGGAAGCAGGGGGTTTCCTCACAGCATCAACAGCTGCGTGAAGAGGCAAAATGGAGGATTACAAGCGTTTAAAAAAAAAGACAAACAAAGAAGCAAAAAGTAAAAAGAGAATGTCCATTTTATTTCTGCAACAGTCCAGTGATACAATATCTCTATGCATTCACAGGCAGTGTTGGAAAAGTCTCAGCCTGAATGAGAATGGTTGTTGTTCGCAGGTCTAATTATTGGAGCCGTGGCTCCAGAGAAAGCGATGAAAGAGAGGATGGCAGATGTTTATAGAAGGGGAGTCCGTGATTGATTCCATACTCGGGTTGCTTTGGCCGAAAGCCCTCGCCTCTCTCACCTGAAGGAGAAAAAGAGAGTGAAATGGAAAGACTGTGTGTGTGTGTGTGTGTGTGTGTTCATCAACATCTTTGCGATGGTCTTTTGTACAAGGTGAAAGCCAACTTTTGAGGAAGCAAGAAAAAAAAAAAAGACTAATTAGTACTTTGTTATTTTGGGGATTTTTAATGTGTCAGTCCACAGAGGTACAGTCAAAGGTTAATCCTGGTTTATCGTCATTTCACTTCACTTCACTTCATTTTCAGCGTTCATCTTGATCAAATAAACACTGTACTCTGTTGCTCGTGTTCCTTGCCCCTCCATTGAGTCCAAGTTGGCTCGAGACCAGTGTGAACGTGTGTTTTGGGCCGACACAAGACATCTGAAGATGCTTTGGGCTCTGTGAATCTGTGCAGATGAAATGAAATATGTCTTTGATGCAACACGTCACTGATGTTGGAAATGTGATGGTAACACATGTGGCAAATCGTGTCTACAACTCTGAGAATACAGTATAAATATATATTTACAACAAAGTGTTTATTCATATATTTATGTTACCAGCTCATTTTGAAACTAAAAGCTCATTCCATACATCGATGTAAAGACTGATTAAAAATGATGGTCAAAACCATGAAAATAAGACACAAGCTGCATTCGATATTTATTCTACTTTTGATTTTATTCTTGAAGCTAATGAATAATAATTTAAAACCTCCTTACTTGGACATATACTCATCCAGTTTATTTTGATGAGCTGTCTGGTCTGAAATAAACTACTTCAGCTTGATAACCCACTGACCACAACACAGATCACCACTGGTTAGGATGACATGCCACAATGTGGTCAAACGTGTCCCGACATCACTGTCACTGAAAGCATACTTCTGCTTCATTTAATGCTAAAGAATCGCACACTGCAGCCTCCACCTTAATGTGCTCCACAGGGGTCTCACGTGACAGCCGTGGTTCAGATAGATGGAGGGAGGGAGGACACATTCTGCCCTCAGGCAGGCAGACACATACAGTAGTGCGCTGTTAGACCAGCTGATAGATAGTGAAGCAGGCCAGCCGAGCTGAAGGTCACGTTCAATGAGGGGAAACCCCAGAGTCGCTGCCAACGCCACTGCTGCGTGATGAGAAATCCTAAACAGGAAGCTCCATCCCTTTAGAGAGGCTTTATGTGGCTGTAAACCTTGGCTTCACACCAAAGGCTGCGAGCGCTCTCTGGTGCAGTGCACTTTCAAGGATTATTGACATACTGCAGCTGAGCATTAAAGTACAACATCACGGAGACTTTTTGATCTCGGTAAGCTCTGCTTTTGGAAAGTACGC
Organism: Collichthys lucidus; assembly: GCA_004119915.2. Classification (NCBI taxonomy): domain Eukaryota; kingdom Metazoa; phylum Chordata; class Actinopteri; family Sciaenidae; genus Collichthys; species Collichthys lucidus. The sequence goes on from CM014101.1 coordinate 3,238,350, forward strand.
CCAGTCATAATCACACCGTCATCTGTTTGTGTGGGCTCCTGTGGTTGACAGCAGAGTGTACTATCACGTGTGAACACGCAGCATTGTGTATTCTCATGTAGGTGAGATCAGATGAAGTATACTGTCAGAATATCTTCAAAGAAAAGCACGGTGCAAGGTCACCCCTCCACCCGGGGGAATCAGGAAGTGGGCCGCTGATATGTAGATAGGACACGGCTTGGATCGAGAGCAGCATCGGTGCGACTCCTTAGGGTGCAGCCTACACTTCGATTGGATGGAGTGGAAAGCATGTCAGGGTCTATCAGGACACTCGAAGCCACAAGGAGAACATGCAAACTCCACACAGAGAGGCTGAGGTTCGAACCAGGAACCTTCTTGCTGTGAGGCGATGGTGCTAACCACTGATGGATGAAATAAAGAAGAAAAAAATCTGCCACTGAGTGTCGGGTTGATTTTGGGCTATCAGACTTGCCACTGCCATTCTGGTTCATCTGAGTAGTGTGTTCAGAACTAGGATACAGATCTGAGCACAACTTCTTTACATTTTGGGTTACATTTGATCTAAGCATCTGAGTTCTTGTGCTGCTGCTTGTATGTAGATTTGAACTGAAATACTGATTCACAGAGAGGTTGGATATGTTTTTAACATCCAACATTTCAAACAGCATGCAGACCTAATCAACATCAAATCATGTATGCTGTAAACTAATGACACCATGGCTGAGGTATCCACAGTCGAGCCTTTGTGCTTCATGACGTAACTCTTTTTTTCTCTTCATGTTATGTTCTGACTGTCATGGGAAAAAATCTTTGCCAAGTTCTTCATTAGCCTTTGCTTCTTCCACCAAAAAGATATGATATCATTTCCTGTTTATGTTCAGCACGTCTTCTTCACGTCGTCTGCTGTGAACCAGATTTTCCTCCTGCTCTGTGTTCTCGGACAAAGTTAAGCCTTTTTTTAATGAATTTGATCATAATTTACAAAAAAAGTGTATTGCTTATCCCAATAACCTCCTTTCAAGATTAAAAGCCCCAACACTGAGACAAGCACAGCACATGTAACTAAAACATTATCCAGATGTAGTGAGCTGAAAGGCCGTCTTCTGTGACAGCGCAGGCTTGTGTGAAGTGGAAACTAGGGCAGTGGTTGAACACAGACCTAGTGATGCTTGGACTCGGCGGAGTGGAAATGATCACTTGACAAACCCACCAGGCTGTGGAAAAGCTAGCTATGGTTCAGGAGCCAGCCATTCTGTCGTTTGTGCTTCTGGAAAATACCCGAGGCCCCAGCCGCTCACACTGAACTCTTCATTCCCATGGAAACAAAAGAGATGGAGGGCTAAATATAGTCTGTGGGGTAATATAGGCATTGAAGTATATTACAGTCTTTGGGCTGTTAATTGTTTAAAGCGCATGATGCTGTTAGTGTTGTATGAATCACTCGGCTCAGACACATCCACAATAATATCATTTAATCAATCTCATTTAGAGTGGAGCTTCTTTTAGCAGCCCTGTAACTTCTTCCTAACTCACACACACACACACACACACACACACACACACACACACACACACACACACACACACACACACACACACACTGTAGCTGAACATGCTGGAGCCAGCTGCTTTTTATGTCAGCTGTAACAGAGGGGCTGACCTGACCCCGCAACCCCGTAATTTATATTGAGACCGGGTCAGCGCGGTACCGAAATCCCTCATGCCACTCTCCACTGTACACACACACACACACACACACACACACACACACATACACACACACACAGAAAGTGTCTAAATAAAGTGGTCCATCAGAGTACACACTGCTGTTTGGTGTGTGTACTGTGCCAGCAGTTGGCTTAGCAGCTAATGTCAGGGGCTCAACACGCCATTTACACAGTACCCTGCTAAGACCGGACATGAAAGAGATGGATCAAGGGAGATATATATATGTGTGTGTGTGTGTTTGTTATAAAGCTAAGAAGAGACACACAGCAGCTCTGTGTGCCCTGTGTACAATCTAAATGGTATTTGAGCGTGTCTTGACATTGTATCCACAGCCTGTCTCTCAGGTCCTGACTGACCCATATGGCCTTATGACTGGATGACCAGCTCTGTTGACACAAGCATAAGTGATGACTCAGAAAGCCCTGAGAGGAAGTCCTCGTGTCTCCATCACCGTTTAAAGAGTCTGTCTCTCATATCTAAATGTGTCCTCTGACTCTAATTGCTCCTGTTAAAGACCGTGAGCTGATTGCACTTATGCAATGCTTATGTTTTGTGCCATTTTAGCATCACTCATTCATCAACAAATCCCAATGTGTCATTTCCTGCTGAGAATGTACACCATCCTCTAAGCATTAATGTTGAATCTATGCATGTGTCTGAGACAGTACATGAAACAGGCCTTTGTAAATTAGTGCAGACCTCTTGTAGTTTATGGAAGCAAAGAAGCATGAAAACTAATAAAGATCGCAGTTTCATGTTTCCATGCGTGTTGGGCCGTGGGATATTCTTAAGTGCAGTTATTTGCTTTCTTGTGGTGAGTTGCTCAGACTGAAATAAATGGCTACAGTCAGTAGTTAGTTAGCATAGTTTAGCACACAGACTGGGAATTTCCAGGCGAGGAAGACACTGGTCCTGGCCAAGAAATGGTGCCGATTAAACAAACAAGATATAACAAGTTTATTTGTGAGTTTCAGACCTGTTTCTAGATGGCATTTGGTTACTTTTTTAAACATAGTGAGAGTAGCTGTTGCCTTCTGTTTCCAGTCTTTATGCTAAGCTAAAAAAATTGGCTTATACCTGTTAGGGCTGGGCGATATATCCATATTGTAATCAATATTGATATATTTTCACACAAGATATAGCATGAGACCATATTGTTTATATCGATTATATATCGAGTATCGCCATTTAGCAAAAAAAATCAAGATATAACTTTTGGTCCATATCGCCCAACCGTGCTACCTGTAGCTTCAGACTTGCTGCTTTTTCCAAGCAGTTGTTAACATAGGAACTGAAGAATATCTTGAGATGTCTCTTAATTGTTAATAAATACAAAAATTTTAGACTCAGGCCCTTTTTAGTTTCTGTTGTTGATGACATAATGTGTTATGCTCAGCTAGGTGGATATCTGTCCACCCATACTGCAAACTCAGACACTGCTAAAGACCTCTTGTTTTCTCTGCCTGCTCTGAGCGTGTTTCACCAGGGGAGCACAGATGGAGTTTTGTTTTCTTTCTCTTGCATTTCTTTGTTTTGTTTTTTTTCACATGAGCATAAAACCTCAGTGTGTTTAACCCCCAGTGATCGATTCAGCTGAGACAAAAGCCTCTGGAGCTCTTTTGCTGCCTGCTTTGAGCTGCATCTTCAGTCCATATTTAGTACTTCTAAAAAGAAGAACCTGTGAGAGAGGCTTTTGGTTGAAATGCACCAATGAATCTTAGTAGTATCGTGGTACAGTGACAGGAGTGTGATTATGTTTGTATATTTGTAATAACATAATAATCACCCCCATACTCCCTCTTCGTGTAACTGATGCACAGCTGCTCATGGCGGGCTAAAAATATCTCATTAGAAGGAGGCAAGGGAGCATGAAAAACAGAAATCAGGCTGCCATGTTATAGAGCAACTGTCAGCGGGAGTGGCGGACTTCCCAGTCCTTGGCAAAAGGTATTTTCATCTCTGCCTGCCTACAATAATTTCCCCATCAATCAACTGGCAAGAGAAAGACTTTGTGTTTTTCAATAGTAATTAGTGCTATCTCTACCTCATTTTTAGCTAAGTGTGTTCAAGCTGAAGAGGGGATGAGAAGTCAGGGAAAATAAACAGCATGAATCATATGATAAGACAAACACATGGTGTAACTATTCAACAGGGCAGAATACCTGTTCATGTCATTTTTCATGTGTTACTCACTGTTGTTCAAATTTATTGGGATACAGTAGTTAAAAGATGTTTTCTGATGCACACTTGGCAGGCAGCAGATGGGTAGGTATTGACTGTTTTGATGATGAAACACATTGGCGGGCACTAAGCTGATTTGTCTGCTATCAACCACTCAATCAAAGCCCACAGGAGGCACCTCCATCAATACTGATAAGCTGCATTGTCTCTTCTCCTGTGCAGTAATAACACTGTGTGGATTTCTGAGCATTAGTGTGTCAGTCTCTCTGAAGTCGAGCCTTTGTTTGATGAATTAACCTGGTGACGAGCTGGAAGAAAAAGCACCACTTTTCGGTCAGTCGGCTTTTCTTCTCCTGAAATTAGCTTCAGACCAAATAGATGTCTGAATGCTGATAAAGATATCTTAGATAGAAAGATATTTACCGTTCAGAGTCTTATCTGAGCCAGAGAATCTACCTGGTTTCTTTTGTCTTTCTTTTGGTTCGATCCCCGGCTCCTCTAGTCTGCATGCCGAAGTGTCCTTGGGCAAGATACTGAACCAAGTTGCTCCCGAAGACTGTGCCATCGAATGTGTATGAATGCTTAGATCCCTAAACTGATGAGCAGTTGGCACCTTGCACGGTAGCCATCAGTGTATGAATGTGTGTGAATGGGGTGAATGAGATATGTAGTGTAGAGCGCTTTGAGTGGTCGGAAGACTAGAAAGGTGCTATATAAGTACAGTCCATTTACCATTTACTTTAAAACAAGTTGTGTTATGTCCATTCATCCATTTCACACTGGGTCCAGGTTGTAGGTGTCCAAGCAAGGTATTGTAGATCCTCTTCCCCAGCCAGTTCCTCCAGGTCTTCCTTGAGCATCTCAGGGAGTTTCACTGGCATTTGGGAGGTGTAATCCCTCTAGCATGTTCTGAGTCTGCCCAGAACACATCCCAGTTGGACATGCCTGGAAAACATCCACAGGGATATGTGCAAGTTCCTGGCAGGAAGTAGTGCAGTCTAGTTAAGGGTGCTTTGCCGGAGTTGCACCTTGTTGCAGTTTTTATTGGCAGCAGTTTGCAGTTGCAGTGCAGCTTGAGTGTTTTGTCTTGTCTATGGTAGCTTCAGGATTAACTGTCCGTTCCTTGCAGATGATGTGATTGTTCTGGCTTCAACAGAGACAGTTTTCAGATGAGGGTTAAATGATGAGGATGAAGTCAGCACCTCTGACGCTTAGGCCATGGTGAGTAATTCTATTCTGGTCACGAGTCAATGCCTTGAGTATCATAGGATCTTGTACATGGGTGAGAGTCATTTTCTTTCCTTATTTGAAGGTAAGCCATAGGCCCCTCCTAAAATGTGTTTGATCGGTGTCATCCACTCAGGTGCTGCCTCCCCATGTCTTTTTGAAACGGGGATAAACTGGAGTATTCCCTCTGGGCTTTATTCTAAATCCTCATTTAGCCAAGTAGGGCAGCCACTTGAGGGACAGGCTGCCTGTTTTAATTAGGGCTTCTTTGTCTGTCAGACAGACTGGATACTCCAATCTAGAGACAGCATCTTCCAGTGGTGCTCTCCTCCGTCTTAATAAACCACTCTGCTAGCTCTGAGAGCACAAGGTCAGCCCCTCTCTGTCCCCCTGAAGCTTTGTGGCTCTTTTGAAATGCAGCCTTTTCTTATCTCTTCCTGTGAATGGATGGGAAGTCATTACTCGTCACTGTACTGGGCTCTGAACTTTGGATCTTTGTCCATAACTTGTTCTCTGTAAAGATAAGGCTGGAGTGTGCTGTGACGATGACCTTTTGGGAAATGTGATCCCAAAACTTTTCACATGCATCTCTAAAATACGCTGATTTACATGTATTCATGTAATGCCACTTCAGTGCGTGGACGTTTCCTCCTACTGCAGGATTTGCCCTTGAAAAATCATAAACATGCAGTTCATATTTTTATTCTTTTCTTAGTGTCAATCCTTTTCAGTTCCACAGAGGTGAAAAGAAATGAACATGGAGGAAACGCATACGTGCTCTGAATGCATGGCTTCAAATCTTAGTATAGCCAAGCGATGAGAAGCCACGAAAACATCAAAAACACTGGAAACACTTTGGTACCTTCAGATTCAGTCTGTGTGTTTAGACCACATTTTAGTTTGGGGTTCACACAGCCACCTCCTTTTTTCAGTGACACCACCAACTTGTTCAGTAGAGGTGCCAACGTTGGGTCTTATGGCAAATGTTTAACTTTTGCTGTAGCGCAGCACTATGTGGCATCATAGTATGAAGTGATTTTCACTGTGATATGTGAGAAATATTTCTGAAGGACAGATTCTTATGGTGCTGGTACTGCTTATTAGTACTAGTCATTTTAACCTGAGAAGTGTGCCAGGTTTAGATGACCATTAGATACCACAACTGGTCACACTAAATTAAATGATAGTGTTTAAATTGATGCTGCCCTCTAAAGTTGATAGAGTTGTTTTGAGTATTAACTTCATGTTGACTTTCGTGAAATGGCTGAACTGATGCATGGTCCCCATGGGTTGGCATGGTTGCCCCTGTAGTGCAGTTATTGTGCCCATATTGTACATGTAGCATTCAGTTACATTTATCCCACATGTTTAAACCTGTCACAATAAATCTATAGCTTCATATAAACAGGTGAAAGGATCAGCTGGGTACTATAGTCTTTAAGTTTAATATTCCTTAAATAAGACAATGGTACATATGTGGACTATTTTCAGTCAGAGCTTTGGACCAGTGGGTATTTCAAACAGCAGGATGGTGTATGGGGGGTTGACTACACAGTTTATGATGATGACAGAACATACAGGGTTTTACACATGCGTTTTCAGACAACAATGAACTCTATGGAACATCCCAGTTGCTGAATGCAACACTTTGCCACACTGCCACAAAGTTACTGGCTTGATTTCAGCCAGAGACGGCCTGTCTTTACTCTCTCTATACACTTGCTTTCTGCTCCCAATGTTAAATAAAGGCAGAAATGCACCATGACACAGCGAGATAAGCCACAGCAGGCTTTGGATAATGCTTCAGGGTTTTAGTCTTTTCATAGGCTGGGCTGACAATAACAATATAGAATATCAGCAGACGTGGTGCATCACTTGAACTGTCTTTCTTGGATCATATTTCATCGTCTCAGGGGTACCTGTAACATCACATCCTCATCGCTGTAGCCCTTTGAGTCACAACAGTATACAGTCACCAAAAAGGTCTTTGCACATCACCAACACAACATGAACATAGGAAAATGTACCCATTGAATATGTTATTTCTATATTCATTAAATACACTCACTGTGTTCATCTTGATTGGGCATAGTTAATAATGTCCACAGAGCTTTTTTCTCATGATAACCCTGTGTAGCTAAAATGGCACCATGGGGCTTTTCTTGTAATAATTAATGGTTACTACATCACTAATGGAGTTGCCTCCTGCCTCAGAGGAACTCTATCAGGGCCTGTGGTAGTTATACGGCTTCCCTATCGTTTAAACAGCCCACACACATTGTGCATCAACAGCAGAGGTGAAAAGCTGCCAGAACCATGTGAAAGGCGTCGATCTCTCCGGGGAGATGCTTTTGGCAAAAATCTTGTTTTGTCTCTCTCTTTTCTCGCCTTCCCTCCCTCCAATATGTTTTCTCTTGTGCTCGGTTGATGAAATCACGGCTTGCGTCATTCACTGGAGCTGATTTGAGTCATGTATTTATTTATTTATTTATTATTAATTTTTTTTAAGGGAAGCCTTTTTTTCTGGCTCAGAGTGAGGCTTAGGTGGTGCACAGAGCAGGTAGTGTGGGGGGGAGTGAAAGCAAAACCCGCTGTTCATATCTATTTATTTCTGTCAGCATGGAGAAGGAGATCAGTGTGTTTGTCTCATCTCTTTTTTTGTTTCCAACGTAGATCATGTTTAGAAGCCACTGATCTTTTTCAGGCATCTTCAGCGTTCCATATGACAGGATTAACACAAATTGTAACTGTCTTCATAATACACACAGAGTCAGAAGAAATTCTAAATTATAGATTGGATCACAGCGTTTGATTAAAAAATCGTATGCAATATTAAGAGACTTTCTTCATCATCCTTGTTATATATTTAGGACCGGTGCCAAGGACTTAGAGCTCGACTGATACTGGACTTTTGGGTCCAATAGTGATATTTCTTTGTTGTCCCTGATGATGATAATAAACTGAATGTCTTTGGGTTTTTGAGCTGTCTGTTGAATAAATGAAGCTCTTTGAATATGTCTGCATGGGCTCTGGAATATTAACAATGTAGTGTGTATTTTTAACCATTGTTGTGCTGAAGGAGGAGGTCTCACAAGAGACAGATTAAAGAAATCAAAGCAGAGGCTGAGATGTCTTTTTATGTTCCGATTAAAAAACAAACAAAAAAAAACATTACCCATAATTCAGCTTGATGACATCTTTTCGTCAGACTGTCTCTGCTTGGTGAACTCCCACATCTTTCAAACCTCACGTGCTTTTAATTTGTAGTCATAACCCTGCTAATTCTGATGATAACGTACGTTAAAGGACGACGTCTTCAAAGTTTCTGAACAGTGTCTGTTTCCGGACTCTTAGCAGCCAGAGCAACAGGTTGCCTCCTTTCCTCTTCTCTCGGTTTTGTACTCAATATAGAAAGACTCCCACACGTTGTGATGTTGCCATGACAGTGATAACACAGCTGCGGTTCTTCATTAAAACTTTGAAGTCCAGAGTAACACCAGAGCTCGATTCCAACCTGCGCAGGTGCAGCTTCCATTTCCCCTACAGCGTCACCATCGTCATGTTTTATTGAACAAACACATTTTAGGGTTAACATTCAGGTTCATAATTGGCAAAGTGACTTTTTTATAACTTGTATCTCTTGGAATCATCTAGTCAAAACTTTTTCAAATTTTCAAATGTGCTCAAGAGAGGGTGAAAGGAAATGGAACAGTGTGATAGCAAGGTTTATGAATATTTTACATAAACATAATTAAAAAAATGTAAACCTAACATAGAAACAGAGATCCAGGTGGATGGAATGAAAGAGTGACTTTAAAGCAAAGACTGAAGGACTGACCGTGGACAGGAAAGAGGAATAAAGACGTGAAGAGACTTGAAGTGGATAAAGGTTAATGATGTGTTTCTGTGCGGAAGATTCTCTTGAAAGCAATACACTGAAGGTGGACTGCTTAAAAGGACACAAAGAGGGTGAGGGAACATGGAGTGAGTGAAAGGCAAAGGTTAGAGCGTGAAATCGCAGAGTTTGAGAGAGAAGCACTGATGTCAGCCCAGAAAAATGATCAATGCGTGGGCGAGTTAATGGAAGTTGTGCTGATTGTGCTGTACTGGAGGAAGTCAGTACCAGGGAATGTATGTCTGGTCCATGTTCGTGCTGGTAAAGACATAGATTGATTTCTGTCTTAACCATTAACTACTGTCATAAGGTTGCATATGGTTTGTCACTGTATGAACAGTTCAGTTATCCATGTATCAGTGATATTAAAAATATAGGACATAATATCTGACTGGACTTCACTCAAGGTCACACACTTTTCTTTTTTTAATGTAATACTGTAATCTGTGAAGCCATGAAGCTGTGATATTTCATATCAATGGATTTTGCATTTTTGTAGACATTCATGGTCCCTGGAATTCAAATTACTGTGATCATCTGCCGTTCCCCTTAGTACTACCATCATGTTGATATTTCTGCTTTTGTGTCAAATGTCTTGAACTCGAGCTAGATGAATTGGTCCCAGGATGAATTGTAAAAACTTTAAAGGATGCCTTGACTTTTCATCTAGAACTGCCACTTCTAGATTATTTTTTATCATATGACCAAATACCTGCCCAACTGATGGTATGCAAACAGTGCTAATTAGTAGAGCTGTCACAATACTAAAATGAGTAACCTTGATACTACACCAGACCAAGTATCGCGGTTCCTGGTATTATCGCGATACTGCTGCCTTTTTTTATTTTTTTTTATAAACTGCAATGTATTTGTACAAGTTAGTTTGAAACAACGACGTTTGTTTTTTTTAAGCAAAATTAGTGTTGCCACTGACGAAGACACCACGGCAGACTCGCTGCTCGGGCCCGGTGCTTCTGCCACGGTGAGTGTGTTGTCTTGTGTCTGGGCGAGACAGAACTTTAGCTTGTTGTTTGTTTTGAAGCGAGTTTCTATCGAAGCGGAGCTGTCTTCGCGGAGTCACAACAGGCAAACAGCCAATCATTCAGCAGCTGTATAGTAGTGGTCCATGTTGGTTTGTTTACGAGTGAGTAGCATGCAGTGAGAAGCCGGGAGGAGAGCAGAGGCGGCCGCTATGTAGCGGAGACTGGCACCGGTAGCATAGTAATCCACGGTAGTACCGTCGTATAAAATTTCTAGTATAATAGCGACAGTTACGATTTGGCACCGCGGGGTACCGTGTATACCGTGGGTATCGTGCAGCTCTACTAATTAGTGATGGGAATGCGAACACACTAAATCAAGGCGGTGACCACAAACATATTTGTACCTTCTATAGAGGGTGGTATTGTTTTCCACAGCCCAAAGATTAAGATAGATCTTAATGTTCTCTTTGGTGGGAACAGAAAAACACTGTTTAAACCTCATGTTGGAGCTGGTGTTCTGCCAGTTTGAGCCAGATAACACATGGACCCAACGTTTCTTATCATGACTAAACATGTGCCACAGCTTGTTAGATTTTCTGTGACCCGTTGAAGAACTCTCGAATATGAACTGATCTGATCCATATTTGACAGTGGTCCATCTGTTAACTTGACGTGAGCCATATCTGTTGTGAGCGCTCACAAACCATTACATTTCACTTCATCGAGTCGTGCTTCAGTACTTCAGTCGTGCTGAATGTGGCACGGTTTAAAACAAGCTAATCCTTCTTTCATCTCACCTCATTTCTCTCTCTCTCTTTTCTCTTTTGGCCGAACCACTGACGTTCCAGTTTTTGTTCAGTGTCGGCTCCAGAATGTTCTTGGCTTTCTTTTTGTTTGAGTCATAAACATTGTGGCTGGACTGTGCTTGGAGACCAGGAGAAATCTCCTCAAACAGAAGGTCACTTTGCACAGCGGTGCTGAACTGGGCACACAGACAGCAGACTTAACGCTGTAGTTCCACTGGTACAGGAAACCACAACCAGAAGTGGAACATGGACCCAGAACACAAAGTGAAGTATAAGAAATTGTTTAGCAGAGGTGGTAAGCCACCTAAGAAGGTGGTGGTTAGTGGCAATTTAATTTAATACCAGTGTGTAAATTCTTGTGTAAATCTGATGTTGTTTTATAATATTTCAAAATAAAACGTAGGCCTGGTTTCAGACCACTGTGCCTACTGACGAGCAGCTTCAGAAACAATTGTCTAATCTCCAAACTGGCTAACTGGCTGTGTCCATCTGTCATTCTATTGTTCTGCCACAGAAGAACGAATGAGAGCAGCTGTACGCACACACACACATAACTGCAACCACTGGCTGTTGGCTCAACCCTATAACTACATCCACGAAAAGTAGTTCAAGTGTGAGCGACGCAGCTGTGCAGATTTTCATGAAAGATAGTTTCAACGTTAACGGAAAGTGATACTGAGACAACCCTAAATTAAGAAATGAAAATAGAATCTGATTATCAAGACCTGCACCCACCTTGCTTGTTGCAAGAGCCAATCTTCACTGCTCGACCTCTAACTATGTATTTTACATAATAACTTTGTGTTTTAGTCGGTCCAAGGAGCTGATCCTTCTATAAGCTGTCCAGAGGTGTCTTTTCTTTCCTCCTTCACTCACAGTACTACAGCAGAGGGAAGATGTCGACTAAATTCATGGACCGATTGCTCCAAACGTCTTTAACGTATTAAGTTTAAGTATTTTTGTGAAGACAAATCATCACAAGAACACTGAAGAAAGCTGTGAAATAACATCTCTGCCATAAACAAAGCATCAATGCTTTTTTGTCTAGCAGTGGTGATGGTGTGATGATACACAGCTGTTGGTTTTCATATCATCTTTTTAGGAATGCTCGACCATCATTTCAACCCCAGTAACTGTGCCTGTGTCACATGACTCCAAAGTTACAAGCTCGTTGTCAGCAGACATGTTCATATGAAGTTTCTTTTCTCTCCATTTGATTCGAGTCTGGAAATGATCCCGGCAGCTGCAGCCAAAGATAATTGAGGTTGTGTCACACCGCTGTCGAGATTAAACGCCTCCACTTGAGGATGACTCAGTTCTATAAATTGACTCAATGAGCTACAGGATCGAGGAAATATGTACACGTCCATGTTCTCATGTGTGTCATGTGTTTGTGTGCATGATCTCCACTTCTTTGTGTCAGAACATTCGTCTCACAGTGTCAATTGTCTCATTTTTCTCCGGTTTTTCAGTCGAAGTGGTTGTTCATCAAATGCAAATTGGTGTCCCACAGGTGACACCCGGTTAAACAAATGAGACAAAGAAGAGCTATTACGGAGGCAGCGGTGAACTGAGCGAGTCCATTAAAACACACTCGTCACTGGTTTTGTTGTGAGATTTGAAAGGCTGCTTTCAGAAAGTCTGCAAGAAGAAAATCCAAAGCAGAACCCTTAGTTTCCTAAATATATGTGTACCTGTCAAACCCATCCTGTGCCAGACATGTGTGACGCACATCATTGAATGATGTTCCGTGCTGCTGGCTAACGATACTGATAGTCTGCTACCTGTTTCTCCCACGCGAGATCAAAATAAAGCAACCTGTACTTTGTTATGCCCACACACAGTTTTCAATGAAATGAAGGATTATTATTATTTTGAGTCTTTGTTTTTTCCCTCGCTGTAGAGATGGTGCTGTATCAGAAATATCCTAGGCTTTTATTTTGGTGACGTAAAATGGTCAGAGAAACCTCCGCTGGCCATAGATGTCCCAGATAGCTGCGTAGTGTTTTATGTTGTCACCCAGTTCTAGCATCATCACGTATGCCGTGACAGTGATATGAAGTATGCACGGCCTGTGCACGCAGGATGTTTGAGGAGCAGCTGAGTAAAAGCAGGAGCCGAGCCAAATCCAACGGTGGATTTGTGTTTTCTATGTGCCCGCGTGCATAATCCAGGATTAATATTCCCAGTCTTGTGCTGCTGTCGCTGCATCGCACCCGGGGAAACTTGCGCACCTCCTCCACGCTCGCTCGTTCTCAACCACTCTGGATTATGTCCTCTCCTGCTTTTGTTTTCTCGCAGTCATACATCTGTCGAAAAAGCCCTCCAGGCCAAGAGGCTGTAGTTCTTCAGAGAGCATTTAGATCACATTTCAGACTCTGTGCCATCACTAAAGGTCCTCTACAGAGCTCCAACTTTTTCTATCCATTCATAGAGGACAAGATGGATGGACATCATCAGTGCTTCGGCCAGGCCCCAGGTATATTTTCCACGAGGGGCAGAGATTCAGATGAATGTTAATGCAAGAATACAGATAATTCTTGAGTGCCAAATTCAGTCTGCTGAGCTCGGAGTACAGTGAATAAACATAACAGTGTGATTTCAGTTCGCACGACCTCCCTGAACATATGGTCCTGACTAATCATTTATTCATGCTCACGATAACAGAAAATAAAAGAAACTTATTCTCTACGCGTGTGACACACAAACACACTTTCCCTCAGGCTGATGGTGTGATCACTTTCCCCTTTAATCCCATAGACCCAATCAGATTAGAGAGCTGCTCTAACGTAAGCTTGGCATCAATCTGTTTCTTGCATGCGCGTGTGTGTGTATCCTGTTTAAAAAAACATGAACACACACTTGGAGGACTGTGTCATGTCTTGATTTTAAAGGTGCAAACATCACGAGGCTTCTTTTTATTTCTTTCCCCTCATGTGAGAATATTCCATAACACACAGCGCCTGTGTCTTTCAATAGTCGTTAATGACTTGTGAGCCTTGGGCAATTAGAGCAGGTTAGTCGGGGGTTAAACTTAACAGAAGTTTGTAACAGAGTGTCCATTCTGTGCAGCACAGAGTGCGAGCCAACAAGTTGACTCATTAAGCAAACTGTTTTCCCGGCCGTCGGTGACTCACACCTGAAGCACAACCTCTGGAGCTGACGGAGCGACGTTGGAAAAAATGCAGCAGCCCGTGGCGAACATGCTCGGGACTTAGTCTGACCCTCTGAACCAGCTGCCCTCAAGCCTCATTTATTTCAAGTTGTACTCATGAGCAACTGTAAATGTTCTCCCTGCATCCACCTGCTCATGCATTAACATGAAGAAACACACCCTTGATTTGCTATGTGCAGTGTATTACACATCTGTTTTTGGTAATCTGACAAAGGAGGAGGGAAAGAAAAGTGTGGAACTAGTGACAGAGATGAAGACATAATGGTGTGACCAGAGGCAAGAGAAATCAGCAGAGGATCAGAGGATGGTGACAGACCTCCACTTCAGTGTCATCCACACACGACCAAACGGCTGCAGTTAGCGTCATCACATATGATGACTAAGAGCAGCCAAGCGCACAGAAAGGGGCGAGCTCTGTGCTTTTACCTGCAGCGTGGTGTTATGAAACAGCTGGCCATGAATTCCGAATGATTCCGATTGAATGTAGACTGCCAGTTTGTTGTACTCGATGATACGGGACTGCTGATGGAAAAAATACAGGCTGTGGGAGTTTTCACGTGGGGTTGTATGAAGTTCTTGTTTTGTGTGTGTGTTTATTTGTTCATGGTTGCTCATAGTTTAGCACCTTTCAGCTCTTACTCCTAAAACCCCCCGCATGTCTCTGTCACGTCGGATACGTGCCGTGGTTTTGAAACGTCCAAGAAAAACTTTTGTCATACAGTCATAGAAGGAAAATAAGAGAATGTAATCCATTAAATCATGTTTCTGCTGCTTTTTCCTTTTTCAAATCCTTTCTCAGTAAGTCTGATCCAGTGTCGGAAGGAGAGCAGCCTAATGTCACTTCCCTTTCAGCTCGTGGACCGTTGCTTAGATTTTCCAGTGCTTGCAAAACATCTTCTGTGTTCTGCACACATCCCTAACTCTAACTGCTGTGTGTCTACACGACCATGATCCTGGCTAAGATGGGAATATTTTTCCAGCTTGTGGTGAATTTTTGAATCGTGTCGACACTGCAGCATAAGAAAAAAAATGACTTGATGAATTGAAATGAATTGTCTTTTTCTCTGGTGTAGAATCCATGACCTGATCTGGTGTTGAAATGAGATTGGAACATATCACTGGAAAACAAAATCACCAGTGTTTAGAGACATTTTGCTGGAATACATGCAGCGCACCTTGACCTCAAGTTTCCGTCATTAGTCGGTCAGGAGAAGATGTGAGGTGTGGGAGGATTCAAATGAGTGAGGAGCTTTCGGCCACAGTCAGACACAGCTACTGTACAGATTAACATCTGTACAAGTCGATTTCACACAAGGAACCTGACTGCCCCCACAGATCTGCTCTATGTATCTCCATACATCAAACTAAAGATAAGATTAGATTAAAAGACGTACACGGCGTGAGAAAACATGTCAAAAGACTTGATAGGACTTGTCGTGGGTTTGCAGAATGTAGAACATTTTATACCCTCAGACGGCTGTGTGTCGTGTGAAAGTTAGTGACAATCCCATAAAGAATTATCACCCAAACTCTAACAGAAGTGAGGGGCTGTGGAGTTTCACCAGACAGAGAGTTTTTCAGCTTTACCAGGCACGTCTCGTTCACGTCGCGACAGTGAGGCTGTTTTAGTCCGAGACTTCAAACCCCACCAGGAGCGTTTCAGAAGCAGAGTTTTGCCCGCCTACTCAGATCTGGTCATTTTCCTGGTTTATGTGCCTCTGAATATGTAATTTAACTACGTAGTCAAATAGGTTTTGGCTGTTGATTGTAAGTTTGCATGGGTGTTTTTATATTTTGAAAATCGTCTGGATTCTCTATGCCGTATACTTCCGTCCAGCTCGAGCTGCTCTGTGCAGATTGACGCGGGCTGCTCGTGGCAGAGCTGATAGCCGCTTCTGGCATGCTTCTGATGTGGACTGTGGCACTTCTGGTGGGGTCTGAAACATTTAAGAGAACAGCTGCGATTAACTCTGATGGCCACGGTGGAATAAAAGTGCAACAGTAAACTGCTGTTCACATAGAAACTGTAGGAGAAATGACTGACTCTTATCATAGTCTGCTAGATGGATCCTTCAGAGACATGCACCCCAAAGCTCCTGTACCTCGTGGGCTGTCCAGTAAAATAGCGGTGTCTTTAACCGACATCATGATAATAGTTTGACTATGGATCGATTAGAAAGAGGTACAGCACACCTGCATCTCTAAACAAGATGATGGCTCCTGAGCCTGGAGGCTTCACTGTTCTGCTTTGGCAAGCCTAACAATCATCATGTCGTCTAGTCAGTGTGTTTAAAAAAAAAAAAAAATGGCAGTATTCCCATTCTAAATCTAGGGTAGAGTACATGAAGTGAAATGGTGCATGAAATTGTTACCTCGTACTGCTTCCCTCATGTTTCCCGGCTCTTTAGGAGTCCTGTGCATTCATCTGTCTGTTTTGTTCCAAGCTTATCCACAAGGGTCCTTTGTGCTCTGCTCAGCACTCCGCTAAGAAGACAGGAGTGATGCTATAGATTCACAGAGAAGGTGTTGCCTTCAGGTACATTTTGAGGTGATGTTGAAATGATAAAAGCAAAGGAGGGGGGGGCGCACAAAAAAGATGAAAGTGAGCGTGCGTGGGCGGCGGTAAATAAAGGTCGCCAGCGGGGGATGTTCTCAGAGCCATATGTGCCTGTGGTTTGACAGACAGGTCATGCGCTGCCATGTGTTTACCCTCCAAAACCAGAAAACTCAACACAGAGAGCAGGCAGGATTTGTGCAAACCTCCGCAAACCGGGCGGCTTTTAGGCCAAAGCCAGTCTGCTGCCATACGGCTGAATATGTTTTTTTATTACACATGCAGAGGAACGAGTGGAAAAGCTTCTAGAGCTCTATTAGAGGGCGGACCCGTGCTCTCTCTAGGCTTTTGGTGGTAACCTTAATCTCTTAAACCCTGCATGATTGCTGCAGTAACTATTTACCAGCAAATCTTTCCCCACTATACGTTTGCGTGCACATTTTCCCGTTCCTGGGAAAATCGCTGGAATGTGGCGTCACGCCTGCTCGTTTGTATTTTTAGAGTCATCAGTGGCAGTGCTGCAGTTAAAGCAGGTTGAGGCCTGCACACACTCCAGGAATGTGTTATACATTGGCAGCTTGGCTCGACTTCAGCACAGGTTTTTGTGGAAACACTTTCCAGTTACTGTACTCAAATAGCAAAAAAAAAAAAAAAAAAAAAAAAATCATTACTGCGTTTCCACGGTGACCAACACTGAGTTTAATGTGACCTTAACATATTGTTCTGCTGTGCATTAGATCGCTCTGTTTCAACACTGAAGCCACTGCAACATGTCACAACACAAGGTCACAGTTTTGTTGACCATCAGTTCAAAATCTCTTAATTATTATCAAATATGACAGACAGACACTTTATTGGATAGAGACAGCTGAAGAGTGACAGGAATGTGGGGGGAGAAGTTAAATACTCACACTTATTGTCGCTGGTTATCAGACCAAAAATAATCCAGCTTTTAAAAAAACATAAGGGTTGTGTTGATGTGCGCATGTTGCTAGAGCAGCAAGCGATGTGGGGAAATATGAGCAGTTTGAGCAACGTATCCACCAATCCAACGCTGCAAACCTGAGGCAGCATGTTCACAGCAGGGCTTTGTTTTATTATCACTTTATCTGATGATGATTTCCCAGATGAATCCATCCAGTTGTCTGCTCTATAAAAATGTTTAAAAAAATAATCTTGAACACTGTTTTCCAAATCTGCGTTAACATGGTGTTCCACCCGAAATGTGAGCTTGTGATTGTGGGTGGATGCTGGCCAATCATCCTGGCGTTTCCCAGGGATTCTTGTCAAGATGTGTGAGGTGTGTGCTCGTGTCTGTCTGTCTGAAGATACAATATAATTTCATAATTTCTTTTCACAATGTTTCTGACATTTTAAGAACAACTTTATATCAGAGTTTCCTACAGCCACAGTGGACAAAGACCTATTCTGGATTTAAATGCCAAAAACATTTCTTGTAGTTCTACATCTCCTCTTTCTCACACTTCAGTCTGGAGCTTAAGCATGTTCTGTTGTGTATTAATTAGCCTCTTAGACCTGTTTTTTCATTTAAAAAATGTGTAAATCTCACTTTCTACTATATGTAACCTTTTAAAAAGTTTATTTTTGCTAACCAGTAATCAAAAACGGCAACCTAATTTTCACAGTTGTTACCAAAGAGCGCCGTTTAACACAAACAAAAGGTTCAACATCAATGTTTCCTAACAGCCAAAAACAACTTGCGGAAAATGTTTCTGCTACGACAGCCAGTTTCTTTATAACCTCAGCAGCATGAAGAGGCTCAGCAGCTCCCATAGAAACACTCTGACATATTAAAACTGATTTAAGGAGATCAAACAGATCTGTTTTTTTCTTTTCCTTTCAGGAGAACTGAAACATTTCAAACAACTCCCAGTTTCTAAAAGGAAGGGAAGAATGGGGTGGAAAATTATACTTGTGCAGATGCAGCCTTAAATTTAAAGTGTGAAAAATTGTGTTGGGGTCCATTATTTTACCATTAAATATGGCATTGACGTCAATATATTTTTGTTATGGTGATATTGGAGCACTAATTGAACTTCAGTGTCACCTTGTTTTTGCATCATGGATAATGTGTCCATGCAGTTTCCATTTCTTGTTTGACTCAGGCTACGTTCTCCACTTCAGTGTCAGGAGAGGAACCTTTTTGAATTCCTATCTTATCTGTTTTATCTCAGAACCCCCGGCTCTCGCTCTTTTCCAGTCACAGATTAGAGGAAGGAGAGAGCGGAGAGAAGGGAGAGGTCGACCCTCTTCTCCGGGCTCTCAGCCTGAGAGGAAGGAGAGAAGGATATGCCCCCATTTTTATGCAACACTGGCATCACTGGACACTATAGGCTGGCTGTCAGTGCAGCTTGTTTGTTGTTTGGTACAAGAAATGTAATGTGAAACATTTGTAATATCCAAAATTCACTGCCACTAGATGTCACATTTAAGTGCCAGCAGCTTAGACCAAAACGGTGTGTGCTATAAACAACCAGACCCCATTAATGAAACCAGTCATTTTATCAACGGAAAACTGGAAATCAACCTTCAACCTTCAAACAGAGCGACGTGAAAATATTCACAAAACAGGCTGACACTGTTCATTTTAGTGTCTGACAACATTATGGAAATGATCTCTGCAGACATACAGACCTTTTGTTTAACCAGAAACAGTCGTTGATACTGACATGGTGTGGTGCACATCACTGTTACATCATAACTTCATTCAGAGTGGACTGAAACAAAATAACTTCATAATTCACCGATGTAAATATCAAACATGTAACCTTTAAATTATTTTCCAGTGCTGTTAGTGTTTGTATGACTGCGTGTCAGAGGCTTCCCGTGTTTTCTGACTTCTGCCGACTGCCAACTCGATGGTTACTGTGAGCTCTCTAATGCGAGACTGAGGTGCAGCACATAAACCTGAACCCTGGCTCCTATTTGAATAAGTCTGGCATTATCTAGATGAATTTGCATGAGCAGATGCGGGGGAGGGAGCCAGCCAAAAATAGATGTTAATATAAACCAAAGCCCTATGGTCGCTGACACATTTGTGAGGTGCACAAATAAGCAGCCAAACTAAGGTAATTACTAAGGTAATTTTGAGTTGCAGTAAAAGTTTATCGTTGATAAATCTGAGGAGGTGTTTCCATGTCCTAAGGCAACCTTCACTTCACTCACTAACCAGTTCAAATGTATCAAAAATCTTAAAACGAATTTTGAGTAATTCAGCAAAAGAAAAATGCAAATGAATGCTTGTTTTTATCCATCTATGTAAGATGAACAGATTCTCCAGTTAAAAAAACAGAAGAAGAGGGCACACCAAGATGACACTATAGACAGACAGACAGTTTTCCTTGGCTGGCTTTCAGCTCGATCTGCCCCTCCATCTCCTCTCTCTTGAGAGCCGAGAGTGAAGACGTATAGAGATGGAGCAGATCTGAATGGCTGTGTTGTTAAGTGGCACAAAGTGGGAACATTTTCTATAAATATTTTTGTAGCTTTGAAAGGACTGCACTGTGGACAGGTAGAGATGCAGTCTGCCTCCTACCAGTTCTCCTCACACCTCCTAAGCAAGGCGTCATCCTTATCAGACGTCAAAACCACCTCAGCTGACTCCTTTCAACACAAAGGAGCAGCAGCTCTATTCCGAGCTTCCTTGAGTGTTTGAGCTCCTCACCCTATCTCCAAGGCTGAGTCCGGCCACCCGGCAAGGAAATCTCATTTCGGCCACTTGTATCTGCATCTCATTTTTTCCGTCACTACCCAAAGCTCATGATCATAGGTGAGGGTTGGGACGTAGATGGACTGAAAAATCAAGCCTTCTGGCTCAGCTCCCTCTTCCCCCACAACAGTCCAGGAAGTGTCCACAGTACTGCAGACACCACACCAATCCACGGGTCCGTCTCATGCTCCATCTTACAGTCTTAAACAAGACCCCGAGATACTTCTATAACAAACTACTTCTATACCAAAGAATGCAGGTTTGACCCTGACAAATGGCTGGAGAATCAAAATATTCTTTGACCTTCATCAACGCAAGTTGAAAATTGAAATGTCACAGTATTTGTTAGGTGTTCAGGGGTTCTGTCTCTGCTTTGGCTTCAGTTTTGGTTGTAGTAAGTTGCAGTTTGTTACATTTCATTCATTAAAAACAGAAATCCTTCAGCCAACATTTAGTTCATTGGTTCATTGATAAGTTTGAGTAAATAGAACTCAAAGGTGAATAACGTCCGACATTCATCAACATTGATTGTTGATGACGGGTTGAGATTTATTGTCCAGAGGGTCGACACGGTCGTTAACCTTCTCAAGCCTCATTCTCAAGGGACAAATTGGATATCGATGCTTCGAGGGTCCTGTGAGGCATTGTGGATGGAAGCATTGCCCTTCTTCTGTCAGAGACGTCCATATCCTGATGTGACACTGTGCTGCTAATGGTGACATACTGTGCTGCTCCTCAGAGACACCGATCTTTATATTCCTTTACTCGTCTCACTGAGCACAACGCTGAAGTGCTTCTTACTCTCACTGACTGGAGGTTGAAGTTTAGAGGCTGCTTTTCTTTGTAACACTCAAGATTTCAGTTCACATCTTTTCTACTTGTCATCTTCATGACCTGGCACTGTGAAGGCCAAGGCATCTTTCTGCCCGAGTGTTTTCTAAATATTTTTGAAAGAGAAAAAACCCGAGGGAGGTCATTTAACAAAAGGGAGAAAAAAAAGGATTTTCACGAGTGCCGCCAGAAAAGCCGAAGCCTGTCAGGATGATGTTTTCCTGCAGGAAGTTTCTGAACAGCGATCTCATTATTTCATATTTCAAGTATTTTTTAAAATGAACTTGAAATACGCACAAGAACTACGAAGCAGAAGACCTCATTGATAAACTAACAGAGTTGGAGAGATACAAATAAAAAGAGACCTGTTGCATTCATAAAGATGCAGCTTGTAGAATATGTAAAATAACATTTAGTGCACAAAGATGTTATTGATAGAATTTCAGCTACTAGTCTAACTACTACTCATGTTCCCAGATCACCGAGTACAGTGTTTTATCACACAGGCTTGAGTTATAGAACAAGACTTTGATAAGGTGGTGCAGGGCTTGGCATCATTTGATGATGAATACATTTTTTAAATAGGAGTTACAAATGGTGTGAGGTTTTACTCTGCACTGTTCAGCAGCGACGTGACCGCGCATGAGATCAAACCAGACTTCCACAGACACACGAGCCACATCAGAGCTTTGCTGAGTGTCTGCGTGGAGCTCCTCCGTGCAGAGATGAGCTGTAAGACGCCCCGAGGTGGAAGACAGTTGAAGAGCTGTTAAAACAGTTTGACACCTCGGCTCAGTCAGCCCGCTCCTGGCCCGAGCCCGAGTCAAAGGCAGCGCTCACTAAAGGAAGGCTGCAGGCCGAACACAAAATAACAGTGACGCCCTCTCAATAACTCGGCACTGACTTACTTTCAAACGTAACACTCCTTAATGTCAGCGGCCCAGAGTGATTTAATACAGTTAGTTAAAGTTTCTCATTGTCAAAGTTGTGGTCTTCAGCCTCAACTGACACTGACTCAAGTGGCATCATAAATCAGACTTCACATTGCTGCCTCTACTAACACTGAAGGCATTACACAATTACATTACATGTGCAGTAGCACTTTTCAGCAACTGGAAACACACTTGTGGACTGGAAAAGTGCAGAGTTAGATAACCTCTTTCATTTTTGGACATGTTGAAATCCGATGAAGAAATATACAAGTGTCCAAGCACCCAGCTGCTCCGCCCAGCCGCCCCCTCCTCCTCCTCTCTCCATCCAACAGCTAGGCCTGTCCACTTCCTGTTTACACTACATCAGCACACATGTTGGAACTGCTGTCTGGCTGTTTTGCATTCAAAGCCTGTTTGAAAAGAAAAAACAGCTGTTTATTCAGTACAGTATACAATCCATGCATTTCTAACTCCTAATATGAATATCAACTCAAAGAGGCTTCAAGGAACGTCTGCCACCAGTGTTAAACTCTGAATTTCATCGTTTACTCAGTCACTACGTGACCTCTCGAGCGCCTTTTCATCACAAGCACATCCTGCCATCGACGACGGCGAGGAGGGGCCGAGCGAGGAGCGCATGTCGAGAGGCTAGACTGTCAGATGTGGCTTTGTGATGGATGCCACACTGACTGCTCACGACGGCGACTGAACGTCTGGCTGGCGGTGATAGCAGGCAGCGCGCTGACAGCAGTTTCCCCCGGCAGTGCCACCTGCCTGCCCACACACACACACACACACACAGACTTTTCAGATCACTCCTGCCCCCCATCACAGCTCCAATGGTTGGGCACAAAGTGTGCCTTGGGTGCCCTACAGTGAAAGGCACTCGGACAGAGAACGTAGAGCTCGGCATGTTGTCGTCTAACGGTCTGATGAGGCTTCATGTCCACTGCCAACTTCTCTCTGTCAGACACAGCTGTGGACTGTCATGTCTGCTGGAGTGAGTACAGCCACTGATGGGTGTTTATTCCTAGAAAACACAATCATATTTTTGTGTCTGGACAAAAATCCTAAAAATCTTGAGCATGACAACAACACGACTATAAAGAAAAATGTTATTTTGTGGTGTCTGTCAGCATAGTTGCTGATTGCAAGACCCTCCATTCACCCTGTCGTGCCAAGCAGAAAGAAGAAACTACTGTAACCACAAGGAAAAGTCAAACAGTCCTGTCTAGACGCTGAGTTTAGTTTGTCCGTCCGTGTTTTAAAAAGCTTTTAGTCCTCACCTGTGTTGTTAGTGTCTAACCAAGAGGAAGTCAGCCCAGAGCTTGCTTTACTGTACGGCTATTAAAGTTTTTAAAATGATTATATAGTATTGTACCTGCACAGTTTGACAGAATTCTAAATGTTGTAAATGTTCTTTACATCGCATCGTGTGTAGCCATGGGTTAATTCATTTATTTTGGTTTCTTTGTAACATGTTGAGTTGAGCTGGAGCTCAGCCTCTCTCTTCTGTCACTGTTATTTGATTCTCATCACCTTTCCCGCGTCTCTTTGTCTCTTCACCTCCCTCTCGGTCTGAGCACACACACTCTGAATGGTAGTTGCACCGTCGCTTTGTCCTTGCCCACGTCAGCATGGTCTGTCCCTCCATGAGTGTGAGTGCATGGGTGTGCTGTTATTTTACACACACATCTGTTTCTTTGTGTTTGACTTTTTTTTTTTTTACCGTAATTTCAGTCAGACATGCAGGGAAGTCTGGGCAATGAAGCTTAAATGCCCTCTTCACCACCATCATCTCCATGGCGACATCAGCTGTCTTCATCAGAGTGTGTGTGTGTGTGTGTGTGTGTGTGTGTGTGTGTGTGTGTGTGTGTGTGTGTGTGTGTGTGTGTGTGTGTGTGTGTGTGTGTGTGTGTGTGTGTGTGTGTGTGTGTGTGTGTGTGTGTGTGTGTGTGTGTGTGTGTGTGTGTGTGTGTGTGTGTGTGTGTGTGTGTGTGTGTATCCCCAGAGGCTTAAAGTGGGCCAGAGAGATTGGGCTACAGCTGAGCTGTAGCTGCTGTGTGTGTGTGTGTTGGCGTGGGGAAGCCCAAGCTGAGATGGTGGAGCAGAATATGATCTGAATTCTAACCAGGACAGACGGACACACTGGGGAAATCCAGGAGCTCTGGATAGATAAAGACCTCGATAGTAAGTAGTGTAGAGAGAGCAGTATGGAAGGTTGAAGCTGGCAACCATTCTTTATCCTTTACACGTTTAATATGAAATCATCTGCTTTCCTTAAAGCTTCTCTGTACATCAGTTGTGTTGAGTTAAGCGTGGGTTCATGGCAACGGCAAAAGCCATGTGGAGCATTTTGTGTCCTACCAAGAAATCAAATTCTCGCAGAAGGCAGCAGACAATATTACTGGAGATCACATAAAAATCCATTTTTCACCAGCCTCCATCACAGGCCGCTGTAACATGAACGTGGGGAGCAACGGGCCCCGTTTGAATCCCACTGCTTCTCCGACCTTTCTCCAAGAATCCAGTGTGTTGACTCGTTTCACAGTCTCAGCATGTGGAGTCGCACATGTTCGGATAATGTAAAAAAGAGTGCTTGAGAGAAACATTCACACCGCGCATTCTTTCAGTAGAACCTGGCCAAATAACTGCGTGAAGCAGGCGCGATTGTTGGATTGCCCCCCCTTTAATCCATCATTTGGAAAGTTGGTTTCAAACCCTGTTAGGTGCAACAAGCCCTTCATTTGAAGCATAGTCGCTTCGCTTTCTTCCCTGTCACTGATCATATGTAGCGTCTTGAGCACATAACAGGAAAAAATGATCAGTGTGTGAAGGTTCTCCGTCATCCAGGTCATCTTTCTTAAAAATCTGAGCCAACTGGATCTGGTTGTAGATCCGCGTAGATGTTTCACCTCTCATCCAAGAGAATTCTTTGCAATCTATTGATACAAAAAGTCGCCCAAAGGCGCTAAAAATCGTTGGTCATATTTATGCCTTTGTTGGACTCCCTGCTTGGATCCCCTGCTTGTGGTCTGTTCAAGTAGATCTGACGTAGACATTACACAGACCTAACCGCTGCCTCGAAGCCTTCAGCGAGTATCACTGCAGCAGTGACTCATTGTGCTGTTACAACACACAGTTGAGGCATCTGGTACATGTGTTCTCTGCTTTTTGACCTCAGCTTGACACATGAACACATGAAGGCACACACACAATCATAGATAGCTGCAGCTAATTGCATTTTGACGGGAGGCCCCTCTTATTACAGGGCCTCCAATTACACCCACACCCGAGAGCATCCAGTCACATCTGCAGCTCCAGCGGTGAATAAAGCCATGATTATTATCATTGCTAATAATGATTGTCAGCTCAGGCATCAGAATAGACCGCTGGGACAGATCTACTCACCCCTCTTTGGGGGTTGCACAGTAAGGATCAGCATGTTTTCTGTGAAAATCTAAAAATGATGTTATTCATGAGGTGACGTGCTCAGGTTTGTCTGTGAGGCAGCAAGAAGCAGCAGAGCGACGCTGCAAAGACTTTTCTATTAAACTACAGCACACCTTTGTGTTTTCTCTGGGGGAGCCTGTGTCATATCCTCATCCTCTTTATTTCCCTGCAAGAAAGTCATCTCTGTTCTTCCCTTCTCGCTTCTCAAGGCTGGAACGTGCATCTCAGGGGTGTACCTCAGGGAGCTTGTACAGGTGTTGAACTTTTTGCAGCTTCTTGTAAATTCTTTCCTGTTAGTTGGCTCCTCTGAGCCTCTGGTTGGTCCAGAAAACCTGTGAACACATATTTTTGCAGAACTCCTAATCATAATATTTATTTGTGTAGGATTTTTTTCTTAAACGGAGGGATGAGGAAACAAAAAACCTCGTAGATAAAAGCCAGGAAATGAGAGATGTTACCATGGGGAATAAGGACAGGGAAAACCGTTAAGATCTGTATGTGTAGGCAGTGTTTTTTTGTTCTTGCATCACATTCAGTCTCTTGGTCTCTTGGCACCAAACTCCATTACTCACCTATCACTTTAATCAGAGCAGGTGAAAATGGGGAGGAATGACAGGCCTGTTCTTTTCCAGACTTCACGGTCAATGGGCAGGTTCTCTACCTGTGCGTGTGTGTGTGTGTGTGTGTGTGTGTGTGTGTGTGTGTGTGTGTGTGTGTGTGTGTGTGTGTGTGTGTGTGTGTGTGTGTGTGTGTGTGTGTGTGTGTGTGTGTGTGTGTGTGTGTGTGTGTGTGTGTGTGTGTGTGTTGTTTTAAGTGAGAGAAGCTGCAGGAGCTGGTTGTGGAAGCAGATGTGGTGCTTTCCAGTGCTGTGTGTGGAGGCAGCTCATTCGATCGGTCAGTCGGTCGGCCGCATTGAAAATAGCTGCTGTCCTCGTTTTCATTGGCCTGCCGATGACGATCTCATCTGGGTTTTCTAAACGGGGCCAAGTCCAGTGCGATCTCACACACACACAGGGCTTAGATTTATTATTGAGAAACATCAAGGGTTTGAGGGGGAGCATGAGCATGGAGCCACGTCTTCATGGGTGGGCGAGCCTCGAAGCCTTAATGTTTGAGGACTGACACCAAATATAGGCTAACAGCAGACAGTGTCCCTGTGTGCGAATGTAAATATGACGCCTAACACGGTCTGTTGGCCACATGTGGCCACTGAAGGGAAAGAATTTGGTATCAATAATAGCTTTAAGTTATTTGCAGCAGTAGTGAAACTACGGTTAGTGAAGATGAGTCAAATAAGTAGCGAGAAACCGTTTCAGTCTGAGTCTCGACTTGACTCATACTACGACAATTCTTCAACATGATGCTTCCATATTTTGCAACCATGCCATAGCTGATTGGTCTGATGTGCAGATAGAATTCCAGAGTTTAGATAAAGATGCCGGTACAACTTTTTTTTAATGTCAGCTTTCAAAAGATGAATTTAAAAAACAAACAGCAGCTTAGTAAAATGAAATTTAGATTTAGAAACAACAAATGATAATAATTCAACAGCACATTATCACTTATAATAGTGGAGTGCACATGTCATTTTCTGTGAAGCAGCTCCAAACGTTACTGTCCAGCAGACTGAACGGTGGTGAAGCAAAGCAGAGATCAGTTGCTCGCGGTTGCAGCGAGGCTAGAGACCACTCATGCTGTAAATCCTGTTATGTCACAGGGGGGTGGAGAAGTCATCGTTCACCCGGTGGCCACGAGGATTACAGCCATCCTGTAAAAGCACATCCCAATGGTCTGATTAGGATTAGGCGATTAAAGCGAGGTGCGATTGGAGACTGGGATAACAAGGGTGGAGGAAGGCCGTTCCATTGGAGCAGATCACGCTCACCAAATGTAACTAGAGAGCGGTTAATGATTTAATATGAACACGTGTGAAGATAATTACTGCACCTTCTAAATAGCCTGCATTGTATTTCACAGTGGAGACATTTGCATAGGCGACAGGAGTCACACACAACACAGGAAATAAACTCAGTCAAGTGATGTTTGGCTGCTCAACTCCCACCCAACCACACCCCTCAACCTCCACATGTACACACACACTCAGTCTCCATCTCTTTCTTTTCCAGTCTGTCTGCACATCTTTGGCACAGCTCCCCCTAGCTGACGCCTAGCAGCACTACCTCTGAAATACTCGAATGAAAGTGTAATTTTAGCAATTTACTTTAACGTGAGTGAAAACTACAGAAGCAAAGACAAAAACATACACATGAGCTCCAGCTTGCATCCCCCCTCCATCTACTATACACAGACAAACGTCTTGGCTGTGTCAAGCCTACTTCTGATCCACAGTGGTGAATAATACATACTTTAACAAGAGCGGTTTATGAAATATTCAGCAGTCTTTTGGGTAACTTGGCCTCCATTAATTGAACATCCATGTAAGCCACTTCATCTGAATAGCAAATCAGCTGAATTGAAGATGACCACAGTGACACCTCTCAAAGGTCTGCGCTGCTCCATTGTATCCTGATTTCAGCGTTCTTATCGCCACAGCACTGGCGTGATTTACGATCGTATTGACCCGTCTTCTGCACTCATTTTTAAATGATTGCTTCTGTCAACCTTTCCACTGAGAGACACTGCTGGCCGTTTTTTAAAGGTTCTATCAGATGTAGTAACTCAAAGTGAAAAGCATTTGATTAGATCTTATCTCAAGGACGCAGAGGGACGTGTCGTACTTCTTGTTGATTTAGTGTTGAGTTATATAACTGTGCACACGAGGGCAGGGATGGGAACTCCCTGCGATGACTAAGGTATTCCTCAGAGAGCTCACTTTAGGAACTATTTAATTCTGCAACACTCTAAAGTAATGTTACTGTTTGATAAACAGCAGTGATGCACATGAATTAGAAAGTGTTCTATGACAGGAAAAGCTGTAGTGTTGGCAGAAAATAGAAGCTGTGACGGAAGCCCTCCAGTGTACGAGTGCGCTTCTCTGAAGTGGATGTTACATTTCTATACTTCACCTCCTCTCAGTTTGGCAACGCACAGTGAGTCAAATAAAACACATGGATTAAACAACATGAAGAGCTCAGTTGAGCAAAAATCCCAAACCTCTAATGCTTCTCAAATGTGATTTAAAGCTTTTCTTGAGTAAACTAAATATGTTTGGGTTCTGGACTGGTCTGTTAAACATTTGAAGACATCACATAGGACTTTTACACAAAACAATGAATCAGATATTTGTGGTAATAATTGTTAGTCACAGCCCGAGACACGACACAGTCAGACTTTGGAGAGGCAGCCAGTTTCTCAGTTGCACAGAAACCCAGGGGACTGCCAATAGTAAGCATGACAGAGGAAGATAGTCCAGCTAGTCATTGTTCCAGTAATTCCATTTAGCTGTGAATTTAACAAAAACTTCTTTAGTCTCAATAAATCAAACTTTTTTATACATATTTAACACTTTTCATATAAAAAAGTGCTTCACATAAAAACAGAAACTGAGGAAGTGCCATCTCATAATATCAACAATAATAAATAATAATAATAAACTAATAATATTAAAAAGAAATAAATAACTAAAAAGTAAAGCATAATAAACACATAATAGTCACATGCACACAGCACACTGCTTACTGCAGGTCTATTGAGGCCACGCCCCCTACCTGCACAGGTGATTTCTGTACCTGGACTACACTTTAGAGCACAGAGCACACAGAGACTGTTGAAGACACATTTGAGCTTGTGGACTACATGATATCGTTCAATCAAATAATTCAAACTTGATAAGTTCTACTGACAAATAAATCTGTTGAAATGTTTTTTAATTGTTTTATTTTGCATGTCTGCTTATGACAAAACTAAAGGTTTATGTTTGGATATGATACACTTTGTTTAAATGATCCCCAAGTCCTACCCTAGTCACTCCTTTGCTGTAAATTATTGGTTGTAGTTTAGAACAGTCCTGAACCGAGGTCCACTTTGCTTTAAACTGCGTCCTCACTGTCTTCATCTGTGGATGGAGTTTGAAGTCATGAAGGTGCTTTGGATGAAAACCCAGTGAGCAGCGTTTGCTTCAAGTTTAGCATTAGAAATGTCTTTGAAAAGTTTGAAATGTCCCAACAGTCCCAACTCCACTGATGAAAACTGTGATTAAAAAAAATAATAATAATTTTATGCTTCAGATTATTGCTGTAATGAATTTCACATTGACAGCTTCAGCTGTAATAAAATGCACCAAACCTGATGTGTGCTGCAGTGCATTAATTCAAGAGGGAGCAGTGAAGCCATAAACTAATGCTCTTATGACATATTCATTAGCTGCTGTGTTCTCTGCTACTTTCACTGAAGTGACTCGTTGGCGTGTCTCTTCTGTCTCCATCGTGTCTATCAACTTCTTCCAGATGTTTAGTCACAGCTGCATTTACCTCTGCAACAAGCTTTAATGAAACAGTGAATTGGCTCATGTTCTGACCTCAGTGTACAGGTTAGACCAGCTGACACCGTATTAACAGTCATGCTGGAGATAAGCCAGATTTCTTCTGCAGTACGCAGCGATGTGTTATGACTGTTTTATTGTTCCCCGCAGGAAGGACATGGTGGAAGTAGAGGTGGGCGGTGTTTAATATGTGGAATCTCTGCGGAGAGAGGTTTGAAGAATCTCACGAGGTCCCAGTGGACACATGTGACAGATGTGTTGTTTTTGTCTCCGCAGATCACCAGAAGCTGGAGCGCGAGGCCAGGATCTGCCGCCTGCTCAAGCATCCCAACATCGGTAACTAGCACTATATATGTAGGACAGTCATGTTTAATAGATATGCATGTGTTTCAAAACATACAAAGGTTATATAGAACATCCATTCAATATTTATGCTGTACACTGGACTCACATTTTCCAACCGACTGCTTCTGACAGCATACTGTATGTGCAAAGAAGTCACGGTATATTTTTTTTCCTGTATACAATAGCCAATTGATCACCACACTCAAAAGTATACATCTGTAGTCCACACACACTTGTTTTGTCACTTTAGAGGACAGTTTATTTTTATTTCCCCAAATCACACATTTGCCTTAAAGAGTTTACATTCGATGCCACATATGACAGCTTCTATTCTTGCATGCATAATAAATGCTTCACTTGACGTTATGTGAAGGCCCGTCGGCAGCAGCTGTAACACCAGATGTATGGTAAGGTCATGTTCCGCTGTACTGCAAAGCTGCATAGCCCTCTGTTTAATTTGAGTGGGTGCAAACGCAGAGTAGATTCCATGTTGACAAGATTATGATAACCTTTGTTGTAGGCTTGTCTGAGTATGATAAAGTGCTGTGCTTTGCCATGTGGAAGAATGTGTCACTCAAACTGGACTTCCCTGGGTTAAATTCTGTGTCTCCACACCACACTTCACCCTCAGGGCTAGGTCATGATGTCTTGTTGTCTGAGTACGTGGAAGACACAATAAGACAAGTATCTGTTATTGGCTAAATCTGGGCATAATGCAGCATATTTTCAGTCACTCTGTCCTGCAAGCTGTTCATAGTTGTGCATTCGTTGTGAGAGAGTGAACCCCTGGCTCCTTTCTCACCTGCACATCTTAAGTTCCAAGATGGACCCTAACCTTACCCCTAACCACTCCTGATGTGAGGTGAATCCCCACAGTCAGTATATGAACTGATATATGACTAATACAAGTAGACACTTGTTGGAGAGCGTCGTGGTTCAAACAAAGAAGTTGTGCCTGAAGCCATATTGTGGTTAGCATAGTTGTGCTATACTCTGACTTGTACAAAGGCTATGTCCACAAATAGAGCACATCTGCATACATGGCTCCTTCTCTCCTCCCCAACACACACACACACACACACACACACACACACACACACACACACACACACACACACGCACACTTTCTTTCCCTCATCGCTTTGGGAGCCACAAAGGCCAAGAAACTATAATTACCACCTCAGTAACGACTTTGCCACACAGTGAAAACTGGCATTTATTTGTTGTTTTCTTTTATTTTGGTGAAAATGAAGGATGGAGGGTTGGGAGTGACAAAGCACTGGTGGATAGGGGGTTATTTGGTTTGCTGGCCTATTGTCCTGGAGTCAGAAATGGACTAACCAACATATCGCAGAGGAGGGTTGAGTTAAGAGAGGGTTATTTTACAGGTCTGTGTTACCAGAACCAAACTGAGGCTTCACTTCAGTGTGCTCGTTTTTATTTTGAACAGCAGCAGCAGCAGCAGCAGCAGCAGCAGCAGCAGCTTTAATGTGAGGTTAGTTAAAGGCCACCATCAAAGAGTCTGCAAATAGATATGAACGCTGCTTCACATGGTGGATAAGACTAATAGATAAGCACAGATCCATTTAGTCCAGTTGGTATTGGATTTTGAGGCTGATATTTTAAGTCCTAAATGATGCTGATCGTTAATGATACTGATGCAGCCAATGCCACGAAACATACAAGAAATAAGGCAAGGACCGCAGCACAGAAAGAAGCATTGGATCTTGTACTTCTTAGGTTTGTTGCGTTGTGAGGAGCTTCAATGGGGAATCAGCCGTAGTGCACGAAAAAAAGGGTTGGGGGGGCGCAGAGAAGAACTGAAGGCAGACGCGTGATTTAGGTGTGTTCCTGCTCCTGAACCTGTGCTAAAAAGCAACATTTAAATCTCTGAAATGCTCTTTAATTTCTTCAATCACTTCAATCGCAAATCCGCCATTAAACACGCCAACACCAAAGTATCAGTGATCTGATCTATATGATGTGTCTGTAGAGTCAAACACTTTTTTGTTGGACTTTTCTTTAATACTTTACAAGGTTTTGAACATTATTATGTCCAAAGAAACTTTTTCTAAGACATGTTCATCTTTACAGAAAAAACTAATTTCGTGAATTAATTAAATCGTTACAACTGACTGCTCATGTACATTGCACTGCTGGGTTTATTTTGAGTAATGTGGCCGTCTACAGTAGATCTCCCTCTTAGTCACTGTTTTTATGCCGCTCCTTTTTCACACTGGTGCGGTTTACAGTGATAACATGCAGACTTAGCATTGAAATTCTTTTTGTGACAACAGATTCTTGATTTTAGACAGAGGTTGAAGAAAATAGGTTTCTTATTTCTGGCTTTGGTCAGCTGAAATAACACCTGTCGGCTTCCTGAGCTAGATAGGTGAGCTCTGGCTGATCAGCTGGATATGTGTGACATGCAGTGTTGCACTTTTGCTAAAAACAAAACCCACTGTGCATACTCTTTATATACACTATAGCCCCATGCACAAGATGTGTAGAAATCCAAAGTTTAATGGCCGGCTGTGCGGTAACGGTTGCTAACCTAACACTGGACTATATCTATTCCACGGTTTTCTTCTAAATAATAGAACAATGACGCAGAAGACACACACACACACACACACACACACACACACACACACACACACACACACACACACACACACACAGTGAACATATATTGGCTCCAGCATTGAATGTGTCACTGAAGATTCTCATTACTCACCTGCTCACACATCCTCTGAGACCAATCTGCCTCCCATCAGATAGTGATTGGCTGGTAGCAGGTAGCGCTCGTCTCATTACTATTCCATTCACACAGCCTCCAGCTCTGGGAAAGCCCTCATTCCTTTAAGGTCGTGGTGCTGACAGATGTCTTAGGTGTCAATCAGAAGATGAGCTAAAAGAGAGAATCCCCACAGGGGGGACTTTCCCCCATCTTCTGCTCTGGCCTGTTTTTTGTCCTTAACCTTTCTTGAGCATTGAAACTGGGATGAGTTTTTTCCCAGAAGCACCCCACTTCACATTCATAGAGTCACACACAATCACAGCACAATCAGTCTCACTGTTGGCTGAATGACGAGCAGAGTTTTTTTTATTCAGGGAAAATGTAGAAAGGAGCAGCTGATGTGTTCCCTGCTGACCCGATAAGAAGCTAAACACAAACCCGGCATCGTCGTCTGTTATTTAAACATAGAGCCAAAATCAATTGGAGCTGAGCTTTCCATTCTGCCGGTTAAAGCTGCATTATGTGGCTCTGAATGGTCCTTAATTATGTTTACCCACCTGACCAGCCAAGGGTTGGGTTTCAGTAGCATTTTATTTAAAGATGAAACATAGTGAGAGTGATTTCTCTTTGTCTAATGAACAATCTGTTGACAGAGAGACAAAACCCAGATTTGATTTAGGTCTGTGAAAAAAAAAGATCCATACATTAGTCATTCTGTTTTTAAAGTTGATTTTAGTCACTTTTCAAGCTAAACTTTCAAACATTAGCTGGTGCCGGATTCTTAAATGTGAAAATTTTCTGCTTTTCTATGATTTATATCATGGTAATAAAAAATCTTGACTTTTGGACACTAAGTACAAAGAATAGGTGTCAGATCAGTGACAATGTTTCTGAAGAGCCATTGTGAAGCTCAGTGTGGTTGCTTTGTCCGCCACCATGTTGGTATTCTTGCCAGGCTTATCTTTATCATTTCATGTCCATTAGGCAGTGAAGCTAATTGGCTCAGTGAAACCTCACCGTTGGCAGAGTTCTTACCTCTGTGCTGCCTACATCCACCTCTTGTTCGACAAAGTAAAAGAGACCCTGACATTCATGCCTGTTCAGAGCACCTGAGCGCTAATAATAGAGCCGCAGGAGTGATTTGCAGAGTGTGATATACCTGCCAACAAATTCAAATGCAGAGGCATGTTAGTGAGTTTCTATATGATAAACCAAGTATATGTGTTGAGTTTATGAGTTTTCTGGATGTGGAGTTTAGACATACAACCCTGATTCCACAAAAGTCAGGAAGCTGTGTAAAACAGTTTAGGAATGTTACAATAAATGTCTGTGACCTTCGACCCCTTATGATTGTATAAAGGATATTATGCATGCACTCTGGAACACCATTAAGAAAACTGTTGTCAGTAAACACAGTTGATCTGTGCATCAATAAATGAAGGTCAGACTGTACCACGCAGAAAGAACAACATCCACAAACACTCCTCTGCACTGAGCTCATCTGAGATGATCTGACAGAAGGGGACGAGAAAATGACGAGTCAACCTTTTTAAACAGTTTTTTGACATTTCAAACATCATGTCCTAAATTTTTTGTCACACATTGTCCAAACTCTCTTGTTTCTATCAGGGTTGTAAAACCTAGAAATCCTAGTCTGTGTTCAGGATGCTGAAATGATAAATGCCATCCTAAAATTGGACTAGCTGCACCGTCGCTTCAAGTTTTCTCTTCTGGTCTGTCAGGAGTGTGCTGCAAATCAGTAAAGCAGAAATAAATATATTTATATTTAATTTCAGATGAATATATTCATTAAAAAATATTTGATCTTTTGTTTAAGTCAAAAGAGAAACTATAAGCTATGTGATTCTTACTATGAGCATTAAAACTCACCAGCTCAATATAGGCTGACATTATTATTTCAGAAGTTTCCATACTGTATGTTTATGCTTCTGAGACAGGATGGAAGTGCATGTTGTTAATAATGTATCTATGTATGAATCTGCTCTGTGAACATGTAGATGGATGCAGAAAATGTGTGGCTGGCATCTATTTTTTTAAGACCATTATATTTGCACATTTGATGAGTTTTTCATGCCATATGTCTAAGCATGTTCTTTACATTCAAGTGTGTAATCTGGAAGTTTAAATCCAGTTTCTAAAAATGCTAATAGTAGATTGTAATCAAGATTTCACTTTAAAACATGGATTCAAAGACACTCAAGTTTCAATCAGAGATCTGTAATCTCATGCATATTGGTTAGTTAGTAAACCTTTGTATACTGTTAGTCAGAAAATGGACCGGACCGTAGTGCCGCTTTTATTGAAGCAGAGCTTTTCTATATATGCTTGTACTTTGGTTGTTGCACTGTTTGGAAGAAGTGCATCAGTGTATGCCAGTCAGTGAACTGTTTTATTTTAAATCTTTTCTCTGATAACATTCAAAGAACAAAATGCTAAAATATGACACCTGTGGAATAAAGTGTCGGCTGGTGTTGCAGAGGTGGCGTCCACATTTGGCTCTCTTGTCCCCTCATTGATCTGTGACAACTCACTGTGATGATGCAAGAACAGGCTGGAGCACCAGGGGAATTTTGTCCAATCAGAATATCTTTCAACAAATTTGACGTGCTCATAATAGAATTCATCCAAAAAGAATCAATTAAAAGATGAATTAAATGTTTCTTTTCATAAGTGAAGTGGAAGAAGTTCAACATTTCTATCTGAGAGTGAGATGAAACATCCACCATCATTCTCATGTGTGTGCATTAAGTACAGAGGTGGAGTCAGGATGTGATTAGCATAGCTTAGCATGAAGTCTGAGGTTCAGTCCCCAGCTCCTCCTGTCCACATGGTGAACTTTCCTTCAATAGGCAGGCCAGTTGCTTTAGTTGTTAGTGTAACATACGTGTATAAGTACATTATTACATCCAGTCTTTTTCCATCTTGCACACACCTGGGCTTTGTCTCCTTAGTTTAGCAGTGATGGACTGCTGTTGTGTGTTGGTGAATCCAGATGACAAATGATAAAATAGACTCAGGATGATAGACTTTGACACCTTGCTGTTTCACAACATTGCATCAGTGCATCTGTTTGATTATTCGCTGTCATGTTGTTGTTTAGCATAAAAACTGGGTCTGGAATGGAAAGCTGAATTCATCTGTGATGTCTGAAAGTCAGTCTATGGTTCATAAGTCACAGTTTTGGTGCAGTGGACTATTTGACACAAGTGAATAACTTTGGTCTCTCCTTCCCTCACAGTGCGGCTCCATGACAGTATATCAGAGGAAGGATTCCACTATCTGGTCTTTGACTTGTGAGTGCAGCACTTTTTCATTTTGCATATCCTCACATCTT
The DNA here is from genome assembly GCA_004119915.2 of Collichthys lucidus. Lineage (NCBI taxonomy): Eukaryota > Metazoa > Chordata > Actinopteri > Sciaenidae > Collichthys > Collichthys lucidus. Next base: position 3,274,726 of record CM014101.1, read on the forward strand.
TGAAACAGAACACGCCACATGGTTTCACTAAGTACCAAACACACAGCAGATTCACATCACGCCCCAGAGAGGTAAGAACCTGACAGCTGCCAATCAGATGTCCTGTCACCGAGGCACTATGGGAGATTAGACGTGGCGTGTTCGCCTCCTCTTTGCTCCATCTGTCTCAGAAATGCTGTGCACTCAGTCATCGCACACCCTCAACTATGTGCACACACATACATGCATACTTTATGTGAAATGCAGGTTTCTTCATTTAAAAAAAAAAAGTCAGATTTTCTGTCTAAGATCTATATACAAACGTGTTTGTAAGTTTCCTTTAATATAAAATTTAATTCAGTTGTGTCTTCATACTAAAATGTAAAAATGTTTACATTTAGTCAAAAACAACAAATTATCAGGAGCTCACACAGAGCAGGCCAGACTACAGGACGGAACTTTTTATTCAAATGAATTCCAACTAAAAATGAACAGCTGTCTAGCTGATAGCTGTGTGCGCGCCGCGCACACACACACACATATACTGAGAAAAACACAAATGAGTTTGATTGCATCATGTGGAAACATCAAAACATCTTTCAGCTCTAAGTGTTGAATAATAACAGATGACAGAGAGGTAGATGCATCTATTCACTCACTCTGTGTTTTGTCTGTCAAAATGTCTGCAGGCAAACGCTGAACAAACACAAGACTAGCTGTGTTTCCATCAGTGTATTATAATGAACTTTTTTTTTTAATAGTTAAAGGTCCAGTGTGTAAGATTTAGGAGTATTTATTGGCATGGATAGAATACAATATTCATTAGTATGTTTTCATTGGTATATAATCACCTGAAAATAAGAATCATGAGTCTGTATATGCTCGCTGCTTGTGGTGTGTTCTCATGAAGCGTTAATGTGAGCTATTAAGCTAATTACATGTAATATGAAATAAACTGTTGGTATGGCCATGAATTAGTTTTATGTATGGCTGTGGTGAAAGCAGATAGAATGTTCTTCTTCTTTGCTTCGTCACCCCCCATCACACCCATATCACCCAGTTTTACTTGTTGTAATCCCCATAATGTCACATTATTTCATCGTCTTTCCTTCGAACCTCTGCCTCCTCTCCTTCATCCTCCATGTCTCACCATCTCCTTAGTTCCTCCTCTCTTCTGTGTATTGTCAGCTGCTGTTTGCATTCCAATCTGGCAGCCAGAAAGGAAATAGCTTTAAAATGATTTTAAATGCTGCGTTTTATTTGACTAAGAGCGATTTAAAAAAGATCAGAGGGAGTTTCTTTCTCGGCCAAAAGACAACACAGGATTTAAAAAAAAAAAAAAAAAACATTCCTCCCTTTTTCCTAAATAGAAATCCTGCCTGGAAGGATGACAGCACTAACGGTGAGACTGCAGTCTGGGAATATAAATTGGCCATGAATATAGGTAGAGCAAGTATATATTCAACCATCTATTTATAGAGCAGAGTGAAAGCATTCTAACAGATTGGGAGAACTGGAAAGGAAATCCTAATACTTCATATTTGGGTCACTTCCTAGCTGTTGAATGACGGCCAACAATAACACTGTGACTGGGCAGACCTTTCCACAACACCAAAGTCATTAAAAGTCCTAATGTTTTCCACAGGTTATGGAAAGGTTTGTCCTTAAATTATCCTTCAAGTCATTCTTCATGTTTGGCGCTACATGACCCATTGACCCACTTTGAGATTTTACTTTACATGGTTAGTTCTCCTGAGCCTGTGAGAACAGTGCTATCATGTTTCTGAAGGAGGCTGACAAAATAACTTTGTTGTAGGATCCAGTATCTGAACAACACTTAATATATACCGTGTGTAGGGTTGCAAAGGGGTGGAAAGTTTCGTAAATTTCTAGACATTTCCCAGAAACTTTCCATGGGAAGTTAAGCTTGGGAATTTTGGGAATATTTCAAACTCATGGGAATTCACTGGAAATTGCAGGTAATAAATAATAATAATAATAAACTGCATCATATAAATCTTTTTTTGTCATAAGCAGACATCCATAGAAAATAATACAGGTGGTCCAGGTACAGAAATCACCTGTGCAGGTAGGGGCATGGCCTGAATAGCCCTGCAGTAAGCAGTGTGCTATGTGCATGCGATTGGGGAATAACGCATAGAATCTGGTTATTTTAGTCACGATTATGCTAAAATATATTTTCCCTGATAAGGGCCAACCTTCAGTTTTGTATATTCCCAGTTTATTCCAATGGAAAGTTTCCAAATTCACAGAATTTTGCAACTGTGTGTATATAACATATATGCACATAATAAAAAGTAATAAAGAGCTGTGTGCTCCAGTTTCCTCCTGGGTTCAACTATTAACAGTTCCAAAGGATGAATCTCAGCATAATATATAGAGCTGTATTATTACTACACCTCCACTCTGTTCTAGACATTCAAGCCAGCATTGCTCACTTGGAAAATCACTCTGGATTTGAGCCATGACCTCATGGAAAGTCATGGAAATGTCTTCCAGCTGAATAAACAGTGTAACCATATCTGCTGAAATGTATCGTTGTCGTAATTTCACCATTTAGGCACAGCAGCACATCACGGCCTGAAAAATGTCTTCCGGATGAGATTAGTCACTGTGTAATATTATCACGTCTTTTTTTTCCCTATCCAGATGTAGAGATCAACATCTGTGTTTTGCTTCTTTTCCACATGCGTGTTTTCTTCCCAACTTTCTTTTTCTCATTCTGTTTTTGTCTGTTACTTCCTGTCTTTGTCCTGCAGAGTTACCGGCGGTGAGTTGTTTGAGGACATTGTTGCCAGGGAGTACTACAGCGAAGCGGATGCCAGGTCAGTGAAATGCTCTGTTGCATTGATTTTTCTGATTATTGAATAAATGTGACATGAAACTCAGTATTCAGTATTGCTCTGGCAATAAAGGCATATTCACACAGATAGACAGTACAGAATAGTTAACTAAATTAAATCTCTGCAAGTCATGAAAATTAAATATTTCACACTCACACACATCCAACAGTATGATTATGCAGTGGATAGAGCAGTGCCTCTGAAGTGTTTCCTGTTATGCTGCCTTTGATATGCCTTTTATGTCCCAAACCTCTCTTTCTACATTTCTTCTTCTACCTTTGTCCTTTGATTATGGATCTACTTTTCCCAGTTTTACCTCCTGACCTGTCTATTTAAAAAAAATCCACTTCAAAAAGAAGCCTGCCTGATCGTCAGGTTTTGTAAAGGAAAGCAGTATTTCTATTAAAGGTTCATTTAAGGTTTAATTTAGAAAAAGAGAAAAAGAGCTGGACTGAAGTTTGCTGCAGGATTTGTCATCAGGAGTCGTAACTCTTTTGATGTCAACTTTACAAGCCGAGTGTCCATTCATGCAAACAAAGACGGACGTAGGATGAGGATCTGGATTCAGTTTTGTGGTGGATTTTATTGAGTTTTGTCAAAATGATTTTTAAAGGTGACATCTGAAAGACCTTTATGGATGAAAAGAACATGCATGTATCCCTTTTTGTATTTTTCTCTACTTGTGAAATGACCTAAAGGAACTGTTCAACAATGTGCTTTCTTTCTGAGAGTGACACGGTGATCAGTCTTATGTCTCTGATGTGGTTAGCCTAGCTTAGCATTTAAACTGTAGGCAGGAGAAAGCTGCTAGCTGTGCAAACTAAACAGAACACACCTCCCAACATCAGTACGTTTACTCTTGGTTTAATCTGACACATTGTGGTTTTATGGAGAGTTATGTGTCAAACTATTTCTTGGTGAACAACAGCTGGGTGCAGTGACTCATCAGTGAGCTTGCCAGGTAGAGTGATCTACTCTAAGACTAAGGCAACCTGCATTCTAGCCAGGGTACTGCACACAAGTGCTCAGTAGATGTGGATGAAATGGAAGCCAGGCTAGCCGTTTCCCCCTACTTCCAGTCTTTATGCTAAGCTAGGCTAACTGCACCCTGATTGCCATTGATCTTCTCATCTCACTCTTGAAAAGAAGGCGAACAAGTGTTTCCCTGAATGTGGAACTGTTCCTTTAAACTGTTTCCTTTGTCAATTGAGTGTTGTTATTTCATGTGTTTGGTGTGTTCTGTCTGCCTGTTGTTGTTCCTTTGTTTCCTGACATTTACTTGTTCTCCCTCTTCCTCTCCTTCTTGCTTCTGGCCTGGTCTCTCTCTCCTCCACAGTCACTGCATACAGCAGATTCTAGAAAGTGTAAATCATTGCCACATAAATGGCATAGTGCACAGGGACCTAAAGGTTAGTAAGTGACGACAGTAACAGCAAACAGACACAGGCCTGCCCCACCTGTGGCACCTTGCCTCGCTCTCTCCACTGCCTGATCAGTCGACCAATTAACCTTTCACTGAGTGCCGCCTCCTCCAAAACCACACCCCCTCCTCCACCAATCACCCTCACACACACCGCCACCTGACAGTGAGTGTTTTCAGATCCACCTGCTGCAGGGCATTGTGGGCAGGTTGGCTGGAGAGGAGGCGGTAGGTCATGTAGCCCCTCCTGTATGCCAGAGCACAAAGTGCATGTAGCATCTGTCCAAAACCATGCTCTGACACAACCACTGAGAGGCTGACAGCTGAGAGATGAGGAGGAGGAGGAGGACGACGACGAAGCATGTTTTGTGGGTTTAGGTACCATCTGGCCTATAAATGTTGTCAAACATTTCAAATGGATCAGGATCTTTTCAAACATTGCCATGATTTGAACAAGACAGACCCCAGAATCATGATCTAATTTGTCATCTCATGTTGCTGAGGTTCTACCTAACTACGTGAAATTTGGAGCGCTTACTAAGACTGGTCCTGAACAGTAAATGTGATAAGAATTACTTGAGTCTCCCTCTCCTTTTGTCTCTACCTTGATGAGCCTGTTAATAAAAATTGAACATGCCAGGGAAATGTGCCTGTGATTCTGACAGATTATATTGACTCCTAACCACCTGCTGGCATCCACTGCTTGGTTAAAAACAACCCGGCCTGTTGCAAGCCACATTTTTTTACCTGCTATGTTATGATCCACTAAAGTTAGACACAATATGAGATGAATAAATCCCTGTTTTTCATTAGCGTCACCTCCATCCTGACTGGAAGTGAGTCTGCTGTATGCGGCAGCTCTGCACGACCATCATATTGAAGAGGTTAAGGTTTAATTGTGAACAAATGCGATGGACGTCATCAATACAAAGCAATAATCTCTGTCTCCTGCTTGTATGTTTTTCCTGAATATTGGCTCATAATGTTTCACTCTCAAACTCAACTTTGAAAACAATGAATTGTTCAACTTTCTTTTTGTTTTGCTGTTCAGTCCAGTCCAATCCAAACTCTCTGGAGGTGAAGTCAATAGTAATAAAAATTTCAGCTTCAGTAATTGAAGTTAGAACCAGTAATAGATTCAAACCACACCCTCTGTCAGCTCCTACGTTCCCCTCCTCGCCTCTCAGGGTCCGGCCTCCAGTCGGCCAGGAGCTAACACCACTTCTGTTTTGAGACTCGGGCAGAAAACCGACCGTTGTGTGAACGGAGGATGACGAAATTACAGCGCTGATCAGTTGGTGACCGTGGCAACATAAAAAAAAAAACATTTTGAACATTGGTCCATTTTGTTAAAGTGCCCCTCATTATGGGTGGGGTAGCGTGGGGTGGTTCAGTTGCCACATTGCTGTACAGTCTCACACACACGCACACACACGGCCAGCAGCTCCCCGAGTGTCAAAGCAAGCTCATAGCCACAGACAGTGAGTGGTAGCTTGTCACTAACCCATGGCCCCCTGGTGTTTGCATGCAGTCATTGCATTCAGCAGATCCTAGAGGCTGTGCTCCACTGCCACCAGATGGGCGTGGTCCACCGCGACCTTAAGGTAAGTAGACTCCTCTTAAAGACCAAAAAAATACTGATTCTTCTTCTCTTTATCCTGTGGCCTCGCACTCATACGACATGTCTTCCCTGTCCTTTTTTCCCTGTTTGGTTTTCTTTCGTATCTCCGCTGATGTAAATCTACTCTCTCAGTTTTTACTTTCAGGCTTTTACACAAAGGGTTGTTTTGTCATTTTTACCTGTTTACTTGGTGGTGCAGGGTGAGTTAGGCCCTAATATTTTCTGCTGACTTTATCGTCTCGTATAGTTTTGTTACATTATGCTAATTTAAGTTGTTTGTTGTTCTTCGCTACATCATATTAGTATTATAAATAGTATTATGTAATGATGTCTGCCTTCAAGTAATAAAGGTGTAGTTTTCATAGCGAACAGAGATGTACTGAAACACAATCTTGTAAGTGGGGTTGTTTTGTAAGGTTAGACATACAACATTAGATCTTGGTCACTACTGGAGTGTATTTATGCGAGCATGTATTTATTGGAGGTCAGCTGTGTCATCACTGATGGAATGTTGTTGAGACATTAGCAGACATTACACCCACAGCGATCTTGTTTCTACCTCCAATGCCCCTTTTTCTCCTTGTGGTTTGCTCCCAGAGCTCTGATTTGCTAAGCAAATGGACCAGGTGTGTCTGAGGTCTGAGGTTTGGTACTTGGCAATAATAAACTCGGATTTTGCGTTCGCCGACTGCCCTCTCTCCGCACTCTGATTGGCTGTTGCCAGGCAGCTGCCGCGGCTCGTTGCAGACACACAAAGGCAAAACAAATACATCCAAAACAAATAAGCAAGCTGCAGAGCAGAAGCACTATGGAAAACACATTTGTGTTTGCCACAATGTGTGTGTGTGTGTATTCATGTGATTTGATTTCTCAAGATAATGGTTTGGGGTTAGAGCACAGTCCAAAATATACAGAGGAAAGCAATACAGAGCTGCCTTTATAAAGTTCTTGTAAAAGTTCATAGTTTATGTGAAGAGTCTAGACACATGGCTTTATTGCATAAGTATAACATTTTGTGGAACAGTATTGGCACGTATACAGGCCTGCTTTTAAACTGCTACAATTTGTGCAGCACCACCAAGAATGAGTTAGTTGACCGATTTAGCTTTGCTCTTCTATTGTTATACACGCGGTGGAAATCAGTGCTACAAATACATATATCGTCTTTTTATTCTATGCATATCTGTCAAAACCTGCCACATACGTTACCCACAATCAACTCAAAGGCTGACAGTTCTGACTTGGCTCACCAAAATATGAAACATCGACACATGTAAATTTCATGCGTCCTATGCTAGTTGCAGCTAAAGTAGCCCTGAGACACTGGCCTCATGCAGAGATGAGCTGTGAGTCTGGTGGTACAAGCCAATGTTGTTCTGCTTGTACACTGAGTCTAGCATCCCTGCGAGACAAGAAATCCGGTCAGAAGAATCCCTCTTTGTCTTCTGAGAGTACCTAATCAACTAGTAGATAGTTCAGTGACTTCGCACTCACATTATACTAAGTCTCTGCTGACAGTAAATCCCTTTGGATAACGTGGGATATTATCATTTGGGATAAATCAGTTAAAACCTGTTCGGGAAGTTGTTTGTGTGCAACATTTTGGCAGCAGGTTCAGTACGTGCATTTGTCAATAACAGTAGCAGCCCTTCAGACTGAAGCAGAACCCTCAGCTCTGGTTCAGCAGGCCAGTAATTCTATCTACTTCATGGTGCACTGTATTAGACAGAATCCAATTACAGCTATTACACACCAGCAGTGAGGAGAGCACATAAATCCTGATCAATCTGATATGAACCGTACATTCACAAACCCAGTCGTGTATTTGTCTGAGTTTGCATAGTCAACAAACATTTTCAAGGTGAATGTACAGTGCAGTGGGCTGATATTACAACCGCAATATATGCGGATTGTCGGTGAACTTGGCCACATCCTTCCACGTTGCCGTTGGCGAAATGCTTTCTGGGTGTTTATTTGTATTCAGCACGCTGCAAGTTTGACTGTGTTTGCATGCGTGGGGCCGTCGTAACCCTATCTGCAAGCCCTGAGAGCCACACTAGGTAGTAATTAAAGGCTGTCTGAACGCTTTGCAGGTTCAGTGATTTGTAAAAGGAAAAATAGCAGTGACGCATAAACAGGCGGTGAAGCACACTGAGCACCCTCCATCCATATGGTACCATCTGTGTGATCATAAAGCAGATCATAGAGCACTTTATCAAATCTTCTAGTGATGCAGCTCATGAAGAACACTCTTTTCAGTCTTGATACTAATAAAGCATAACTCAAGTTACAGCTTATTAGAACTAGAGCTTTATTTTCAGGCCACACTATGCGGAATTAAGACGAGTTGTAGCATCTTTAAGAAGGTTAAATCTGGCGCAACTGGACTTGGGTTTTAGTTCTGTGAAGACGTTTCTCCTCTCATCCAAGAAACTTTTGTTCTGCCTGACCGGTGGGGGGATCAGAGTTCAGAATGAAACACAAAGATTAAAGCTGCAGATTGTTTCAACGGTTTTCACAACAGTGTAATCTTTAGCTTCTGCTCTCAGTGTCGTAGGTAACAGAAATTTAAGCTTGGCGATTGAGTGCCAAAATGCACTATGGGAGTGGTAGTTAACTCTAGTAGTTCCTCTGAGGTTTTTATGTCCATATGTTCGTATCTTTTGACATTTTTATGACTCAACCTGAGTCTAATTTAGATGTTCTTCTTTTATTATACTGATGATTCAACCAGGAAGGTTTTTATGCGAATTGAAGTCATAGAAACGCTCCAACTGTGAGTGGTAAACCTGAATGTGATTGAAATGCCAGACTCACAGGAACACTGTGTGCATATATAGTAGATCACAGCTGGACCAGGAAGTCAGATTATCAACTTTAATGGATGTTAACAACAGCTGGGCAATAGTTTTATGGTTTGCCTTAATTTTCTCTCCTAAACAAATTTGGCTAAACTGACCCAAGAGGCTATGTGGGTTAGGTTAGGGTTAGTGGCTCTCAAGATCTACCCCATGCCATAAATGTACCTGACATGAACAATCTCAAAACTCACTTTCCTTTCCTTCTTTCAACCCATTCCTGCACTTCAGGTTACATGACTTTTATTTTCCGGGCTTGAGATGGAATGGTTGCAGTGGGCTGGGGTAAAACGACGGCAGGGAGTGTTTGCAATGACTGCATGATACCCAAACCCTCTCCCTTTACCTCTCTTTTCCCTTCTTTCCTTCCCTCTGCCTCCTCAAACCTTTGTCACAGGCAAATGTTTGAGGAATTGCACGACACACATGCTCTACTAACTGCTCAAGCAACCTTGAAATCTGAACATTGACTGATGGAAATGGTTTTCAGTTGGTTTCAACGAATGACATGGCTGATGCCTTCTTGAATGAATTCCTTAGACAGTAATAAAAACACTTTGTGTAGGAAGAGTATTAAGAGCTGTATAAGCCATAATTCATTCTGGACCTCCATTGAACCCAGTCAATAAGTATCACAAAAGATTCTGGAGGTTTCCTAAATAGTTTTTCTTATGATGGCCAGTCAGGACAGTTGGAGTCATCCAGATCTGGTTCTTTGTTCAGTCAGAAGGAAATGTAAACATTCAGACAAGATTTGCAATGTATTGACAGATCCTATATAGTGTTTCTTAGATATTTTAGCAAATCTTAGGATTGCTAGAAATCCAGAAACGTTTTAATGTGATGACCAAGCTTTTCATACTGTCTCCAATGCTTTCCATAAGGTGTAAGCTTCATAATATACATCCAGGGAGTATCATTTTAGATAAAAAGGATGAAGTCAGCTAAAAGTTGTGAGGTTGAGGAATGTCCTTTATATGCTGCATAGGCAACATTCCTGTACCTCACAGTATTTAATAGTACAAATACTTCAATTGCAAATTCACAAGCAACAGAAACAATGTTCTCATCCAGTCAGAGGTGCAGCAATGAATATAATTACCTAATTACCTGTCGACAAATAAATCAGATCCATTTGATGGGCTGAAAAATCAGTTCATCCAAACAGCCGCCAACGTTTGGATGAACTGATAGATTGTTCTGGGAAGACCAAACATTTGGTTGTACTTTAGATTTTGCAGTATACTTCATAATGCGTAATGACAATGCGTATGACAATGTCACCACATTTATAACCTATGTAACCTGAATAGCGACACTCTGATGTCTTTAGAGGCTGGCCATCTTGTTGTCTAGTTCTCATTGATAATTGACAAAGATTCAGCCATCTTATATTATACATGTATTGGCTCTTCTCATAACTGTTATGTAAAGTTGGAATAAAGGTTGATAAAGAATAAACTTTGCAGCAAAGCACCTGATGCTGACAGAAATATAGAAACAATGTGAGAGTGGAATAATAGATGCTCAGTATGAATTATGGCTTAGTTGACTGTTTTTAAGATAACTGGGGATAATAGTTTCAAAATAAAAGCAGCCTTCCTTTTGATCAACAGCATTCTCCCCTTTGTTATCGTTACTGCACATGACAGCTCAGTCATTTTGAATCTTTCTGATTTGGCTCCATTAGGAAACCACTTTGAAAATGTCAGCAGATACATTATTCATCCTTTCCAAACCTTTCCGGAAGCTCCGTCCCACCCTTTCCTCCTGCTGGGGTTCCGTATGAGTCATGGTCCACCTCTCTCACCTGGTCCGTGACACACCAACTGGGCTTGCATGCCCAATTTGATCGCAGCCTGCCAGCATCTTTGTTGAAGTTGACATACACCCATGCTGCTGGGCTGAGGTCATGCATGGCCCCGGACTGAACCTGAAGGGAATCAGCCTCAATTTGAGTCAGTGGGACTTTGCGTGTGAACAGGCTGGACTCTGACTCTAACAGGCCTTCCTTCAGTAGACATTTCTAATTGTACATTTGGCCTGTAGCTCAGCTATCAGTCCTAACTGCTGCTGAACGCTTAAACTCACTGAATGACATCAGCCCTTAATGTTATCCCTCTGAACTATAACAATCCTTCCTGCTGCCAGTAACAAAAACACAAAGAAATCTTTAGGCTTTACCTTTTTTTCATTTTACAATGAGATCACTGTATCAGTACTGAAAGTTTAATCTGTGTGTCTCTTCACTTGAAGCCAGAGAATTTACTCCTAGCCAGCAAGTTGAAGGGGGCGGCGGTTAAACTGGCAGACTTTGGCCTGGCCATTGAAGTGCAGGGAGATCAGCAGGCATGGTTTGGTGAGTACACACCACTTTCTGTATCAGTTCTTCTGTTCTGGTTCTGGTCTTCAATGCTTTCCATGATTTCATTTCAGTGATATGGAAATACGTGATCTGATTGTTGGCCTGATGTGTTGTGTAACTTCCCAAATTCAATCACCCTTATTGGGGGATTTCAGAGATGGTATGATAACCATTGTAATTCAGGATCTCGATCAGGTTTGTATATTTCAAGCATCTTTAGAAATGTTTTGTGAAATGAGGCCAGCACTACCACCGGCCCATCACTGGGCGACTCAAAGAATCCATCTGTTGGCATGTTGCTGTACTATAGACGTGCTCTTGGCCAGCTTTTATAAAAAGCCCCCCGCACAAATATCTGTATCTAAATTGACAGCAGAAATAGTTTCAGAAAAATCTGACTTCATATCCAAACCTCCCCTCTATTCTCTCCAGTATTTTGCTGATGCACAAATCCAATTTCAGACCTCTCTAAATGTTTCATTATGTCTCAGATGACAGTGTAACATTTGTGCAGTAAAGGTCTCACTGAGCTGATTGAAGAAAACAGACCAATGGCCTACTTTTCTTGAAATGGTTTTCTTACTATGCTATACTATTTTATCATCAAAGACCTATCTACCTATCTAAAGGGACTAGGTGTGCCACTGCTCTCGGCTCTTATATCAACTTTGGATTGAATATATTTCAGACCTGTTTCTTCTCTTTATTCCCTGTAGATGAGAGAAATAATTGCTCTATTCCCTGAGCTCCAGCCTCCATCTGGAACCAGTTCACTTCGATTTCTGACTTTACAACTAGTCGTCAGCTGGTACTTTGAGGCTTTTTTTAAAAGTAGGCTGCGTGTCGCTGGTCACGAGCCAAACGACAGACCCACAACGGGATGTTTTCCTTGGAGCTTGTTAGCCTCGCTTCATAACTTTATGGGACCACTGATCCTTAGCAACTGTGAAATGTTTAAGAGAGGGTCCTAACAAGCTTTTGATAGACTTTGACACACAGAAGGTGAGGAAAAAGGTATCAGGATTAACTAAGTAAAAACGTGTAGCCTGGTCAAAGCTTGAGTTAAAATAGAGTGGTTGTTCTGTGCGGTGGGTTTACGTGTGTATGTGTGTTCCAGGTTTTGCTGGCACACCAGGATACCTGTCTCCAGAGGTGCTGAGAAAAGATCCCTACGGCAAGCCAGTGGACATGTGGGCCTGTGGTAAGACTCAGGGCAGCTGCTTATCATTAGTAGCACACAAATGTAATGGTCTGAACCAGCCAATCACAAGCCTTCCCTGGTGCTTATCAAAAGGACTGCCACTACTTCAAAAGAACACACAGCGCCATGGGCAGAGCCGCTGCTACTAGTCCAATCACATTTGTTTGTTTGCTTTTCTTCCTGACTCTGAATACTATATATAGAATATATATAATATGACATCTTTAGAGCTGTTGGTCGGCTTTATTTTGAACTATAGACAGAGCCAGGCTAGCTGTTTCTTCATGCTAAGCTAGGCTAATCGCCTCCTGCAGCCCGCTCCATACTGAACACACAGACATTAGCGGAGAGAGAGGCGTCTTTTTAATAAGTTCTGACTCAGCGAAACTTTAATGTCTCTGTAATCCATCCATGATCTGATATTAAACAGATCCTTCCTTACATTAATACATGAAAGAAATTCTCTAGTTGAGCCCCGACCAGAGAATTGATGCCACCTACTACTTAATGAACCAGCTCCTAATATTTGCATATGTGTAAAACAATCATCCATTTAGAATTGCTTTTACAGAAATACTTAAAGGTCCAGTGTGTAGAATCTAGTGGTGTAATCTCTGCATTGCAGTCTCTTCACATCACCGTCACCTACCTAGTGTAAAGGAGAAACAACACAATAAGGACCCTGTTTACAGTCACTATTTAATTTGTCTGTTCTGGGCTACTGTAAAAACATGATGTTTCAACATGGCAGCCTCCATGAAAGAGGACCCGCTCCTACAGTAGATAAAAAAAAAGGAGAATTTTGAAATAACAAAAACAAAGATTCTTATTTTCAGGTTATTATACATGCATGAAAACATATTTATGAATATTACATTCCATGTCTGCCTTATTCTGAAAATACTTACACACTGGACCTTTAACATTAGGTTAAAATTGGCGATAAATGTGGATGGAAAGAAAGCTAAAGACTTTGCACTATATTTAAATGGTATAATAGTACTTTTTATAGCTTAGAAAAATAAACATAACAATAATAATAACAACTTCATAACTTATAACTTTATAAGTTTTACAAAGTGTTTTACAGAGCAGCAGACCCAACAGAAGGCCACACAGGATAAGATCCTGTGGCCCCCAAACAAACAAATACTTAATTACCTTCAACCACGAATTTTCATCTTTGGTGTCAGATGTGCTCATTGCTTTTCCAAAGGTTTGGTAATATTCACTGACAGGAAACGTAGATGTCATTTCATCTTCGCCCTTTGGCCAACACTGATGTCCTGCAGCTGACCAATACAATGCAAAAGATGACTGTGCCAAAGCCAATAAATGGAACAATGAGCAGCGATAACGATATACAGCAATAACAGCTGGCTGCAAATGATTTCAGTTTTTATTTTAATGTTGTTTTATTTAGCCCTTTTTTCTGTGTGTGTGTGTGTATGTGTGTGTGCGTGCGTGTGTGTGTGTGTGTGTGTGTGTGTGTGTCTCTTGTTTATGTACCACAGAAGAGGAGTACAGAGGGCTCTAACCTCTTGAATTAATCATCACTGATGCTCATTACACACCCCTCTGATGGGCCAGGCCACCTGGGCCTGAGATGTCAGACACACACATACACACACTGTGTAAAACACACACAAACACGTGGTCCCTTCCACACACCTGTGCAGACTCACTGAGACCGCAGAAACAATAGAGGCGGTGTTGTCTGTGGTCAGACCGTCCCGTCGCCAGATAGAGGTCCTTTCATATTTTTCATGGCAACCGGCCAGCCAATGGAAAACCACCTTCTCTGGTGACACCAGTAAACACAAATACACAGTGTGTGTCTGCTGCCACACCATTCTTTATTTAGACATCCGATAGTGCGTGCACATGTATCTGTTGATGTTTAGCTCTTACCTCACAGACTACAGATCTCACCTGTAGTGTAAAGTTATGGATCAGAGTCATTACCCTGTATGTTTTAGGGTGTCTGCTTTGAAACATTACATTACATTACATTGCATTTAACAGACGCTCTTATCCAAAGCGACTTACAGAAGAGGACATAAGCTGAAAAGGTGTAAAGGAGCACAGAGTAGTTGTTATGGAGTCAAAATGTGTCCATCATGATTTAACTTTTACCGTGTGTGTGTGTGTGTGTTGTGTAGGTGTGATTCTCTACATCCTCCTAGTGGGATATCCTCCATTCTGGGATGAGGACCAGCACAGACTCTACCAGCAGATTAAGGCTGGGGCTTATGATGTGAGGTTTATAGTCACACACACACACACACACACACACACACACACACACACACACACACACACACACACACACACACACACACACACACACACACTCTCTCTCTCTCTCTCTCTCTCTCTCTCTCTCTCTCTCTCTCTCTCTCTCTCTCTCTCTCTCTCTCTCTCTCTCTCTCTCTCTCTCTCTCTCTCTCTCTCTCTCTCTCTCTCTCTCTCTCTCTCTCTAGTTCTCTCTGAAAGCATCTATAAAAACATCCACTTTTGATTTATCCGCTTGCTTTAAACTTTATTCTCACATCATTCAGACATTTGTCTCAGAATATTCCGACTTCATTCCTAACTCTAGTTGTAGTTGGATATCTGATAGTAACACACAGATCCATATTGTCAGGCTAAAAGAACACTTTTGCTGTTTTCCTACCAAATGTAATGTGTGTTTGCTTCAGTATCTCTGGCAAACTGAACCATGGCAGACTGTAACTCTGCAAACAGTACCTGCTGTCTGTTTTCCACTACACAAGCAGCCAGATGAAGTGAGAGGAGGAATGATGATCAAGCCTGTTAAATCAAAAAGTCTGCTGACTCTGTCCATTTTAAGAAACGATGGATGATAAAACCACGATGGTACAATTAATTTATGCTGCATTCTGTTATTAATAAACTGTGATTCCAAATATTTATACTCTTTGACATCCATGTCACCTTTCTTTTAACACTTCTGCAGCACTGTGCGTTGTTTGAATCAGTGCCAATACAATACTTAAATTTGGGTGCTGACACCAAAACGACCTTTTTTATTACCTTAAGATACCCTGTGACATTTTTGAGCATGAGTAGTGCTATGGGGCAACGTTTTGATGAGTTTTGATCTTACGCAGACTCGCTCACACCTGAGCACACATGTGACACAGTTCCACTACACTTCAGAGGAAGAAGCAAGCTAATAAACATGCATGTAAATAATGCAGATTTACATCTTTCAAAGAGAACCAATGACTTTGTAAATGTTTCATGAGTAAGGAAATGAATTCACACACCTTTTTTGTTTTTCATAAATAAAAGACTTGAAGAATTCCATCGGGCACTGGGCTAATCGCAGCCGTTCTAGTCAATGTTTCAAACCTTGCTGGAACTGCTGTGGCAATCCCAGAAGCGGGTCTCCACTCGTCAATCTGCACAGAGCAGCTCGAGCTAACAGGAAGTCATACCCAGAAACAGCATCGAGTATCTGGTTGATTTTCAAAATAAAACATCCTGTGCAAACTTCAGATTATAAAAGCAGGTACTGTACAAGGAAAACAATTTAACTACGCAGCATACTGTATGTATATGTTGAGCAGCACATAAATCCAAAAATTACCAAATGTGAGTCAACAAAGTCTGGTGAGCAAATCTCTTCTGAAACACTCCAGGTGGGGTTTGAAGTCACATGGAGAACAAAACAGCACTGCGGATGCAAGGTTTTGGCGTTAAGAGAAATATTTGTTACTAAGTCTGAAAGTCTGATCAGGCATTTGATGCTAACTTTAAGCAAAGCAAACTCAGTGCTACTGACACATTTTAGTCGTTTCCAAGACCCGGCACTCACCCTGCAGTGTTCATAGACTCCACTGATCTTTATAAAAACACCTCTTAACATCTTAAAACATCTTAAAAAACACCTCTGCTGACTTGTGCATGAGAAGGAACAGTGTTTACAGCAGTTTAGTCAAGTAAATAATGTACTCTGATCTCAATAAATCAAATGATGACATAATCTGGGTATGAGACGAGATACTGTATTGATGGTTGATGGGAAATTGTAAGTGGTTTCTGTGTCATTCCTTGAACAGTTCCCTTCTCCTGAGTGGGACACGGTGACTCCAGAGGCCAAAGACCTGATCAACAAGATGCTGACCATCAATCCAGCCAAGAGAGTGACTGCTACAGATGCTCTCAAACACCCCTGGATCTGCGTAGGTGTCCCACATCCAATCGGATGACTCAGTCATCACAGAATTAAAGCCAGTCAGGTTAGCGTCTGTGAACACACCTTATAACTCCACACACTGTCTCTGTGTTTACAGCAACGCTCCACTGTGGCATCCATGATGCACAGACAGGAGACTGTGGAGTGCCTGAAGAAGTTCAACGCCAGAAGGAAACTCAAGGTGGGTGACAGGAGCTACTCTACAAGATGAGTTCCTCAGAAGACCTTGTTACATTTAACCCCACTTAATGTTACAAAAATCTGCACCAGGCACCTGAATATCTAATCATTAACCTTTTCAGCCTGAGTAAACATTGGAGTTTCGCCCTCTCAACGTCCATTTCTCTCTTCCTAGGGTGCTATCCTGACTACCATGCTCGCCACTCGCAACTTCTCAGGTAGGACTGAACCAACACTCATGAAGACTGAAGGCATTTGCTTCTAGTCCTGCCTGAAATATTGTTTCTTAAAACTAATGACAGTTTTTTCCTTGACACCCTCTTAACTCGGTCTTTATTATGTATTTAGGAATTGTTTAAGATGCTGCTCTTTGAAGTGCTGCGGTTTTTTTATTTGCTGGCCTTTAGAAACCAGTAAGCTCCATCTGTCCTGCCTTTTTGGTCACTCTCAGCAGAGACTCAATGACCGCACAGATCGATATAGTCCCATCTTCAGGTCCCTCTTTAAAGGGCAAAACACTCAAATGGAGTCTAACACTATCGATTATTTTCCTTTATAACAAATGACTGTCAAGCCTATATTGTTTTATTCATTTTCATTTTATTGTGTAAGCTGGCAGCATTCAATCAATGTGTGATCATGCCTTTAGTGTTTACTTTTGTTTTTCTTCCTCCTTCCTCTTGTGTGGTTACTCATGTGAAAGGTAAGAGTTCTCTGTGTAGCTGGCACTTGTTCAGTGTCAAACTACACTGCCAGGTTTGATACTGAGGCATGTCATCCCTACTAAAGCTCCAGTATAGAGCCTTCAGCTGACACAGAGCATTCATTGGTGGACATATTGGGGGAAAGATCTTACAAGACATGCAAATGATCAGAAGGTGGTCGTCTAATCAAAGCATACTTGATATGATTTATGACTCGCCACTTTTGCCAAAGTAGCCTGTCAGTGAGTTTTAAAACATGGCTACATCTATACTTTGACTACAACCCAGAAGTGTATATTCAGTTGATAGAACATTAGACACATTGCACTCCAACTTTTGATAGTTGTTTTGGATTCTACAGTCATAAACTACATAACCCCAAATAAATTTGCAAATACAAAAGACACAAGCATATTACCAGAAAACAATGGATGGATGTTGATGGAACAGACTGACTATTATCACCTCCATACAGGGAAGCAGAATGTTCTGGGCCATTTAAGAAAGTGAAAAATACTCTCACTGTGTGATTATAACAGATTAGCAACATTATCTTTATATTTAATATATTTTCATATTTATGCACTCTGCCATTTCACATTAGGCCATAATAAAGCTTGCTATGCAGTGCCATTAACATTATGTCATTTAGCTAACATCCAGAAACAGATTTAGTGAAAAATCACCCAGAAGTGATCAGAAAGACGGGAAACCTAAAGTCCATTTAAAGACAGTTCAGAGATTTCTTTTAAAACACATTAAATATGTTGGGAAATAGTTGCTGAAAACCTGTGAAAAGACTTTGAATGATATATTAGTGAAATGTGAAGTTAGAGGTTCAAACAGTTTTTCACCAGTTTTCAGTCCAGGATTTTGTGGGCGGTCCTTAAAGGGTGGCTCGATGACACGCTGAGGCCACCCTGAGCATACCCCTGAACCCCTAGCAGAGAGATAGAGATGAATTCATCTCACTCAGAGTGTTTCAAAGTTAGTCATGTCATTCTCTGAACTCATCTGACATCTGAAAAAAAAAAGACATTGAACATCAGTGTTCTTTTATGACTGTCACATAGTGGTAATAATCGTATTGCTAGCAAAGTGTTGTCACCTGGGCCACTGTAGAATCATTCTACATTAATTAATAGTTTGCCATTTTTTTCTCCAATTCTGTTAGTGTTTCAGTTATCACAAAGCAAACAGGTTGTCACAAAAGACAACAGAGAACAAAAATGATCTCTGTTGTCTCTTCCCTCATGTGTAGGATTTTAAATTGTGTAATTTTGGTGACTCATAGTCATGGTGTTTAAAAAAAGAAAAAAAGAGTAAGACAAACAAAACGGATGTCATTAAAACAATATGAATACAAATCATATAAACTGTACACTCAGGGACTTTAACAAGGGACATATTCAATATCATTTTACAATAACTTCCATCTGATTAGATCATTTAGTTGTATTGACTGATATTACAGTTTTTGTTGTTATTTTTCCTTGAAAGATCTTCCTCCATTATGGCTGCTAAAAGATATTCATTGTCACTGAAAAGCCTCTATCAGTTACTAAACATGCTCATGTCTATGGTTTGAGAATAAACCCCTCGCCGCCTTAGAGGACTCACAAACCCCCTGAATCCCCTGTGCTGCTCACCCTGCCACTACCAATCATTTGTTCGTGTCTCCGACTGTCCTTGCATGTTAAACTAAAAGGAGGTGGTCTTCGTCTGGCCACCAAAACCTAAACACACAATCACCACTCACATGATTTCAGTGGACGAATCAAAAGCGTTTTTGTAGTGTGTTTGAGCTGAAACATTGTCTGAGAGAAAGAGAAGCTGAAGAGCTCAGTTCCCTGGACATGGCTGCAGTGAGCGCCCGGTGCTGCTGACAGTGTCTCCTGTAGTCTTGTCACATGGATCTAATTGCATGTTCCAGCCTAATGACTCCCTAAGTTTTATTTCATCTCCTGACTTAATTTGCATTTTTTTCTCTTCTGCTTTCAAATCTAGCAGGGCCCACTTTGGGGTTGCTAGTAATTGTCCAGCCCTGAAAAGACACAGTGCATGCATGTGTGTTTCGTGTGTGTGTATGTGTGCGTGTGTGTTAACACCAGCAGCCCACTGATTTCCTTGCATTGTTGTCTTTGTCTTAACAGCAGCCAAGAGCCTGCTGAACAAAAAACCAGATGGTGTCAAAGTAAGTTCAGCTTCCCTCTGATTCATCACACTTCTCTGTTTTCACTTCATGCACAGAAATCTTCCATGTCTTTTCCTCATTGTTACACACACTATCACACCGCACCTCAGCAGGTTACAGTTCACGTTTGAAGTGTTGTTCTTCGATTACCGCAGAATTGTCAATGAACTAAAGCAACACTGATGCCAAGAATAGCTTCTGTGAAATCAGTCAGTGAAGTCAGTCCTTCCGAGTGGGTGTGACAGATATTTCCCAATAATTATCCCCCGCTGTATTGTCGGCCTGTATGGGAGGAGGAGGAGCATCTGTTGTCTGAGCTGAGGGAACTGTTGGAAACTAATAACTGCTGATTAAATTATGATACGAGGGTGGGAGATAGGCTTCATCTCTCCACCATTCTTCACTCAGCTGTCATATGATGAAAATCCTTCATTGACACCACCAAGACAAGAGTGTGTGCGTGCATCTTCATGCTTCTTCTCTCCAACTCTTAAATATGCCTTTCAATTTCATCCTTGTTTAGAATTTTGATGAGCCAGACTCTGTTACTTTTCTCCTAATGCGATCATCTTTTGATATTTTCTTTTCCTAAAGGGTTTGGGTTTCAGTTTTATGGCAAAGGTTTGGAAAATCTGACACTGCCCTGATACAATGGTGTTAAATACATGAATTATTTGTGCCTCACAAAGCTTTAAAAACAACATCACGTAGCTGTTGATCATCCAGTCTTCCTGAATTTGGACTTTTTGTGCTGCAGAAAATAGTTCCAAGATCACAGCAGATTTGAATTCATGTCACTTGTGGATACATTATCTGAACAGTAATTGTAAGTATAACTATCAGCAGGTAAATTAATATACTACTATTTTGATTATTTCATCAAGAATAAAAAAAACTTCAGCTCCTCGAATGTGAATATTTTCTGGTTTCTTCAGTCCTCTGTGTCAGTAAACTGAATATCTTTGGGACGTGGACAAAACACAACAGTTTGAGGCTGTCGCTTTGACATTTGGGAAACGCTGATCTACATTTTTCACCATACTAACTGGTGAAAAAATGTTTAAAACATTAGCTGCTGATGGAAAATAATCTCACATAATTCAAAGCCACAATGAGGCCAAGAAGGGGAAGTAGAGAAAAGCCTCCTTAAGGTTGTCTTAAGGTTACTTAAAGGTGCATTTATTGATTTTTGTCCGCTAGAGGGAAGACAACCTCCTTAAACAAATGTTTTCGTTTTCGTTAACAGCCCACTTGCTCATCGAGCATCATAACACACCTGGTCCGGGCCAGTTAACAGGACAGTGTTGATGAGAGTTCTGAGAGTCGGTACATCTGCAGTCCTCTGAATTCTCTCTTCTCTTTTAAATGCTCATGCTTATTTTAGCTCCAACTTTAAATACACTTCCGCTTAATGAAGACTGCCTGAATGATTCCTGTGTTTGTTTGTCTGTTGAGGAGCTCCTGCTGGTGGGAGGCCTTTATTTTTGTCTTTACACAAACTAATGTTTCTGCTTTCATTGATGTGACTTGATGCAGATAGTTATAATGGAAAGTAGTTTCCGGGATTAACAAGCAAATGTACATTAAAGAATATCATTATCTAATTTTGGATTCTACAGCATGGTTTCTACTAGTGATTATGTCACATGATTGGGATGGGTTAATGAGCCTCTGTATAAACCTGTGCTGTTCTGTGTGCATTATATGAGATATTTTGTAAAAAGTCAGTTATAAGCTCACTGTCCCTCTCATTGTGTTGTGGCTGCTCGACGCAGAAAAGGAAGGTGGACAGTACAGAAGATTTGGGGGTAGGCCTGAGCTTGCTGCTGTTTGTTAACCAGACTGACTCCGTAGCAGTAGAAAAAATCCTCCCATTTAAATTCCACCACGATGCTGAACAATGCTGCTTTAGGCTATGGAGGCACTACATGACTGAACAGACATGGTATGGAATGTGTAGCTTCACTTCCAGGACACCCTTCAACAATGTGACACTGGGCTATTCTGCTCGTAGACTGATTAATATTTGAAAATAAGTTATTCTTATGATCAGGGCTGGAGCTTCTGTAGTGTTTTATTTTGGAAGTTCTCAGGGGAGCTTGGATTCCTGGCTTCAGCCCGGCATCTGACATTTTTAATTAACAACATGTCCAGCTTGTTTAGCTGCTAATAAACTAGCATCGTAACACAGTAAGAGTTAGATATTTAACACAATGGCCTGCATCTTTCAACTATATATTTTAAAAAAAGATATACCACTGTGTACATAATAATGTTGAGCATATCAGTGGAAAGTCTTTAACCTCCCATCAGTGAGTCTATTAAATATTAAACTTTGACCAAATCTGGTCTCTCCCATGGCCCAACTTTACCTTTTTAAATAAATGTCTTCATGAAAAACAAGTTGAAATGCAACATCCACATAATTGCCAGAGTCTCTTATTGGTTTTAAAATGGAGATATTTGTGTAATAATGCACCAATAGTATGCCTGTGCCCAGTAAATGAAAGGCATGAATAGCATTGTGTTATTAGAACTACTTCCTGTTTGTGGTTGAACTGTATGTGTAAAAAGGACTAACCCTGATTAACTGCAAAAAATTTTCATTCAGTATTGTGGCTGAAGTCATGCTGTGTTTCCTTAGCATCAGAATCAACCTTTAGGTTCAGAGACAGTAGAACAGTAGCTGCAGGTAAAACAATAGTTTTAGACTCATTCGGATCATATCTGACTGGCACCAGTCAAACATGTTGTTCTGAAGACACTCCATTTCCTTTTTCCTGCTTTGTCCAGTCTGTTTGAATGTTTTTGTCAGTGATAATGTTTACATGCTCAAGGGTTATGAGTCTTCACAGGATGTGACGTTGTCCTGGAACAAAAGAGCAACCTGATTATTCATATTCCTGTAAGCATGATTCTCTCGTTGCCAAGATTTTCTTATCGTCAGTCACAATCAGAATGTTTCAGGTTTTCTAGATCATAGCTCCCACCTCAGGAAGGACATCCAGGACGAACAACAAATCCCCTACAATACACGCACCCACTCATAAAACCAGCGTGAATGTGTCTTCAGCTGGAGGAATAAACAAGCTTCAGTTCTTGAGATTTTTACAATACACCATGACTCATCTGTGAACAGAAACTCAACTGGAGTTCATCCAGACAGAAGAAGTTATACATAGTTCAGTTTATCGTTTCTGTATCTTTTCTCTGAAAGTGAAAGACGAACTCTCACTTCTGGTATTTGTGGGTCATGTGCTGCTGTTTCCACAAAATGGAATGCTGACTGATAGGACCATGTTCACTTCCTAGAAAACATCAAATGTTACATTGTGCTGTTCAGGCCTGAATCTAAATGAGATATGTCTCAGTCATGGATGCAGCGGTGATCTAGGGTTGTCAAGTTGTCCACCATTTTGGTCAGACTGAAATATCTCTGTTATATAATTGGACATTTGCAGTTTCTTGAGGATGAACCCTAATTATTTTTACGATGCCCTACTTTTCCTCTGGTGCTATTTATCCAGTGAAATATCTTCACATCTCTTCGATGGACAGCACCAAATTTAGTTCAGACATTTCTGATGACTGACTGGTCTGACTTCTTATCTGTTGCTACCTTGAGGTTGAAATTTCAGTTTATTCATTCTTTATTCTTTTTGAAGCCATTAGGACGTGTTGCGAGAGTACACTAAGTGAAGACAAGCAGCCTGTGGTGTGCAGGCTGGTAGGACTGAGAGAGCCCTGCTGCTGCAAATACAAAACCTAGAGTTTGAAGGGCAGCAGCCACATCCGTGACCTTTCACGGTCTGAAAGCACCTCGAGAGCTAAAGAGAAACATCTTAACACGGTCACTGTGAGCATGTTACAGTAGCATGCTGACATAGCTTAAAACACCACTGTTTCTAAGCACAGCCTCACAAACAGCCAACATGGCTGTAGACTAGTCTTGGCAAAGTGTTATTTCTTTGATTTTATTACTTTTTAAAAATAGAAAACCAACATTAAGCATCTATATCTCAGAGAATACTGTATGATCTTGGCGTCATAGCAGTGAGAAAACAGAATATGTGCGACAAGTGGAAAAGACAGTTGAGAGTTTTACCTCATTTATCATTCTTCTCCAGAGTAATTGGGTCATTTGTTTCACCCTGACTATCTGTCTCTCTCCATCTAACTCCATTTTATTCACTCTTCCTTTGATGAAATACATTTTTTTACACCGTTGGTTTAAATGAAATGGAGGGTTTATGTGCTTACCTGTTCTCTCCTGGATCAGTCGCATGTTTGATTTACACAGCGCCACTCTTGACAACTTCTGAGCACAGTTCTGCACTTTACCCCTCTCACAGCAGCTGCTTGAAGAACCGTTTGAACACTAAGCCTTGTCACTTCTGCCCTGTTCGTTTGTCTGTCTGTCTACCTGTCTGTCCACTCTGTCCCTCCAGATCAACAACAAGGCCAATGTGGTCACCAGCCCCAAAGAGCCTGTCCCCACTCCTTCTCTGGTACACTGTCTGTCTGCCTTGCTGCCTGCATGCTTGCATGAATGTCTTAACTGTTTATCTGTTCTGATTATGCAGCTATATCGAACTTCACGCCTTTCCCACTTTGTCGATGGTGATTGTATTTGTCCATACAGCTTTAATAACCACAGATGTATTTAATGGTTGCGTAACATGAGCTGTCCACACGCACTTCTGGATTGCTTTATTGCATTGCCATGACATTGCTGTACATGGGCTACATTTTCCTTTGTTGTTGATGATGGCTGCAATGGCAACGCTGGAGCCATTGCATGTCATCGGTGGCTAATATACTGCTGCCACAGGGTTCAGGCCTTTGTTGTCGACACACTGGAGACAACACTGGTTTGCTGAGTTGTGAGAAGTATTTCTTAATATATACTTATACTATACTTAATACTTGTTTTGAGGATAAATCAATAATGTTATAGATTCATTTAATGCTTAAACTCTGAAAAGTCTAGTTAATGATGTCAGAAAAACTCACCCAGGAGCATCAGCCAGTCAGAGACTTAAATCAGACATCACCACGCCATGCTTACTGAATTCAACCAAAATGGCCCCCAGATACAGATGTGCACTGTTGATGAGGTTTCTAACAGGCAAAAGCTTTTGCTCGTTGTCATTTTAAGCTTTTTGTCATAGTTGACTTCTCTCTTTGACATGATGGGTAATCATCCAGTGAACTACTGTTGTTGAGAAGAATGATGTCAATCAAGTCTGAACATAGTTAGCATGCGACACCAAGTAGGGGCACCTCTTCGAAGTTTAGAAATGTAACTGCAACTCATAAGCTTTAGCTTTTATTTGTAATCCAACCAGGTGTGTTGAAACCAAACATCAAATCTTATAGGTGTCAACTAAAGCTATATATCTGGTAAAATGGAGATTTTTACTTCCGTGGTTCTGGACACCCAAAAGTCTTCCCCTTTGCTTCTTCTTAGAAGACACTCATAGGCACCTGCACTCGGTAGCCATGCACGCCTACACAAATCCAGCAAAGCCAACAGTAGCACTATCCTGAGGTGGAGTAGACACCATGTATTTGTAAAATATGTGAACATCACTGTGACCGAGTTCATCTTAAAGTCACATCATGTGACACACGACGCAGTGATACAGCACCAGTGTACAGCAAACTGTTCTGCAATAGCATGTACAGTCCGTGTGAGTGGGGAAACCCATCCTGGCTATTTACTCGTGTTAGCTCTGCTTCATATACAGTTTTGATGATGTTGTTAATCTCTTTAGAGTAACACAGGTACGTGTTTGTTGTGTCTGTAAACTTGTGTGAGATTGGTCAAATGCTTGTCTTTTACATGTCAATCTTTTCAGATAAAAGTCTGTGAACAGATCATTCACCACAGTGTCCATGTCAGATTTAATCATCTTGATGTCAGTGTTGGGTAAAACTTGGTCATCTGTGGTAAAACACTCGGTATACTTTGCTTGATGTTCAGGGAATTGTCCATCTGTGTGTAACAGTGCTGCAGTCTGCTGTAGTCATTCTGTTTTTAGTACTGACCCCCTCAAATAGCAGTTATGTAAATTTCCCCCACTCTTATTTTTTCTTTCCTTTCCTTACAAACGTTCTTCCTAACTCACTTTCGTTCTGCACCAACCTTTCTTCCTACTGTCGGTCCTCAAATCAGGAGCCTCAAACCACTGTTATCCACAACCCAGCTGATGGAAACAAGGTATACAGCTGAGTAGATGCTAGTCTGAAGCCGTAGTTTGCTGCTGATGTGTGCGCCATTTAGAGTAGAGCCTTCATGTTGCTTCTGATGATGATGTTTGTGTGCCAATGGATTTTACTGACACTCAACATGTCATGATAAAAAGGATTCTGTCAAATGTCGCATGATGTCAACTCTTGCATGTAACTCTTTGACTTAACAGTCATCTGCTGTTTGTGTACAACTTTTATGTTTTACTTACTGTTCTAGATATTTCTGCCATTGTCATGTAAGATCTGAACATAAAAATCTTCAGTGTGTGTGTGTGTCATCTTAGATGGCAGTGTTTAAAAGCATGTGCGACCATTGTGATTGTAACAAGAGTCAGTTTTACAGTTGTGTGACAAAAGGATTATGCATGCTGTTGGAACAGAAATAAGACCATGTGATACCATAGATACCAAAGCTGTTCCAAGCCGAGCCCTTAACAGACTAGCCAGGAGTCCATCTACTGTGTATGTGTGTGTGTGTGTGCAGATGTATGGATCTACATCATCATGTGTAATCCATCAGATGACAGCGTGGGAACACGTGCATGCTTGTATCTTTTTTCTGTCTGCAGTGATGTATCGTGAGTCGTAGCTCATAGTGCTGAATATAGTCATACAGTGTTCCTGTGCTTAGTGAAGGTGTTGTAGAGTCATACATGAAGAGAGCGTGTGCAGCTCACATGTACCGATGCTTTTCTTGTGTTTGTAAAAGAGATATTTGTTCAAGTAATGTGTCATGAAACATGAGATGTTCCTCCGTTAAAGGTCCAGTGTGTCAGATTTAGAGAATATGGCAAAATATGAAATAGTATTTTTATATTTATTTATGTCTATAGAAGACACAGGTCCTCATGTCGACTGTCATGTTTCTACAGTTGCCCAGAATGGACACACTAAACACTGACTCTAGAATATATATATATATTTTTTTGCATATTATGCGGATGCCACTACATGCCACTAAGTCCTTTACACTGGTCATCACTACTGTTGGTATAGGATGTTAATTAACTAGTCAGTTGATGGGAAAATGTTGACATCTCTAAAGAGAGCAAGTCGAGATGGGTTGAGACACTGTCATCATGACGTTAAACACTAATCCAGGGAATGTTATATGGAGCGGGGGGTTAAACAGAGTCATGCTAATTTATGTTTTGGTCATAAAAATACTGAGGTCTGAACAACAGGAAAACCAACAAACCCAAGACAAAGCCTAATGTCTTCAGTTTTTCCTCTCAAAATGAATTAGGTAACAATCAGGTTCTGTCAAAAATCTAATCCGTGGTTAGGATGGAACATGATGATATTAAAATGACAAACACTGAGTCTCAGCTGAACTTGTGTCCTCAGCTTGTTTCTGCTTTTCTGTCAGGCTGGTTATCCTCACAAGTCTGTTTTTTAATTTTTTTTATTGTCCGTTCCACAGGAGTCCAGCGAGAGCGCCAACACTACCATCGAGGACGAGGACGTGAGAGGTAGGAAGGTTCATACTCACACACTACCCTTCTGTTTGCAGGACCGCTCCCACACACCTCATTAAAACTCTTTCCTCTAGACTTTTAGAACAAGTGCTGCCTGTGAAGTTTTTATATCCCTTTAAGGTCACCTTTGTTTTTTCCTCTCTGGGTAAATCACGTTATTATTAGAAGAGTCCGACCACACCCTGTTACTCGTTCAGTCTATTACATGTTGTAAATTTTATTTTCAGTTTCTCTGTTTAATTTATCATGTCCATATTTCTTCATTTGAGTATTGTCCCATTGTTGGTTGTTTGATTGATTGGTTGATTGATTGATTGATTGATTGATTGATTGATTGATTGATTGATTGATTGATTGATTAGTTAAGTGAGACCATGGCCTGACTGGCGTAGGGGCCCTGGGGTGAAAATCAGCTGTGGGCCCCCACTGACAGCGTTTGCTGTGGCTGAAACAAAACTGATTTCAGTCAGACTCACATGAAATGGATTTAAATACATATATACATGCAGAATATATTTAGCCTTTAGATTTGGTGGCTGGGCTCTGACCCACAAGGAAATGCAGATTTCAGCACAGCATGAAGTGGGTAGTGATTATAATCACTCCTCCACCCTGAGGGGAATGTAGACTGTGGAGGTGGACCTTTTTTAAAGCGTATACGAACCATTTAATTACAACAAACCAACTGGACGACGATTATTGTCTGGGGCTGGGGGGAGCTGTTGACCCTATTTGTGGTGCCTTAGTTGAACAAAGTTCTTTCAGTCACTCAACTCATGTGAAACTGATGATTAACATCAGTGTAGAATATGTACAGAGTTAATATTTGGTGTCTAGGCTAGCAGGTGACACCAAGCTCGGC
This sequence comes from Collichthys lucidus, assembly GCA_004119915.2. NCBI lineage: Eukaryota > Metazoa > Chordata > Actinopteri > Sciaenidae > Collichthys > Collichthys lucidus. The sequence continues at coordinate 3,302,932 of CM014101.1, forward strand.
GTAGCATAAACAAGTGGATGATGGAAACTAGTTGCTGAAAACATGTGAAAAGACTATATATTACGATTTATAAATAGATTTTCACACCTAATTTCATTAATTTATTTGATGTTTTTAATCATTTAAATTTGGCTGGGTGGTTAATAACACTTTCTTCTTTGGTCTGACGAACTCAGAACACACATTTATTCTTACTTTACACGGACTCTTATTTGTTGTTCCCCGTTGGTGGATCGCACTACCAGTTCCTACCAGAGCAGGGGCGTCCCTCCCTACCTTTAGAAAAACTCCTGAAGACCCAGCTCTTCAGAGAGTACTTTCTCTCCTAGAACTAGACGACAATTCTAGACCTGTAAAGAGTCATCACTAGCACTTATTGCGCTTCTTTTCGTACTATACTTTGATTGTTCCTTTCTCTGTAAGTCGCTTTGGATAAAAGTCAAATGTAAATGCAAATTCAATAAACAGAGTTTTGGAAGTCTTTGGACTGACTAGAACCATTTAATTTCACAGGTTGGGGTAACAGTTGCTGCATTGCCAGATACATTTGTCTGTATGTAGGCCTGTGCTGTTAACAACTAGACAGTCAGGCAAATATTAACATTGGTTATCTCCATAGTGCACAAGTCTAACTTCCACTCCGGTTTCATGGTAAGACTTAGAGTTTGACTCAGTACAGACTTGAGTTTAAGTTTAGGACTTCTGTAATTGGCTGTAATCTTACCAAGCTATGGAATGTGGCCACAAAGTGGAAGTATAGTAGAGTATGAGCAGACAAACAGCTGACACGCGGCTCAAAGACCGGAGTACCATAACAGGAAAGAGAGAGGAGAGGCCTTAGTGCTCAGTGTGTTTAGTGACGTGAATATTTGAGACATTTGTTCTAGTTTTCCAGAGTGGAATTGATTTGTGATTGTATATCTTTCTGATGGTTCACTCCAGCACTGACCTTTGATGGAACAGAGAATCTGTTAGACAAATAATATTGAATAATATTTGAATCTTCCCACATTTTTGACATTTAGTATTTGACAAGTATTTGACAAGTATTTATCCTTGTCATATGAACATTCTCTGATTCCCTCACACTCCTCAGTGTGTTTGTGTGTGCCAGCATATGTGCCTCCATACTCCCACTACATACACAGGCCCATTAAGGAGCATGTTCCTGTCCTCTTATAATGGCCTCCATTATAATTCATGGATGATAGGGTCGTCATTCCTCAATGCTCCAATATCCTTATTCAGCGAAGCTGAAATCACTTTACACCGCTCTACTTATGATCGTGTTCAGCAGAGTCTTTGCCCTTGTCATGTCTTTGTGCTTTTCTTCTTGTACTCCATACTATAATACAGCTGTTCTCTTGTCTCGCATTCGTGGCTCCAGTCAGCGCGTCGCCCTACAAAGAGGCTTAGAAATCTCCCTGAAATTTTAATCCTGACATCTTTTGTGATTTCAGCAGTGGTCCCTTTGTGGAGAATCTGTCAGTGGCAGGAAGTGGGAAGATGAAAAGGCAGCTAGTATTTCCTATTTTCTTGAATGTGACTCATGCACCAGTGAATGATGGATGGCTGCTGGCTTATTGTTAGTCTGTTATTTCCTCTGAGATTAATGGATAGTAACGTGGCCAGCATTTGTTTTGTTTTGTGAAGTGGTTGAAAGGTGATATTGTATCTTTTTAATCAGAGGAATGTTAACGCTCTATTAATTGATTAGTTTTGTTTGTTTTTGGCTACTTGGAGGTGAACAAACTCCACAGCCTGCTGAAAACACATCCATCATGTGTCCACCTGATGAAAATATTTCTTCTTCTTGGCTCTGAGCAAACATGTCTGACTCTTTAGCTTTTAGATGTTCGACTCTCCATCAGAGCTAACTTTGTCTGCTGTTTGGTATTGGATAGGCAGTGTTACAGTGGGTTTAACATAGATTTTTACAGCAAACAACAAGGTTGAAACAAGGTTCAGAGTGGAATTTGTTTAGCACTTAAAAGCTGCTCTTATCAATATCATATATTAGCAAAGCAATCAAGAGAATTCTCGTCAACTGTGCAGTCCCTCTCAGCTTTACAGTTTGTTTAAGCGTCTGTTGGCTCATTCATTTGTTTTTACAGCCTGCACTGATTTGGTTCAGTCTCACTGGTCTCATCCACCCTTATTTCCAGCACCAGAGGGCAGCTTCTATGTGCATGTGTGGAAAACCCCACTCTGCACTACCTGCACAGCAACATACAAGAGAGAGACAAAGTTAGAGACTAGCTGGTGGACACAGCTAAAGAGCCAGAGGGAATACTAGACTTGGTTTCATTGAGTGCTCAGAGATCTCAGAAGTCTCAGAAGTCTAAATGAATGCTAGTGTTGCTCTGTGTCTGCTGACTGGCATAACAACAGGTGATAATATGTAAATATAACACAATGTTCAACTATGCCTTCATGTTTAAAGTTCTTATCACATCCCCACAGTTGAGCTTTTCATCTGACTCCTTCCAGAAGTGTTGGCAGATTGTTCAGCTGTTCCCTGTGATGCTGATGCTCCTTCTTCGTCACCCTCTTGGTATTCACTCTATCATCTCTCAACATGTTCATCTGCTCTGATTTGTTCTCAGCTGGTGGAAGACTCGAGGGCTTTGAACAAACTGTCATTTCCTGCATGCTTTTTTTAAAAATGTATTCTTCATGTCATGTTTTCCTTTTCTCCATTTCATGTTTACTGTCTTCCCTGCTGCACAAATCTGCATCCTTCCATCCGTTTGTCCTCCTCTGATACCTCGTTTGATCTTAGCACACTCTCCCTCCGCCGATCCCCAAATCTACCACCTTAAGGACTTAGTCCACTCCATCTCTCGCCAGCCTCCCTCCCCCTCTTCCTCCTTCTCCTCCTCATCTTCCTCTTCCTCCTCATCTCCCTCCTCCTCCTCCTCCTGCTGGTACTCTCCTAATGTTTGGCCCAGTCGTGAGGAGTGCTGCCAGTATATCCTGTGGGCACTGGTGACTGCCTACCTGCTCCTCTTCTTCACATCTTCCTTTCTGGTCTTTTTCTTTGACCATCCCGCCACATGCCACTGCGACCCCCATCACACCCCCACGCAGGGGCCCGGCCCCCAGCTTGGGGTGCCTCTGCCCAGCCCGGGCCCCACCAACTCCCAGTGTAAGTCCAATTCCTAGTGATAGGGGAAGAAACTGAAAGCTTCCCCTCGCTTTCATATCACAGAAGATGTTCACAATATCTCATGTAATGTTTGGGATCCATATAGAGAAGGACAAAATACAATATTATGTTTGTTTAAACAATGTTTTGTCAATGTTCTTGTGCACAGTAGATCTAATCAAAGATTTCTGAAGTCCTTCGGCCAAACACCTGTCCCCTGTACTACTCCTGTATTCAGTCAGTGTGTTATTTGGTGCATGTGTATTAGAAAGGTCAACCAGTCAAGGACTGATGGTTCATGCATGGAAGACTTCCTCGTACCACAGGGCTTTTCTAATTAGTGGCTATTTGTAAGAGTAGTGGAGCTTGATAAGTCGAGATGACAGCTGACTGCTGAGCAAAAAATGGGATGGGAAACTTCCCATCAGGCCGCGCTGAGGAGCAGCTAATGTAGTTTAGCCTGAGTGGGCACAATGTAGATACAAGGCCGGGTCGTGCTGCGGAGTGTCTCTTAGAGGATTTAAAGGCAGCTCAGAGGTGAGAGCGTGGTGTCAGAGCGCCCAGTCCAGCTATGACTGCACAGTCTGCAGGGCCCAGTGACAAAAACATTGTTTTACATGAGTACTGGGACAGATCAGACAACCTTTTGCATATTTAAAGCACACAGACTGTGCTGGCTTCATGGGTGAGGCAGGTTGGGCAGGTTTTAATTAGATTGTCTTTCAGTGGATCTACGCTCTGTCTCAGTGACATCATTTGCCCTTCGTGTATGACGTCACATTAATGATTTATTACAGCATCGAAGGAACGTGACCGGCTTCACAACCTGGACTGAGCTCCAGACTGCGCTCAGAGACAAGGTCACTTTAACTTTAAGTGCTTCAGCTGAACACTTTCCAAGCTCATGTGGCACTTGAATAAAACATACTGAATTAAACAGACCTCTGTGTGACTTGCAAATCAAAACTGAACCACACCTCATCCACCATGTGTGAGAACAGAGCTGCTGTCTTACAGCACCACCCACAGTCAGAAGCTGCCATGACACCCACACTCCTCTCCAGCGTCTTTGAGTCGGTGGCTCTTTTCAACTTTTGTGAGCTCTTAAAATCTGTAGATCCATCTGTAGATTTCTTACTATTGGAGCGAGAAACTCACAGATTTGACTTTGATGTCATGGTGTGCAGACTGAACACTTTGCTTACATTGTATATATTTTATAGAGATTTTAACAGTCAAGTCAACATTAAGACCTTTTAGTTTAGTAAAGTAAAGAAGGGACTGTAAAGTACTTCTGCAGCCAACAAAGTACTGAAAGCTCAGATTGAATGTCTGGCCACGGCACACTTGCAGCATTGCAGTTCCAGACTTCTTACAGCTGCTTGTGTTTAGACAACATTGAATATCTGAGAACTCTGACTTCTTTTGTTCAGTAAAAAAATCTTTTGTCAAAAATGTTTGCAGTTTTTTGAAAAAGGTGTCGGAACAACATTTAATTGTTTGTTTTAATGTTATTGGCATCAGCATGAAACCAACTCAAACAGAATGTGGACAGGAGCAGCACAAATACTCAAGACATAAATAGTTACGTTTAATAATGCTGATACCCAGCGTCAGTTTTTCTGCTTCTATCTCTAGTGTGTGTGTGTGTGTGTGTGTGTGTGTGTGTGTGTGTGTGTGTGTGTGTGTGTGTGTGTGTGTGTGTGTGTGTGTGTGTGTGTGTGTGTGTGTGTGTGTGTGTGTGTGTGTGTGTGTGTGTGTGTGTGTGTGTGTGTCTGTGTGTCTGTGTGTGTCTGTGTGTGTGTCTGTGTGTGTGTCCGTGTGTGTCCAGTGCGTACCAACCCTCCTATCTTTCTATCCCAGAGGAAGACACTGTATTATACAGCTGACAGCAGCTCAAAGGGCATTATTTACACTCCACAGACACTGTGAGTGTCACAGTATTCTGACAGCAGAGGCTGAGCTCCTCATTGCATTTCAAGCTTTCCCTCAGTTCAAAGTGTCAAATGATTCCATCAAATGACTCAGACTCTCACAGTAATGTGTTTCCATGCGCTGCCTGAGCAAGGTGTGCACTCTTTATTGGTTTGCAGCATCAAGTGCATATTGACAATACATCTGTATCTGTATGTGCATTAGTGCAGCATAATGTGTTATGTTATACTAAACAAAAAAAACTGATGCAGCTACAATCCGGAAACAAAACAAAGTTCATCCAGAACAGAGTTTAAAACTGAAATGTCTGCTCACATTCATAATCATTCAATCTGAGTTTTGCTCATATCATACTTCTAAATTAATTCTTGACCTTAAATACAACTTATAAATAAGTTGTATTTGAGGTCAAGAAATCATTTTGGTACTGAGTACGTGTGAGGATGAAGTACTGTATGTACTGGAACCTGCTTTTACTGGAATAAACTGTTACTGTAGCTTCCTGTTCCACTTGTAGCCATGGACACCGAGCAGACAGGATCGATCAAGGGTAAAGTCGGGTTGTCAAGCAATGGATCACTAATTGTAGGTTCCCAGACCCTCTTATCTACATCTACACATCAGGATGCAGAAGCACTCACTTCTCCTGACTGAGTGCTTCAGCTCTGACCATTGTTCCAAGGTCCACTATGGCCCCCGTAAGCAAACTGCTGGTGTCTCCGCAAACATCGCTATGAGCAGGTTTGCTATTTGCAAAGTAAAGTCCACAGCTGGTGTAAAAGGACACGTTCAGGTGAAAGTTATTTCAGCCGTGTCAGGCTTTTTATGAAACTGATTAATGAGAGGAGGCGGTTCTGGTTGTCTCATCTCTTGGTGCTGCAGTATAAAAACTGTCTCAGGACGGAGCGCACAGATTCTGTGTTGAACCAAAATAGCAGCATTGGGGAGGGAGCATGTTTCACTTGTGTGCCGTTAGTTTGTTGGTGCTCATGTCACTTGATGGAATAAAAGCAGAGGTCCATGTTCAGTTAGCCTGGAACAACACTGGACTTGAAGCTGATAAAGGTAAACATGTATTTCCAGTGTGTGTGTGTAGAAATGAGTCCACCATCTCCATACTGTAAATGTCAGTGGGTGTATATTTTTAGCGAGCCACAACAACAGCACTTATTCTCTGCATTCATTGTTTCCTAGCTTACCTACTTAGCATGAAAGGTAATTTTTGATGTTGTCCTCTGTTGATCCACGCTGACTAACTTCCTGCCACTCTCCCCTCCATCCATCTCTGTGTGGCGCTGTACCTCTGTGTGGTTCTTGAACATGATGTGAAGCTCAGCGTCCTGATGTTGTGGTTTTTGGGTCGATGTTGTGCTCATGTTCCACTTTGCTCCATTTTAACCTTAATTCATGCTTCTCCTCATCTTTATCAGGGGTCGTGTATCCACTCCAGTCCTAACATCGCCTTGTTTCTCTCTGTCTGTCTCAGCTCGTAAGCAGGAGATCATTAAAGTCACCGAGCAGCTGATCGAGGCTATCAACAACGGCGACTTTGAGGCCTACACGTGAGATCAACTACTTTAATCCACACACTTCTATTTGTAAATGCTTCACGTGTGTCAGTGGCTCTAAGGTGGCTGTCTGCTGCTCCATTTCAGGAAGATCTGTGATCCTGGCCTCACTTCCTTTGAGCCTGAGGCCCTGGGCAACCTGGTGGAGGGCACTGACTTCCACCGCTTCTACTTTGACAATGGTAGAGTCTCTCAAATGTTGCCTGAAGCATCAGGAAATAAATAGTGTTTATTCTAAGGTTGACTGTGATAGTACCAGCACGCACATTCACTGCTACTGTCTTTAAAGAGCAGAGCGTTTTATTTGTATTCATCCAGCTTTTAAGATTTCATCTGTGGTGCTCAGTGTTGACGGAGTAAAACGAAATGATTGGTGAGCGGCCCTGATTGCGCTTCACTGGCCAAGACAGCCACTTAGACTCTCAAAATAAAGCTTGCTGAGAAGCATTTAACTGTTTTAAAGTACTTGTAGGTACAAGTACATAAGGTAAGTTAAAAAGAATTTAGATTTCTCAGGGGACATGAGCAGCAGTCTGTTTGATTCATACATCCACTCCTTTGTCACCTTACTTCAGTGTTACATGGAAACATAACAGCAGACAGTTTGGTCGAGACTAGATGTTAGTGTTACCAGCATTATGTCAGATCAAGCTGCCGTATTTGAACAGATGGCAGTGAGAACATGTTGATTTGACCAATGGGAGCAGAGCATGCCTGGTGTTCCACAATGGTAACCCACTTCCTGTGAGTGGGTTTAGTCAAAGTTCTCACGCTCTTTGTTCCCTCCCATTATTCCATTACCATCTAAACTTGTTCAGCATGCCGTGAGTCTGCAAACATAACATCAACAACATCAGAACACTGTGATGGTAAACGTGGTGAGGATCAGTGTTCAGTTGTGGAGCTGTAACAGGAAGTCTTTAGTCAGCATACATCCTCTCCATCCTCTTTGTTCTGTCCCAGCTCTGCCCAAGGTAAAGCAACCCATCCACACCATCCTGCTCAACCCCCACGTCCACCTGATCGGGGACGAGGCCGCCTGCATCGCCTACATCCGCCTCACCCAGTACATCGACAGCAGCGGCATGCCTCGCACCATGCAGTCGGAGGAGACCCGCATCTGGCACCGCCGCGACAGCAAGTGGCAAAACATCCACTTCCACCGCTCCGGCTCTCCCACCATCCCCACCAAGTAAGAGCACCCGCCCTTGTTGTTCCTGGTAGACTTTTAATGACATGAGTCTACATAATGCTGAATTGAACTTACAGTCCAGGTTGTGATCTGCCTTCATTTAAAGTCAGTCAGACCACATCTTCCTTTCACTGAGCTGCCATGCACAGTTTGTGGTTTAAAAACTGCAAGCCCCACCGACCTAATTTGCATATAAAACTGACCCAGCGATGGCAGACTTGAGATCAGGTGAACCTTCATTCATAGCAGGTATAAATTCAAAGGCTTGTTTATTAGATATCAGTGTTTAGATGAAGTGTTTATCTAAACACAGCCTAAACTTTTACCTGACAGGTCACGTCAGCTTCAGTGGTCTACTTTTAACTGATGAAACAATCTCTGCACAGCACTCGTACCTTCTCGTCCACGCTGACCAAATAGCAGAGCTTGCTGAGCAGATAAAGCTGTCAAAACAGATGCAGGTTGAAGGCAAAGTAAAAGTTAAATATTGTTTAACAACTCAAAAACACATAAGTTACACAAAACTAAACAATGGAAACTATGAGGTGTGTTTATCAGTACAGTGCAGTGAAGGTGTGTGTGAGATGTTGCATGAAATGAAAAGAACCAAAAACCATGTGGCAAACACAAGAGGAGGACAGAGCCTGTCAGACATAGAGAGTGAGAAGTCAGTGAGGCGGAGGCCCAGGTGTCTCCAAGCACAGTCGGTGTCTACTCAGGTACTTGCTGCGAGGAGAGAACACATGCTAAATGACTCGGGGACTGTCACAGGTCGTGAGGAGTTCAGTAACATCACACAATCCTCTCCGGCTTTGCACAAACACCAACTTTTCATCTTCAACTAAAAAGATTAGAAATAAAGAGAGTAGAAAATACTAGACATTTAGACGTTTCCATGGATGTATTTCATGAACATTTTGAAGCATTTAGTAAGAAAAAAGTTTGAAGTTTATATAGTTTTTACCTTTTCTATAAAGAGAACTCTTTATGTGAGATGGATAAGTGAATGTCACATCACTGATCAGCTTCCTCACATGAATCCATGAAACAAAGGCAGATGTCATATCTGCAGCTTGATTTCCACAGTTGCTCTTTAAATGAAGTCATCTTAATAATCTTCTTTTGAGTGGAGAATTGGCGCCACCTATTGCTGTGAACCAACTCCTACTATTCTCATAACAGTAGTTTTTGATGAATGACTTGAGATTCTGTTCTAACAGATATTTTGTGTTTATTCTTTTAATGTTCTTTGGGGCACTGATGAGTCCTCATGTGATTTCTGTTTCAGCTGAGAGGACGATCTTTGACTACAAACCCTCCAGCCTACAGCAGTCAGCTGAACAGACCCTGCCTATCAAGTGTCCATCAGACCCCTCAGCCAATCCCTGCCCATGATAGCTAGAGCTCCGCCCTCTCAGTGTGTTGTTTACATATTGTCGCTGCTGGACTGAAGATTATTTTACATGTTTTGGGGAGAGAAAAAAAAATGAGGAAGAAAACTTCACGTCTGACAAAATCATTTTGTAGTGAGAGTGTGTGGTGTTCATTCTGGGATATTGCCATCTGCAGCATGTTTTATTATCAAGGTTTTTTAGATCAGTATGTTTTAAATAGAAGTGGTTTTCACAGGTGCCAGTCCTTCCAATTGATGGATTTTCAATGGGCTGGTGAATTATGTGAACGTTCCAGTCATCATGTAGTGACAGTTTGTCATTTGAATATTGCACATATTGAGAACTCATGAGATGTTGTGATGTTTTTTCGCCTTTCGGGCACGATGACCAATATATCACATATCTGCTTTTTATCATGTATCGTTTCAGACCGGCCATCTATTAATGCTCAGGCACACGCTTGCTTTTGTTTTGGTGACGTATAGGTTTGAGTAATTGATGTAACTTGCTCTCTTAACTTAATCTTTAGCAGTATCCATATAAACTGAGTTGGCTAATTTTAAAATCTGTTTTTTCTGGTTTGCCATTGGAACTAAGTATGTTTGCTAGGAAATTTAACTACATGTTTAAAAGGGAAAAATCAGTGGAAGCGTGTTTTACTTTGGACCACCGTCTTCACAGAGCAGTCTCTTATGATAGAATGTAAACTGTAGAGAGAGAGGCCATCCTGTGACTCTTTACAGTCGCATCATATTTTCATACAGAGAGGAGCTGATTATGTGAATTTTATCACTTCTGTTTTGTTGTTTACTTTTTATATTGTGATATTGATGCTCGTCCCTCCACTCGCTTTCCTTTAGGCCCTCTCAACCTTGGTCTGTGATTCCCTCCTTTTATTCTCTCTTCGACTGGTGCGGGCCAGTCTTTTACAGCACCATGTTTTACACTGGACAAGACTAAAGCAGAGGCATGGTGATGACACTGACAGGAATGCCAAATTCAGCTGAAACTCACTTTGGTTCATTCACTTTTTACCATGGGGGAATTGAATTAGCTGTTCTGGATACTCTATGATGTTATTTTAGTATCACTGTTGAATTAAAGGGAAAGGGGATTGTTATCACTTAGAGGTTCAGATTTTATAACACTTTAGGTCAGGATTTTGGGAAATGACACCGAAAAAAACACACATTCAAACATAAAGCCACAGGGTGTCCACTAATGATTCTGTTTGTGTTTAAGGATATTGAGATTCTTCTTGTTCAGAAATCTATTTGCTTTCTTTTGTTTAATCACATTTGTCCCTCACACAGCACACTTTGTTTTTATCTTTCTAAGATATGTTGAAACCCCCGATGGGACACTGGTATATAATGTTACCATGATGGGACAAGCCTGATGTATGTTTAAGAAATATGAAATAAAATGTCTGATTTATGCCAAATGATTTGTTTGTACTCGTTTCATTTACTCTTCTTTTCCTGTTCCTGAAAGAACTACAGCCAGCAGCTAAATGTTAAAATTAAAGGTGTCCAACAGAGCTCAATATTAGGTCCTCTGTTATTTATTTGACACGTGTGGGGCAGGCCTGACCAGAGTGGCTGAAGTAGGACACAGATAAAAAAAAATACTTGCTGTGCAGGTAAAGCAAAAAGTGGCACCATGTGACATGCAAAATAAACTTGCACTTCTTCTTCACTTGTTCTATTCATTGATCTAGTTCTATTCCTGCTAAACTAACTATATAGACACTTTTCATGTTGTATAAAACCTACACTACAACCAACATAAACAGTAAATCAAGCAATGTCCGTTGAGCACCTGGCAGACATGGTAAGTAGTAAAAGAACTATGAACTTCTGGAGAACCGAAATGAATCAAACAAATACCGCCCTTAAAACAACACAATCTGAGATGTTTCTCTTTTATACTATAAACTTATACTACAGCATCTTACATCTATAGTTACTTTTCAGATTCAAATTTTACATTTACAAAATCATAAGCTTATGAAATACAAATGCTAAAGATTAAACCAGTGTCAAATGTTTGAGATGAGTGGGAAAGATTTTCACCAAAGAGTCACTGTTTGACCAATGAGGTCAAATTTTCACACATTTCACCAAAAATAAAAAGATTTGGACCCTTTGAAGGGACCCAATCCCAAGTTTGGGAAACACCAGCCTAAACTACCTCAGTGTATAAAAACTACTATTTTGGAGTTGAACCAGTTCCACCTCAAGCAGCTGTGAATGTGAAACGTGGCTGACATGTTGATATTAATGCATTAATGTCAGGAGACATTTTAGTGTTTAACTAGAATGTGAAGGATGAGAGTACTTCATCCACCACATCTGGACTGTTTTACTTGTGAGTGAAGTAGCATTGAAGTTTCAAAGATCAGAACAGAATCATCCACCACATCTTACCTTAACCTCTACAGGACAGCGAGATGCAGACAAGCAGACCAACCTGTCAGTGGAAGGGCTGTTCCCAAGATGAAAGGACAAACATCAGACGGACTGACAGACATCCAATCCAACTGCAGGAAAAAAGCTCAATCGGAACAAAACCATCCACAGCTTACCTGTGCTGTGATTAAACAGCATGGTTATACAATAATACAAGAGTCAAGTTGTCCCTGAAGACAAAAACTGATGGAGGTTAAAAGGACAACAAAGATACTCAGTGCAGTGTGAGTTAACACTGAAGATCCAGAGTAACAGACGGATCCCTCTGATGATGCTTCATGTTTATCTCATACTGTTTGATGAAGATGGATGATAGATGATGGATGCATGAATCTGATCCACCCACGGCCGGATCATCGCACAGGCTTCATAGACTTAAGCCTAGGGGCCCCCACGCCCCCTCGCCTCGGAGGGGACCCCGATTGGTCAAAAGAAAAATATATATATCATATTCATTAGCTCAAAATCACGCCCTCGCCACCCAGGGGGCCCCCAATTGGTCAAAAGAAACAAAAACTTTCATATTCATTAACGCAAAATGAATAATTAAATAACCGGACACTGATTGGTTGTGGGGAATCCGCCTTCCATATATAAACGTTAGGCGTCACGCACTGTGTCAGTCTGACTCTGTAGTTGAACAGCGACAGTACTTATGAGCGATAGAAAATACGAAAGCGGTGCCCAAAAGCGCAAAGCGCAGCGGCAAAAAGCCCAACGAGGCCAAGCTCTCTTGAGCAACATGCCAAAACTAATTGGGGCCCACAGCAGCTTGTAGCCTAGGGGCCCCTGACCATGTTAATCCAGCCCTGGATCCACCCAGGGTTCATCAGGAGGGACATGACTCCTGTGTTCAGTCATGAATATGACAGTTTGTTTAAAAGTTACGGTATGTGAAAGATGAATAAACATGAACCTTTCACTCTCTTCAGTTTGACTTCAGTATCTTTCATGATCCTTCTCTGGACTATAAAGGAACACATTTTTGGTGATGAGTTACGTGTCCTGAATGTCTAGTTGACCAATCAGATTGCTTGGTCAGACCTGCTTGTTGTTTAATATTGTACAATCATGCTGTTTAGTCACAGCACAGGTAAGCTGTGGATGGTTTAGTTCTGAAAGAGCTTTTTTCCTGCAGTTGGATGTCTGTCAGTCCGTCTCACTGTCCTGTAGAGGGTAATACCATTCTCTCTGCAGAAAAAAATTACCATCACTCAGTGTAAACAGTTAAAGGCTTCATGTGAACTTGAACTGACATTATCTGAGTCTGAGGTGGTCTCCTGGAACCTTCTTCATCAGAGGACAATGTGCTGCTGTGACATCACAACATAACCAGGATGTTTCAGTCAGTCTGGAGGTTTGACTTCCTATCAGCTGCTAAAGAACGACATGACATCACATTTGACACATGTACAGTTTTATTGTTCTGCCATGTACACACTGCAGCTGCTATGCCTTGTTAGCGTTTCAGGTTTATTTTTTAGTAATAATTTGATAAAGTCATACATGCCCGCGTAGATATTTGCACTGTAATATGTATAATATTCTTATCACCATGGAAACAAGATGCTCGTTTATCAAATCAATGGTCTCTTTTTGACGTTTCTTTTATTCTTCCGTTGGATCACACTCAGAGTAAACGGCAACGTGAGGATCGTTTTGTTACATAAAGTCTCAGCCGTAGATGAACACAAAACATATTTCATCAGTCTGTACACAATTCAACCGGCTTCAGTCACATCCTGTTTGTCTACGATGGCAAAGAAAGTCTTTAGCTTCAGGACACATTCAAACACACACACACACACACACACTCACACACATCACTCTCAGCTTATATGAGCTGGAGTAAACACGGATCACAAATGGACAGCAATAAATAAATAAGGAAGTGCGTATGTGATGAGTGACGTCAGAGGAAGTCGGCCTTTGATAGAGAACCGGTCAAATCAACGCTGTCTGCACAGGCATCACGTTTGCTGTCTGCGCAGACGTCACGTCTGCTGTCTGCGCAGGCGTCACGTCCGTTTTTAGATTTTCTTTCTGTCAACAAACCCCATGAAAATCCAACAATGTGAGGGTCCACCTCTCTCTGCTGTCTGACCTCCTGAACACTCAAAGCTCACTGCTTCCCACTGACAATAGAAACCTGTAAAAACTTCTCACAAATATAGTTTCAGTTTAAAAAAAGGCTCAGTCAGCTGCTCGTTGTAGTTTCTGTTGGGGGACTATTTTCAGCGGCGGATTGTGCTCTGGCTGATTTACTAAAAATGACTTAACGTGGTTAATGTTTTTTTTTTAAATTGCATTAATTACTGACGAGGTTAGGTGAAATAAGATGAGCTGCCCTCTCCACAGTCAGCCTGTGATGATGATGATGATGAAGCCCATTCATTTACAGAAACACGTGAAGCGTTAAAGGGGAAAGTATCGAACAGTTCACTTCAAAATATGTCGACACGTATTGATGGGTTAAAAGCAGGCTGAAGTCATGAGATCAAATCTTCTGAAGAAATAAATAAATACATTTTCTCCTGATATGAGCTGTGATGAAGGGTAAAAGGGAAGTGCTAAATTATAGATGTACGTACATGAAGTTGTTAGACTTATGGACATTATGTATAAAAAGAAAAGTGAAGCGGTGAAGACCAAACTCCTAAATCCTACATTTCCCACAATCCAATAGCATTAGCAGTAGTAAAATGGGAACATAGGTTCTCCTTTAAGTGCACTAATTGAAACTAAATTATTAAGTTATTACAATGTGTTTTGATTGTTGGAGCTCAGATTAATCACAGGTGTTCCACGTTCCACTCGTGGGATTTGTTGACAGAAGAGGACGGGTCTCGGTGGAGGACAGTTAAATGCTGGACAGCAGCTGGAGGTGAGGTTGAAGCAGCACGTGGAGGGTGGAGGGTTAAACAGACGGGGGGCAGGGCGGGGTTAAGTGCTCGTCTCTTGTCACTACTTTCTTTCTCAATAAACACGCTGTATGTACACACACAGAGGTGGCAGCTCTGTGACGGATCACATGACACACATTAGAAGGACAGACACGTAAAAAAAAAAAAAAAAGAAAAATGGGCAGATGCATCATGGGATGATAAAAGGTGTGATCACGCAGCCTGTAAAGGCAGAGTCCAGGACGGTGCACACATTCACTCCTCCTGTGGAACGGTAATCTCATCTGTACGGTGACCAGTCTCCAGCTGATTCGGTGCACGTACAGCAGGTTTAGGTGGGCTGATGTATAAATGCTTTGAATTTTTTCCATCCCAGTCCAGGCATGATTTTATCATCTCCTCTATGTACAAATGTTTACAAGAGTTCTTCAAGAAGAGGCCCTGTGCGTGAGGCACATCCACCGACATGCTTCAGACTTTGATCGGCCTCTGGTGCGTCGTACCGTAAAATCACACCGCAGCAGCCGAAACAGGTAAAAAGAGAACTCCTAAAAATGAACAGCGCTATCTTTGGTCACAGAAACAGCAAATGAAACACAACGCGAAGGAAGGAAGGAAGGAAGGAAGGAAGGAAGAGTGTTAAAGCACAAAAATACTGTTCCATTACTCGACAAAAAAAGAAAAGAGGAAGAAAGAAAAGACGTTAATCCAGTGATCAGCGAAGACAACGAGAAGCGGCTCTGACATCTGAGGAGGTGAAAGATGTCGGGAGGGGATCAGTGGAAGCAGCTGCTCAATCAAGGCTCTCCTTCTTCTTCTCGTCTCCTTCCTCCTCGTCTCCTTCCTCCTCGTCCTCCTCCCTCTCCTTGTTGTCCTCGCAGTAGCGTTGGAGCAGTCGGTGCAGGTGCTGCTGCAGTGCGTCGGGTTGCAGGGCGTCTGGGGTGTCGTCCAGACGCTCCAGGTGCACGTGCTTCCCGTGGGCATCCCTCACCACAGTCCTCTTCTGGGTTCGCGACTTACACATCTGGCTTCTGCAGGAAGAAGAGGAAGAAAAAAGGCGTTATGTGACTCGGATGGACTGATGCCGCTCACCCCAGCGATCACTGTGAGTGGACAGCCAGAGCTGTCAACGTTAAAATGGAATCATTCATGATCAATCCACATGCACATGAACAAAACATTTACATTTAAAATGTCATTTGGATTCAGTCTGCTTAAATAATTTCATTTTAATATTGACAGCTGTCGACTTCCATACTCTTCTCTTTAACTCCAGGCCCGCTCGTATGTCAGAGAAACCTGAAGTTCAGGTTCATCAGCCATTTTAAACATCGTCTGTAAGAATCACTTCTGTATTTACAAACTTTTTTACTGAAGACATGAAGCTGCAACATTAAATAATAAGATAAGATAATGATAATAATCACAATCACATGACCAATCAGACGGGAGATTAGAAGGAAGTTAATCGCACGCAGTGTGTTAAAACTGTTCACACACGACTTCAAACAGGAAGTAGATCTGCAACTTTCAATCAGAATGTACAGTTTGGTTCAAACATTGAGTCAAACTGGAGCCATTAACAAAAAATCCTCAATGTTAGTGCTCCCCAGTTGATGAAAGCAACACGATTGTCTCTTTTCAACACAGACTCCTCCTGTCAGAGGAATGTGGAGGACGGACAGAAACATTCTGTTTTAAACCTGCTGTCAGCTTTTTGTAAAGCAGCAGTAAAAGACTTTGACGGTCTTCTCTACATGTCAAATCATTAAAGGTTAGCAGATGCAGTGCAGTCACACCATGCTTCCATGTTAACCTAAATGTCCATCAGTGTATTTGTGCTCATGTCTGAACACTCCCATGCTGTCGTCCAACCTTTTAATCACAGAACCGTCGTCCTGCACGAGCTCAGTCTCTACTACATGAGGCACGAGCACTTTCCCGAAGCCTCCAGCATAACTCAAAGCCTATGAGGGCGGAGAAAGGAAAGACAAAGACTGGAAACCTGATATGATAGATACTGTATATCAGCATGGCGTGGAAGGACCTGTGAAGACTCTCTATCATCACCAAACACACTGACCTTCTCAAAGTCCTCTCTGGCTGAGGGGAGGTCTGCAGCCAGCGACGGGTCTCCTGTCTGCTTCTCCTTCCTCTCGCCTCTCACCACCGTCGTCTTGACAACCTTGCTGACCTTTCGGCCTTGAACTGGCTCCACCTCGAAATCCGACGATGTGGCAGCGCCCAGGGCCAAGGGCTCCGAGAAGGTCAGCTGGAAGGACGACGACAAAACGTGACGAAAGCAGCTGTGACGTGCTGTGTGCAGTGCATGATGTACTTTATGTTTCCAGTGCTGTCACTCAGCCCCAGAATCCCCCTTAGTATACGTTTATGGCCAAATAAGGCAAAATAAAATAAGATAGCTGTATGCTATATCTGCCTAATGAAGATTCTGATTGTTGACCAGGCAACACCAGTGTCATTAACACACAACACAAGACTGAAGACTTAAGACCTGAACACATTACAAATAACAGAAATAACATTATGTATTGTTTTATGAACGCTGCACTTCATTGAAACATTCAGCTCGTTGAAGACATGCATCATCAAAGCAAACATGGAACCCCGACGAGAGTCAGCAACATTATCTAGCTAGTCGTTTGTAGAAATCTGGCAATTAAACATGCTTTTATTTTACCTTTCAAATGTATGAGTGTCTATACACCACACAGGTAATGTTAACGGATGCAGTTTCAGTGGTTACAGGTGAAGTGCATCTTGGTATTTGGTGTTCCAAACGTCACACAACTCTCGAGCGGAGCAAAAGAACTCTTCATGACCAAATAAATACAAGTCTCAAAGATGCAACGAACAACAGCAAGATCACATAACCATTGACAGCAATAAATCATCTTTATAATTAGGACTGTACATTGTACATACTGTTGTGATTGAACCATCGATGGCACTGACCTCTCTCTGGTCTCCCTCACTGTGAAGCACAGTTCTCTTTACCACTCTGGAGACGGTGTCTCCCTCCTCGATCTGTACCGTCTCCTGGTGAGAGCCCTCGATGGTCACTTCCTGTGACTCCATGCCATCAGCCGACACATATTTATGAATCACCTTCCGTGTAATCTGACGGACGAGACAAAGAGAACAACTCTGCTGTAAAGCCGTGTCAGTGTTCGGATGGTTTAAAGTCGTTCACGCTCTCCAGTGTCCCCTTACTTTCTTAACTACTATGTTGCCGTGCTCGTCTGTGTACTTCTCCTCTGTGACAGTCTGCGATGGGATATCCGGGAGGTTATCGGCCTGTAAGAGACAGAACACACACTCATGTTCATGTTACTGCACAGAGGGAACAGTCAACATGTTGACGTGTTAGAGAGTATTTCAAGACATTAAAAAAACATTTTAAAGCCTGAATGTGTAGAATCATGCATCACTGTAAACCTTTCTTTCTTGACTTTACCACAAGGGGACATCAACGTTGAAAATGTTTCACAGAATTCTTCACATTGCGGCTTTAATTTTTCAATACTGGATCTACAGGTCTATAACAATACAAAGATGACACACGTGAAGAAAGTAAATTCAAAAACAACAAAGAACACATATGGTTTAAAGGTCCTCCTACACCCAAATCCTGCTGATGTGTTGCTGAAAGTCATTTTGACCCAAGCAGATGTAAGTGTTGGATGTTCTGTAGTGTACGATTAACCCGGTGACTCAAATCCAAGCATTAAAAAACCCCCACAAGCACTACACCTCTGCTACCCACTAACCCTGCATCACTCCACAGAGCAATGCCGCACAAGCAGCATCATACTTGTTTACCTGAATGATAACTCTGCGTCGGACCACCCTGGTGGTCAGCACCTCCTCCTCTGAGCTATCAGAGGACATGAAGCCTAGCTCCTCTGCTATCTCCTGGGAGACAGCACACAACCAGCATTGGGTCAATACATCAGCTCTGCACAGTCTTACGACAGCACACTTCTGCAAACTGCAGCTGTTCCTTCTTTTCACCTAACCTCACGTTTATGTTTACTTGCCGGAAAGGTAGATGTACAGACGAATGAAATGAGGGGATAAAATGAAACATTTTATGGCTGTACACTTAAGTGAAGAGACATGAAGAGAAGGCACAGTTACGCATCAACTTAAACAAACATGCAAGGATGAGAACCAGTGTGCGAGATACAGAGATTAACACCTAAAAAAACACCCAGATCAAATTTTACAGGTCACAAAAAGAGCTAGTTATTTTATCTAGCTCATTATTGTGAAATGTTGAGAGATGAGGATCAATGTAGAAAAATACATTTGAACATATTCCTCTGCATGTTTGAGCAGGTTTTATAACTAAGACTTCAAATCAAACCCACGTATGACCACATGAAAAATCATTCATCGACTCATTTATTAGCTGAAAAATCTTGACGCCAAACTTAGAAATGAGAAATTTCCCTTTGGAAGCTTCTAGACACATCCAACAGACACAGAACTCGCTGGAGGGACTACATAGACCATTTAGCATTGCTACGTTGCTGGAAAGAGGGAGCTGACTGCCCAGATAGCAGATCAATATTGAATCAACATTGAATCAACGAAACTGTCATGAAATTAACGTTGCCCAATATTGAAATTTATGACATTGATTTTTTATCAATTTTGGACCCTTAAATAACTTAAAAGATGAAAAATAGATCAAGACAGACATAAAATCAATGTTAGTACAACTTTAAATCAATTACTATCACTAATCAATCAACCTTAACATGATTCTGATCAAATTTCAACATTGAATCAATGTTGCCATGCTATCTGGGTGGAGGCAGAAGGTTGAAATTGTGAATGGATGAATGGGTATGAACTAATTTTGGTCTGAGCCCGTGATGATGGAATATGATCTGATGAAATCCTGAATCCTGTTTTTTGCCTCTGCTGTTCAACAGGCTGATGTGCGCTGATACCGTGCATGGCACTGGACCCACTGATTGTCAAAGAGTATTTCGCACACTGATGGAAACAACAAGCAAAAACCAAAGAATGCAAACAAGTGCCAGTGTGAACAAAGTATCTGATCAGTTTTTCACAGCAGTCTGTAAATGTCACCAATGCTGACTTTGAAATGAGGAACTGCAAATACATCACACCACCAATCTCAAAAACAGCCTTTTCACTCAGTGATTATGCAATCAGCAACTCATCACAGCTACATTTTTGTTACTTTCCTGAAAGTCTGGGCAGTCATGCACACTACAGCACTCATTAAGTCCCTAAAGTGCATACTTGTGCTTTATCTCCTGAATGCAGCACCACAGCAACCAACACACCAGCCAGTGCAGCACTGTGCTCATGCTCAACCTCTTACCCTTCCCAGGAAGTCGTCATCATCGTAATACCCTGCCTGATCTCTAGAAGGGAGCTCCTCACACACGGGTACGTTGCCCTCTGAATCATAAGCAAATTCACCAAGACTTTCACTGCCAGAAGAGAAGCGCTTGTAATCTTTCACTTGGAGGTAAGGGTGAGTGTCAGGAGGGCTTTCTTTCAGGAATCCGACATCTGGGCTACTCCCAGGCATTGGGGACGGGGGTTCGGAGATATGATAGGTAATTTCGCGTCCCATTTTCACTTCTTCTGGTTCAGAGATGTCAGAGAGGCCTTGTCTGCAGTCGAAGAACTCCTGATCAGAGTCAGAGTGGTGTGGAGATTCAGATCCCTTACTGCGATCTGTTGGTAGAACCTTTGAATCTTCTGATTCAAATTCAAAGACCGTTTTGTCAAATTCTGAGAGGACTCTGTTAAAGTCTGGAGAAAACTCAAAGTCTTCGGGTGTTTTAGACTCTCCCTTGGTGGTGGCTTCTGTCACAACCTGAGCTGAAGCGGAATCACTGAACACCGGAGACACTGGACCGAAGTTGTTCAAGGAGGCTTGGCTACATTCAGAAACTCTCAAGGTCTGATGTCCTGAAAATACTGCTTCATAATCTGGCGGCACCAAAAACTGAGTTGACATGGGTGAAAAAAGCTCACTGGACTGTGCTCCCTTAGGGGACAACTCCCACCCTGAGTACCCATACGACCCGTCCGTCTTCAGACATGATGTCTCCTTGGATGCAAGTAGAACTGGAGTAACAGTTCTGTGAGTTGTGTACAAGTCCTGGACAGGGAGCTGTAGGGGAACTGATTTCATCGTCTCGTCAGTGAACAACGCAACTATTTCACTGGCTTCTTGTGTTACTGTTGTATCAGACAACAGCTTGCTTTGCACCTCGTCATGAAACTGTGTTTCCTCTGGTGTATGAGGAGGGTCCTGAAAGTGAATGTCAACATGATCTCAATAAGTTTACCAGAAAAAGTCAACATACAGGTAATGCATCATTTAATAGACCTCAAAATTTCACCAGGTTATCATTGCATTACTGTGCATTGACAGATTATTTTCCATCCAGCCAACATCTCATGATCATTCCAACATCTCACTATGTTTAGAATCTATGCATGTGAAGCCATGACATGCAACTTTAAAACAATAAAGGCTGAGCAAAAAGTATTTTGACATTCCTGACATTCTAGACAAGGAATCAAGGCACTCCTTTTTCTTATTAGTCCATCAAAGCACACAGTTATTTCTTCCATCCAAGTGATATGTTAATGAATTCATCCAAAAGAGGTACTTTATTTATTGCCATGCTCTCAGTCTTACCCTTTTTGAGCCTGTCTTGCTGATGTGTAGGATCTTTCTTTCTGCATCTTGAACTGGTAATGGCTTCACGAGAAAGTCTTTTTTGAGGTCTTCCTCACAAACAGTGGTTTGTAAAGTTGAGATACTTTCAGCTTCTGATTGATGCTGCGTCCATTCATCACATGACAAAACTTCCGATTCTGGTCCTGTCATTTTTTGCCAGTCAGGATTGGCATGTCCTTCTTTAGCCTTTGTCTCACTAGTTTGAATTAGTAATTCTGATTTATCAGGCGATAAAGAAGGTGTCACATGACTCAAAAGTCCTGGTTCAGAGACAGTACTCTCAAAACAAAAGCCTAATTCTTCATCTGACTCAACAGTTTGAGGGCTTAGTGGCCTGGGGCTATCATCAATCCAACAATCAATAGGTAAAGCAACAAACTCAGAGTCTGATGACAGAGACACAGGTGAAGATGATGTATCAACATAAGTAGCGTCCATAAAATATGAAGACAATATTCCCATAAACTGAGGTACTGGTGAGTCCGGCAATAGGTGTTTGAACTTATTGAGAGACGACACAGATTCGGGTGAGGATGGTCTGTCAGATTCAGCTCTTGATGATGTGACTATAAGCTCACACTCTGAATCTGAACCCACTGATTCAGGTGATGATGACCTGTATGTAGTGGTGTACTCCTCCAACGATGCTGTAAACTGAGGGATGGGAGAGTCTGGAGACAGTGACCTGTACTCATTGAACTCATGCATCGATTCAGGAGACGATGCTCTTTTGTCAACCATTTGCATAGCTGATTCAAGCGACATAGGTCTGTATTCAGGCAGTGACTGAGGTGACAAAGGCCTATCACTCTCATGCTGATCCTCTGACAGTGCAGAATCTGGAGATGATGGCCTGCATTCTGCAAACTGAGACTCCAAATATTCCAGTGTCATATAATCTACATCTGATGCCAACGATTCAGGTGAAGATGATGCTGATCTCAGGAATGTTACACATTCTGGCAATGCTATTGTAAATTCAGGCAACGGGGAGTCTGGTGAGAGTGGTCTAAACTCATTGACTGATGCTACAGATTCTGGTGATGACGCTCGTGCTTCCAGTGTATTAGGGGACATGGATCTGTAGTCTGTCCAAGATTCTGGTGAATAGCATACATCACTATCCTCTATGTCAAACACTGATGCAGCCACCCAGTCACCATCAGGCTTTGTTGCCTGAGCCTCCTTAGGGGCAGCTATTTCGAATGTGTACTTAGCTTGTTTGTATGGAGCTGCTCTTGAAGTCAAACTGTGTTCAATCATTGGTGGAGGCGACTCTGAAACAGGTATGCTAGATATGTCTTGTGCATTGGAAGTGCAAAGGAAGTCACCATAAGCTGTGGCTGTGTCTGTTGTAGTAAATGTCGCCTCTGATACAAAGGCATCTTGCTCATTTTTATCTTCATCATCTTGGACATTGCTTTCATAGTCAATTGTAGTGCCAATAAACTGCATGAACCCAGTCTTACTGCTGAAAGTTTCTCCCGTGTACTGAGGATCACACACTTGAGAAATTAACTTCCACAACTCTCCATCATAAACGAGATTATACTCATCTACCATGACGGCTGATTCCTCAGGCGAGGTAGGTGCCATTACTGTAGACAAAACAGCGCTATCAATGGTCGCTTCACTGGCAGTTTGGACTTTTAATTCAGTTATTGATGATTTGGATGCCAAGTCTTCCCTGTCTGATCCAACAGACTCTGGTGATGTTGTTCTCTCTTCTGTACAAAATGGGTCGAAAGTTTGTGACAAATCGTCTGAATCTGAAAATTCAGTGGGTGATGTGTCTCTCATAGCCATGACATTTTCTACAAACGTCTTTGTAAAATCAGGAATTGGAGAGTCGGGTTTACAGTCATCATCCGATCTCTCTGACTGAGGCGACAGTAATCTCACATCAATGATTTCTATGTCATATGAATCCAAATGACATTCCATATCTGACAATACTGATTCTGGAGACGAACACCAATGGTGTGTTTCTGCTGTCATAGTCCCAACGACATTTTGTGTAAATGAAGGAAGAGGGGAGTCTGGAGACAGCCTCTTGTGTTCATCAAGTGACTCAGTAGATTCTGGGGATACTGATCGAATGTTTTCAAGTGATATCAATGTGTCAGGTGACAAGGGCTTGTATTCTGGTATGGACTCAACTGATGGTGGCCTCTCTTGTACTTCTGATTCCACTGATTCAGGAGAGTCAGGTCTATCCTCAATACCATAATTCATATACACCAAAAACTCAGTCAAAGCATACTCAATGTCTGATTCAATGGATTCAGGGGAGGATGACCTATACCCAACATTTACAATAACACGTTCAGGCATTGCTGGTGTGTATTCAGGAATGGGTGAGTCTGGTGACAGAGCGTGGTACTCATCGACAGATGCTCCTGAGTCAGGTGAAGAGGCTCTATTGTCACAAACTAGTGATCCAAGGCTTATAACAATGTATTCAATATCTGAACATGTTGACTCAGGGGATGCTGACCTATATCCAAAAATAGTTTCAGGTAATTCATGTGTAAAGTCAGGCACAGGTGAATCAGGTGAAAGTCTGGTTAATTCTGCAGATTCAGGAGATGAAGGTCTGCTTTCTAAGAATGTTGGGAAAGCTAATTCCATCTCCAAATCTGACAACACTGATTCCGGTGAAGTGGACCTTATGTTCATGTGAGACATTGTGGACTCTGGTAGTGCCAGTGTAAATTCAGGAACTGGTGAATCTGGTGAAAGAGGTCTAAATTCTTCTTTGGATGCAGTTGAACCAGGAGAGGCTGCTCTGTCCTCAAAAAGCCAGGGGAAACACAAATCTGTCTCTATATCCTCATCTGAATATACTGATTCAGGTGATGTGGATCTGTATCTTTCTCCAAACACAGTGAGCGCACTCATGGTGTACTGGGGCAGTGGAGAGTCAGGAGATAAACATCTAAATTCAGAGTCAGACACGCCTGATTGACTGGATTTAGCTC
The DNA here is from genome assembly GCA_004119915.2 of Collichthys lucidus. Lineage (NCBI taxonomy): Eukaryota > Metazoa > Chordata > Actinopteri > Sciaenidae > Collichthys > Collichthys lucidus. Next base: position 3,327,287 of record CM014101.1, read on the forward strand.
TGTCCTCAAAATCAAACATCTGTGAAATCAAAGGAGCATATTCTATATCTGAAGCCTCAGATTCAGGTGATGTAGACCTGCAGGCATTAAACTCAGAATATGTCTCTAGCAAAGCCTGTCTGAAGTCAGGAACAGGGGAATCAGGAGAAAGTCTTTTATATTTAGTCAGAGATACTAAGGACTCAGGAGATGAAGGTCTGCTTTCTAAGAATGTTGGGAAAGCTAATTCCATGTCCAAATCTGACAACACTGATTTAGGTGAAGTGGACCTTATGTTCATGTGAGACATTGTGGACTCTGGTAGTGCCAGTGTAAATTCAGGAATGGGTGAATCTGGTGAAAGAGGTCTAAATTCTTCTTTGGATGCAGTTGAACCAGGAGATGCTGCTCTGTCCTCAAAAAGCCAGGGGAAACACAAATCTGTCTCTATATCCTCATCTGAATATACTGATTCAGGTGATGTGGATCTGTATCTTTCTCCAAACACAGTGAGCGCACTCATGGTGTACTGGGGCAGTGGAGAGTCAGGAGACAAACATCTAAATTCAGAGTCAGACACGCCTGATTGACTGGATTTAGCTCTGTCCTCAAAATCAAACATAGCATATTCTATATCTGATGTGTCAGATTCAGGTGATGAAGACCTGTAAGCACTGAACTCAGAATATGTATCTGGCAAAGCCTGTCTGAAGTCAGGAACAGGGGAATCAGAAGAAAGTCTTCTATATTTGGTCAGAGATGCTAAGGACTCAGGAGACGAACGCCGGTTCTCAAATACAATCGAGAAAGGTAATTCTATTTCCTCTTCCCAATCTGACAACACTGATTCCGGTGAAGAGGATCTATACTCTATGTATTTGTGTAAGGATTCCTGTAGTACCTGTGTAAAGTCTGGGATCGGGGAGTCTGGTGAAAGAGTCCTAAATGTATTTAGAGAACCAGTTGATTCAGGAGAGGATGATCTGAAATTTGACATAAAAATCAGAGATGCAGGCGAGAAAGGCCTAAACTCCAATTCCGAATCAGGTGACAGAGGTCTCTCTGCCACTTCTAGATCCAATGACTCTGGAGAATTTGGTCTGTCCTCAGTATCAAGTAGGGAATTAATGAAAGGTGCATACTCAACATCTGATATAGGTGTCTCAGGGGATACTGACCTAAACCCAACAAATGATGGAAAACCTTCACATCCTCTTGGTATGAACTGAGGTACAGGTGAATCTGGTGACAGGCGCTGGTGTTCATTTCCAGATGCCACTGAATCTGGTGATGGGGGTCTATGATCATCAAATACTGATGTCTCATCTTTATAGTCTATGTCTGAATAACAAACCGACTCAGGCGATATAGATCTGTATTCAGCAGGTGAAATAGTTGGTTGAACTATAGCCAGTCTAAATTCAGGTATAGGTGAATCTGGTGAAAGTGCCCTGAACTCATTTTTAGAATCAGATGAGAATGAGTTCCCTTGCACCTCAATAAATGGCATGTCCGGAACATCGATTTCAGTGTCTGACATTACAGATGAAGGTGATGATGATCTGCTCCCTGAATCTAACACAGCTGATTCTAAATACTGCCTAAACTGTGGTAGAGGAGAATCTGCCGATAAAGGTCTGAACTCATTAACTGATGTTATTGAATCAGGAGATGATGTTCTTAATTCTGTTGTGATAATCAATGACTGAGGTGACATTGGCCTATATTCTGTCACAGATTCTGATGAGAGTGGCCTGTATTCAGACTCAGAATCAGGTAACGCTTGTCTTTCTTCACCCTCAATCTTTGGTTGCATTGCTACATCAGGTGAATCTGCAATGTCCAACTTCACATCATCCTTTAACTCTTCATCTTTTACATCTGAATCCTCCAGAATGTACTCAATTCTTGTTCCAGCATATTCAAAAACACCAGTTTTACTGCAAAAAGTCTCCCCAACATAATGAGGATCACGTATTTTAGAAATGAGCTTCCAAAGTTCAGCATCATAAACAAGTCTATATACTGGCACATGTATTGCCTTTAGTGATGAAGTTTGAGAAGTACCCCCCAGTTGTCTCTCTGTGGTCTCTGATGCTTGTGACTCCGGTGAGTCAGGTCTGTTCTCGCAAATACTTATGTCTACACTTGATTGTGTATCGGAAGCCACTGACTCAGGAGAAGATGACCTATTATTAATAACTGAAACTGATTCAGTCAGCCATGTTTTGAATTCTGGTATTGGTGAGTCACCTCTGTGGTTATCTTCAGAAACAACGGAATCAGGTGAGGATGATCTCACTTCAGAGGACAGTTGTGACGGAGACGTAATCCCGTATTCTAAATCTGAACAAAGTGAAACAGGTGATGATGTTCTTTCCAATGTGGTCCAAACAGGAACTTCTGGCAAAGTCTGTTTAAATGCAGGAATGGGTGACTCAGGAGAAAGGGGCCTATTTTCATCGGCGGAATCTGGGGATGATGGTCTGTTCTCATCAAATAATAATGGCAAAGAGATAGACATATATTCTGGATCAGAGTTTATTGATTCTATTGATGAAGACCGATCCAATGGAACAGTCACAACTGATTCTGGTAAAGACGGTCTAAACTCAGGAATAGGTGAATCGGGTGATAGTGCATGGTATATGTTCACAGAGGCTATTGAATCTGCAGAAGCTGGTCTGTCCTCAATAACGAATGAAATGTTCAAATCAGTCTCCAGATCTACTGATTCTGGTGACACTGATCTACAATACACTTGAGAGGGCTCAGAGAAAGAAGCAAAGTACTGAGGAACAGGAGAATCTGGTGTCAGAGCTTGCTGACTGTCTACAGATCTGCCTGAGTGAGATGAATCCGGTCTAATTTCATCCAGCACCAACAATGACTGTGGTGACATGGGTCTATATTCTGCCTCGGATTCTGGTGGTGATCTTTGGTTATATTCAGATTGCAAAGCAGAGGTTTCTTCTTCAACTGTCACATCGGAGTTTGTCTGATAAGACTCTGTCTTTGTTCCATCAAACTGAAACACTGCTGTTTTCTTCATGAACGTTTCTCCTACATATTGAGGGTCACGGATTTGTGAGATGAGCTTCCAATGTTCTGCATCATAAGCTAAACTGTAGCCTGACAGTGAATCATTTGTTAAGGATAAATGTATATGATGTTGAGGTACCGGGGACTCTTCGAGTAATTGCTGATCTTCAGGGACATTTTCAGTAAATGCTATTGACAACAGTTGATCAGGTGCAGTTTCTGGGGACAAATTAGGTAATGGAGCTACATCAGATCTTTGTGTTTCTTCATATGTTTTAGTTTTAAACTCAGATGATACTTTAGTAACATTCTGGCCAGGTTTGGAATCTGTTTTAATTGATTTATTGGATTTTTTCTTTCTAGAGGATTTTTTCTTCCTAGACTTACTTACTTCATCATGAGCTAGTTTATCTGTATTTTCATCAGTTGACAAGACCTCAGATTCGGCTGGAGGTGTGACAATGTTTTGGTCAAACTGACTGCCATCAGGTACAACTGATTGTACAATCTGAGCTTCAGTTTCGTTAAATTTCATAGGACTGAATTCTTCAGATTTAGAAGAAATACAAATTACGTTTTCTTGTTCAATTTTTGTCTTTTCTAGAGCAACAACTATGTTTGGTTTGGTTTCAACTTGCTTTTCAACACATTCTTCTGCAAAATGTGTAGCTCCTGTCAGTCCAAGTGTCATGTGTTCCTCAAGAGAGAGGTCAATTACAGGCCCCATGTCGCTTACAGAACACGTAGAATCAGGAGATAAAGGCCTGTTTTCAAAATGTGATAACAATGGCATAGCCTCATATTCTGTATCTGACAACACAGATTCTGGTGACGATGAATGATACATTTTGGTAACAGGATGATGCACAGAATCTGGTATGGGAGAATCTGGGGACAGACTGAATGTTTCAGTTTCAGGAGAAGGTGCTCTCATGTCTAACATTGCAGACTGTGGAGACATTGGTCTATATCCAGGCTCTGATTCTGGTGAAAGTTGCCTTTCCTTAATATCAGACAATGATACAACAATCCAATCATCATCACCATTATCCTCGGATACTGATTCCACTGGAGTCACTGGTGTTGGTGGTTTGTTCTCTGTATCAGATACTAATGGTTCAGGTGACCTTGTTCTATGATCAGTCAGTATAGAGGCATCAGGGGACAATTCAGATTCTTCTTCAGATGCAACTGAAGCAGGTGATGAAGCTCTATCTTCATGGTCAAGTGAAGCTGGATGTATGAAACCATATTCTACATCCGAGCATACAGATTCAGGTGAAGTGGATCTCACCCCTGACATTACAATACCTGAGTCAGGCCAGTTATGACTGTATTCGGGTATAGGTGAATCAGTTGACAATGCTTTATATTCATTTACAGATGCTACAGATTCTGGGGATGTTGGTCTCATCTCCTGAAAATCAGGAGACTCATGCTCAAAGGATGTAAAAAACCACTGCACTGCTTCTAAAATCACAGACTCAGGTGACGATGCTCTGTCTTCTATGTCGAAAGTTAATGATTGAGGGGAGATGGACCTCTCACTATTATAGTCGCTGCCTAATGATACTGGCCTTCCAAATGGTCTTTTGTTTGAAACCATTGGCGTTAAAGGTCTTTCTTCTGATTCTGGTATGAACAACATAGAAGCGCCTCCAGGTGCACTCGGTAATGGTTTCCCCGGGGCTGAAGCCTTAACACCAACAGTTTCCCATGGAAAAACAGGAGGTGGTAGGGGAGACAAAGGCCTGAACTGAGGTACTGGAGAATCAGGTGCAAGAAAATGTAGTTCATTTAGTGACGACACTGATTCAGGTGATGAAGCTCTACTCTCTGTCAACAATATTCCTGGATCAGTCACACATTCAGGTGAAGATGATCTATCATGAAAGACACTATGGAGTTCACAAAGGGTTTCAGGAGTAGAGTCTGGTAAACAGGATCTATATCTGGATGCTTCAACGTGACGTGTAGACTCAACAGAAATCACAACCTCATTTTCAGGTTCATTTTTTCTGATGGACACTGTTTTCTCAAGGCTGTACTCAGCTCCTGATATAACCGGCATACTACTATCTACTGAAAGAACATCTATCTGCTCACAAGTTGAGTCATGTGACACCTGAATGAAGCTGTTTGAGCTAATGAGCTCTGATTTTTCAGACATTAAACCTGGAATGGGACAACTCATATCAGAGAGACCTGCTAATTCCTGACTGGTAGTATCCTGGGTTTGATTTATGCCATGGATGAATTTGACATCAACATCACCTGAAATTGAGGCTTGGAGAACATCGGTCTCAAGTTTAGGGTTTGAAACATCTTCGATAACGTGTTGAGCAGCTTCTGCAACTTCCTCTTCTCCGTGTCCAGCTTGAATTACATCTTCAGGCACCACAGGCACATCCTCACTTTCTGAATCTATCAGGTCAACATCATATCCATACAGGACTTTATAAAGTCGAGTGGAAACTTCATCAATGTGTGTTCTTGCTATTTGTTTGGTCTGTGTGGATTCTGGGATGGAACCAGCTGTAGACTGAGCAGGCTGTTCACTAGTTGGTTGTTGTGTCAAGGAATTAAACTCCATAGAAAGTTTCCTAAAGTCTTGCTCAGCTTGATCACACTCAATCAAGCTATCTCCAAAATCTGTCATAGACAGCGGCCGACTCTCACATACACCTGTTCGAGAGCTATTGGACAACTCTCGCCAAGATAACGGTGACAAGTAATGAGCATCGCTTTCAGAATGGGTGGTTTGTAGACACTCCAAGCTCCACTCCTCTCCCCCCTCTGCTCCCTCTGCTCCCTCTGCACCCTCTGCTCCCTCGTATCCAGCAGGTTCCTCATCATCACATGGTTCAACAGTGGGGTAAGGAGGTGGGGAAATCTGGGTGCCTAACATGGGTACCCCTTTGTACACAGGACTTATCACATGGGATCTGAGGTTGTAGGGGGAGGTGCGGTACACTGTGAAGAAAGGACTTACTTGTTTATAACTGCTTGTTTGTACTGTGTCTGTCAATTCCTCGTACACTCTTTGTGATGAGCTGTGAAGAAATAAAAAAGAGTTTTTCAATATTTACTCACTGGATGGTCGTTACAATATGAAAAAATAGCAGCCGATAAGTCTAGCATTACTTCATATTGTCATAAACTTAACATACTCCACAGTATAATTAATTTAAGCCAGATAAACTTAAAGGACCAAGATTTAGTGATATCTAGTGGTGTAGTTGGGGACATAAATCCCCAACTACACCACTAAAAACTTTCTTCATAACTTACTATGTTGTCTCCATCTCTTTCTGTAGTTTCTCTTTCTGGACATTTCTAAGAAGACCTGTTGCTGTGGAATCTGTTTCTGATCTTCCCGTTGTGTCATGAAGCGATGACAGACTGGAGGACAGGTCCTCTGCTGACACCATAGGTACGTCTTGACCCGAGCCTGGACTCCTACGTGTGGCCTCCGTACGCCTGCCTGGTCTGGGGCTGTCAAAGTCCTCATGAAGGGCAGAGAAACCTGGCAAAAGATACAGCGCAGGCAAACATTAAAGTGATTATGCTTTATAGGAAAGCAACTGATCAGAACTTTCTACAAACATTGGCCTGTGTACCTTCACTATGATCCAGTGCTATGGTCCGCTCTATTTCTGCATAGGTATGTGAAGATGTCTCATCCTGAGTGGACTTGATTATCTTGGTTTCAATGAGATGAACAATGTCCATTCGGTTGATCTTAGTCAGTCTTTTGATCAGTGTTGTTTCTGGTGACAGGAAACAGACTTATAAATTCCACCCCATTTGTCTAAAATGAAACAATTTTGAATGATTTGCACCTTACACATCACTAACCTGCGCCATGCTTTCCCTCCCTCTCTGCCCAGTGTCTCAAAAGGGCATGGCTTTGGTCTTGAAGTGAGTTGGGGTTTTCAATCCTTATCAGGTTGATCCTCTCCTCACTGAAATCCAGTTCTCGTGCCAACTCTGTGGAGAAAAGGAATATATAATGACTATGATGATCCGATGATGCACTTGAAAATAATGTTTCTCGAGAGCTTGGTAGCAAAACTTAAGTAATAATGTAGATTTGAACTCAGCTTGATCACTGCCACTAAGGTGTGACTCACCAGTCCAGCTGAAGCCCAGATGGTCAGCTATAATGGCCAACCGTTGCTCTTTTCTCTCTTCTTCATCCTGTGGATCTACTGCAAATACCACCAGACAGCCATGAGCGGTCAGAGCCGCAACGTATACCAAATCAAGTTACATTTACAAACAAAAGCGAAAAAAAGGTCTTCACTGGCTTTCTTGACAGTTTTTTTTTTTTTGTTAATTCATGATATCAAATTAAGGACTTGTAACCGAGAACACGTACATAATAGTTCTGAAGATTGGTTGTGATAGATCTTTAGTGAAAATATACATTTCAGTGATTAGAAAATAATTACTTAGTCTTTAATCTTTAAAACATTTTAATCACTAAGTTGTTTTCACAAGTTCCATAAAGCCTTTAAGTCAATCTTGAGATTTTCAGCACACATAGAAGGAAAGAGACACACCATTACGAACACAAACACAACGCGAGTGACACAGCCACATGGATTTTTCAACTACAATGGGGCTTTACTACAAGAGACAGAGAGGCAGCACCTCTACAGCTACAGAGTACTAACGAGGCACAAGAGATAGAGAATAGCCCCTCAAACTGGGGGGATACCTTGACTGTGGGCTTTATCGTCTGGGATTCGTTGCATCTGTGTCTCAACAGGGTCGTCCCACAGTGGTCTAATGGGAAAGACGGCTCCTGAGGGAGGGAACTGCATCTCTGGGAAAGTTTCTCTTTCTATGATTGATGGATCGATGAGACTGCTCTCATCGTCTGAGTTGGGGGCTGCAGCCTGACGTTCTTTCTCTGCCTCTGCCAACCTTGCCACAAGTTTTGCTGCTTCATCACTTATCTCTTCGAAGAACTCAATGGACTGTTTGCGTGACTGACTTTTCTCTTTAGTGGGTGTCGATGCATGAGATGACTGACCACTTTTGCCTCGGACTGGCAATCTGGACTGGAAGCTCTTAGATTTTGATGTAACAGCACTCTTTTTAGGAGATGGCCTGGTAGACTCCCCTTCACAGAAGCTCTTGGCTTTGGAAGATGGTGTCTTGGTTTTGACATTCACAGAGGGACCTGCATCTGTCTCAGATTTTCTCCTTGTATCCTTTTTTACAGGAACCTTAAGCTTTTTGTCTTGGGTCGATTCAGCACGTTTGACAGTAGAATCAGGCTTTAGAGAGCTAGCCTTGATGGGAATTCTAGATTTAGAATCAGAAGTAAAGGAGGGCTCTTTTTTCAAAGTCGTCGAGGAGGAGGTTGCATGAGATGGAGAGGAGACTGTGGCTTTACCCCGACCTTGAGGAGCAGCCTTAGCTTGTGTTTTGACTGGAGTCTTTTTAACACTACTGGAAGCACTTTGTTTGGACTTGCTTGTTTGTTTGGGGGCTTCTATCACTGACTGTGGTTCCTCTGGAGACGAATCAGAGGACTCTTGGCCCTGCTCAGAGTAAACTGATCTAGTGACTGTAGTTTCTGCTGTCTGTACATTCGTTATCATTTGGTCAGGGGAACTTGTATCTAAATCTAAGCATCCTTGATTTACATTTTTTTCTGTTTTAGTCTCTAGATCTTCAGGGGGTGTCTGATCTGTCTTTGTAGGTTTAGCTGAAGCTGAAATGCCCATTTTTGGAATTTTAGATTTGGAGGCATCAGCTTTAGAAGCTGGCTGATCATCTTCAGGTGGAGACTGAGGCTGAGAATCAGTTGTTTCTTTTGGTTTCTCAGGCTCCTCTGTCCTAACCTCCAGCGTTAAATTGAGGCCAACTTCAGGTTCTGCTGCTGGTCTTACAACTTCTTGCCTGGCCTCTTCCAAGAGAGGCTCCTCTAAAGGCTGTTCACCTATCTGGAAAAAGGCAAAACCACCCGCCTCTTCCTCATAGCTCCTCTTAGTCATGTCAATAGCACCACTTCGGGTCATCTCAAAGAGCTTCCCTTCTTGGAACAGAAAAGGGTTGGGTTCACTTGTAGGAGTACTCTCTTCTGTTGGTGTTCTACCAGGTGTTGTGTCTGGAGTTGCTTGCAGAGACTGACGGTCCACAACCAGATTAAGTATCTTCTGTTCCTCCTCTTTGACACGAGCTGCAAAAGCAGCATCATCCTCCCGCATGGCAGACCATGAGTCAGTTTCGACCCTTGCAGTAACGCCTTTTGACTCAGTTCTGGGAGGTTCTAGTGCCTCATCCTCCTCCTCTGTGTCATCATAGATACAGACCTCTGGTTTTGACATTTCCTTTGCTTGACCTGTGGCAGCAGTTTCACTGAGTCCAGCCTCTGGTGCTCCTGTATGCACCTTTTGATCTCCTTTCACTTCATCTGTTACATTGTTACCTTGTTTTAGTGTACTATTCTTTTGACTGGTAATGACTAAATCTTGACCATTCTTATTTTCTCCTTCGTTTTCTTTTGACTTCCTTAAGCTCTCCTCCTTTTGCTCATCAGTCCTGTTTTCAGCATTTGTTGCAGCCTTTTTGGTAGTACTGTCTTTATTGGCAGAAGTCAGGACTCTTTGTTCCTGTGCAGTTTCCAGTTTGGATTTTGACTGATGCTGGTCTGAGACAGAGTGAGGTCCCTCTGAAGTGACTCTGGCTGTTGTTGTTGTGTTCTTGACCTCTTTGCTGTAGGATCCGTCATGCAAACCTGCTGAAAAAGGAGAGGGAGGTTGTACTTTAATATGGGGATCAACAAATAGAGCTAACTTTGAATCTTCAGCGGGTCTATTGAGCCCAAATTCACTTTGCGAAAGCTTCTCACTTGTGGGATCTAACGTTTCAAAGCTGTCATCCCCTATTTTGGCATCTGCTGAAGGACACAAATTTTTTCTAGAGTTCTTTTTGCTTCTTGCATCTTGTTCCATTTCATCAAATGTTTTTATTTTGGCTGCCATCTTAAACATCTCCTCCTCTGGAGTGATTTTTCTTTTAGCTTCATAGCTGTCTGATGTATCCTCTTCTTCTGGGTCTTCAGGGATGACAGCCGGTTTGGATGGAACAGAGAGGAATGTATGGTCTGGGGGTTTGGGATTTACCTCATAACTTACCTCTTCAGAACTAGGAGTTTCAGGGGAGAGGGGACTCTTACCGGAACTTGTCATCTGAGATGTCTGCTCACAACTGTCATCATCAGCACTAGCCTCATGGTCTCGAAGCAGCCTACCACGCAAAGCATCTTGGGGGAATTCTGTAGCTTTGGAGGGCTCTGGATGGCTAGAGGATTTACTAGGCAGACCTAGAGCTGATGGGAAAGATGGGTGGCTTTTTTGCTCTACGGGGCTGTTCTCTAAGGAGTCATGAGGAGGAGATTCCTTGGTTGGGCTAGGTTCAATAGAGTCTGGGGACTTATGGGAGGAGTTTTCTTCCAGAGGACTACCCTCTAGAGAGTCTCTGTGGCTTATTGTCAAAGAGTCATCAGCTAATGGACTGAGAGCATCTGAGTCTTGTCTTAAAGGCAGCTCTAAGCTTTCATGACGCTGAGATGAGGATCTAGAGACTGGAGAACCAACTAAAGACAATGCTAGCTGGCGATCAGGGCTTTCGTCATCACTAAGAAAAGTTTCTTTAGTCTCTGAAATTCTCTTTGTAAGCTTTTGTGGTTTAGATGGCTTAGACTCGCTCCTCCTAACAGATATGGACTCACTTGTGGTGTGGTCATCTGCAGCCTCGCTGGAAGAGACAGGGAGGGTCATTTCTGTAGATAGTTGGCCACCAATGGTCCCTACACCAGAGTCTCCAGACTTGTCTGTATCTTTACTTTCTTGTTTGACTGTTGTGGCAGTTTCTGCCAAACTTGTAGAGGACTGCAGTCCAGTTTTGGGAGAAAGACACATACTTTCTGGGCTTGTGCCTGGAGTGGCTAGACCCTCATGTTTGTAACTGTCCTCAGAGCTCATATGAGGGGTTCCATCTCCAGAACTGGCACTTAGTGAGTCTGCCGCACCCTCGTGTTTTAAGCTGTCAGAGCTATCATCAAGGCCACCATTTCCAAAGTCTACAGTCTCAGTCAGCTCTGAATGGGCAGCAGTAACTGACTTGCTTTCTTTTTCTCTGTCTTCCTGAGGGGTCTCTTTCTTGCGAGGTTTGGAATCCAAAGATACTTCTCGTTCTTGAGAAATGCGTGAAGTTATTGCTTTGGTCGTGGATTTTGACTTGGTGTTTTCTGATTTTGTGGTTTTCTCTGATCTTGACGTTGTTGTTGTTTTGAGCTCAAACAGCCCAGATTTTCTCTTTGAGGGGTCCTGCCCTGTTTGGAATGCTTGCATCAGCTCTTTGACTGACATTGTCTCTTCAAGTTTTTCAGATTCAGCTTTGGGGGATTTTGGGGGCCCCTGTTTTGCTTTAGGGCTTTCTTTGGCTTTTAAGGACGGTTTGCTCAAAACAGGCAAATGCGGAGGCTTACTTCCAGTGACCTTTTTGCTCTTTTGCTCTGCCTCTACTTTCTGTTGTAAGGCTTTGACTTTGTCCTTTATTGACCCAATGGGAGTTTCTTCAACCACTGGGGATACAGGCGATGTTGGGCCACGGGTTGTAGGCACACTTAGAAGAGCACCTGCATCTGCTGATTCCTCTGCCACCCCGTGGTCTTTCCCCTTTCTTCTGACTGGCTTTTTAACATCACCAGCAGCTGTTTTGTCATGCACTTTGGTTGGAGTTGTTGGTTTTGCACTTTTGCGTAGTACAACATCAGTGAACTTTTCTTGGACAGCTGGCTCTTTCTTAGCTTTTATTTTGGAGCTTACAGGTGCATCCAGGAGGTATTCTTTAAGGTCACCACTGTCCTTTATGGCTTTAGGTCTGGGAGCCCCTCTGTTAGTTCTACTTTCACGTAAGACAGGCTCTTGAATTTCTAAGGCTGCCATCTTTTTGGCCTCCTCTATCTCACTGTCTGAGAGGAGAACCCACTCCTCGGCCATTCTAGCCGCTTTTGCTACCTCCTCTGCTGCCTCACCCTCATATGTTCCACTCCTCAGTATCTCACTGACTTTTTCTAGGTCCTCTTTGACTTTCTCTAAGTCCTTCTCCGTTATTTCTAATGGCTCTCCAGAAACATCCTCAGTCCCTTTCTCTAGACCACACCCTCCTAAGGAAGGAGATTTCTCTGTGGAGTCTGCAGTCAAGATGGCAGTCATTTTGATCAAGTCTTGTTTCATCTCTGACACGTCGGATAGGAGGTCTGGTTCTCGGATCAGCTCTGATTTCAGGACTGATGTCCCCGTCTCTTCATCTTCCATATGGAAGAAGAACAAGTAAGGAGCAAAGAAAATCAAAAATTCAAATGAAAGGAGACAGACATTGGAGAATGTGATCAGGACAAGATTGGAACACACTGCAGGGATCATAGGACAACAAATTCACAATGGGTTCTACATCAGGGTATCAGAGGAATTGGGCTTATACTTTCATGTCTCTGGGGATCTGTGGTAAAGCAAAGGCTAAATAATACCGATGGGAAATGATGAGCAGGAAATAACTTGCTTATACACTCAGCGCACCCACACTCACAAGACAAAACTATACAACACAGGTAAAATACATTAAAAAACTATACCAACTATGAATGACACCAGGTTACAGAGAACCTGACAAGCACAATGGAAAAATGTCCAACAAAGAAAACAAAGAAACAACATCAAAACATCTCAAGATTGTTTAGATGTATGACAAAAGTCAATGTGAAGGCGGAAATGATTGAAAACAACCTTACTGAATACTAGTTGCATCTATCAAAGAAAGCCAGTGATAACTTATGACAACATATGATGATTTGCCATGCGCATCGTTTACTTTCTCAGAATGTAAAGAAGATCTTTGAAATACTAGAAAAAACTGCTGGAGGGGGACATTTTTAATTCCCTTTGCCCTCCATTCAGCCTCATGCTTGACTAAATATTTTCAATATAGATAAAATGAAAACTGAAATAACAAAAAAAAACTGTGCACAAACCATGGTGTTGTGAGGGCACATACCAAAATAAGCACACCAACAAAAGGACAAACAAACGCTCAGCAACAAGACATTACATGTAATCATTCAGACATACAAGCACACGCATACACATTTATGTAAGGCAAGTTATTTCCATGCAAAGCAAAGGGGAGTGCAGATGGAAAGGTCCCAGTTGAAAGTTAGTGGAAAGCTCAGTGTACTGATTAAAAGTAGTGGAAAAGAGGTGTTCATGATCATGTCTTCATTCAGTAATGTGGTGAGCTGTGGTGAGTACTTCCATGATAATATCAATATTATCTATATTAAATACTCACGTTATATATTTCTCTTGAAAACATGGAATTTTAAGAAATAACATATCATCCATGTAGGTACGGTATAGTTCATGTATGCCATGGGTTGTTGTATTGTGGGGTTCATTCAAATGTTAAAAAATATTGTATTTGCCGGTTTACATTTTAGTAATTTTCACACAAATGCATGAACAAGGTGAGAAGGGTAGAGGAGGAAAGATTCAGAAAGATTGCTTTACCATTACGCTAGAGAGGACTACAGAAGGTTCTGGCTTCTAGTGCACATGGGTGTGAAGGACTTGGGATTTGGGTGAACAGAGGTGCTAGCACAGCTGTAGTACAGCATGGCACAAACTGAGAGGTTATAGCATTATTAGGAAGAGGAAGGCAGCATCAGCAACAAGAGAGCAGGTGTCCTTCATCCTATCATCTCCAAAGCTGATCTTCCCTTCTTGCCACTATGTGATGGCTAGAGTTAGTTAAGAGTGTCACATCAACCTTACTAGTGTCTGATGTACATTTAATCTATACTGTACATTTACTACATTTTAATGCCCGTCACACAGACATCACCACAGTATGAATGAGTGTAACTTTCATGTACATACGTAGATGGCAGTGTCTAACTCTTTCTCCATATGTCCAATCTCAAATTGTGAAGGGGGTAAGAGTTAAATCGAAGACAGGCAGAGAGGTGAAATCAGAAAAAAAAGGAAAGCAAAAGGTGAAGTTAAGCCTCTGGAGAAACAGAACATTGACATGGGGAGGTGCAGGTTAGGCCTTTGTGTTTGTTTGACGAGACAAGAATAGATGAAGCTTAAAGGGCTTTGATATGATGTGTATGGTCTACACTTATTAAGGGCTATGCTGTATGAGTCTGACTATTCCTCTGTTTTAACTCTAGACATTAATCACCCATACATTTTAGTGTTTTCCTCACATTAGTTTGGTTAAAAGACAAGCATGCATGCAGAATTATTCTAGAATAGCAACTGTTTAGCATGTTAAAGAAAATGAAGGCAAACATGTCTTACATTTCTCTAGTGTTCTGCTGGTCTGGAAAGAAAAAAACATGGAAAATGGATCACAGTTAGTCTTTTTCATACTCTGTTTGTACATAACTACTGCTACTATTACTACTGCTAATTCAGGAAAAGAACACAAAGGACACACGTAACACAACATCAATAATGAGCTACGCCACTGACAAATCACAAACTCATCTACTACGATAAACCAAAGCTATCTAAAATAGAACATTCGACTACTTGTGTTTAGTCCTGATGATAAGACAGTGGACAGGATAGGTCAGCAGAGCTAGTTAGTGGAGGAGGGTGGAGGAAGCGGTGGCTGCTTTTACCTCTTCCTCTTGCTCTTGGTCTGAATCGGACTCCTTTTGAGAGCAAGAAGCAGCGAGAAGCGGAAAGATGTACAGATAGAAACAACAGCAACATTAAAGAGAGGGAAAAGGACAGGGGGCCAATGTATGGTTACCATAGAAACAGAGACAACAAGTCAGTGTGATTCAGGGAAAGTCACAGTGGTCTTTAAAGCTGCATTAGGCAACGCTGTTAAAACAGATTCATGTTTTTGGCCAGCAACATGGAATAATGTCCAGTACAGACTTGTGGATGGCTCACTGGGTACAAAATAAAGTACTACTACAGTAAAGTAGCAACCATCACTATAAAATAATAATGTTGGCTGCTTGTAGCATTCTCACAGTTCACTACTTTGGATGTCAAACATAAGAAATATTAAATAAAATAATAATTGCAGTTAGTGGAATAAATGATAAGTGCTAGATTAATATGTATTACAGGGAAAACAGGCTCAAGTATACATTCTAGTCCAGCTTACGAACAATTAAAGATTCTTGTTTTAGTGCTTCTCATGTGAACTTACAGCTGTCAGCCAGGTTTACTTACAACAACACGATACGCAACAGTCCTTTGCTGAGTCACAAAACATCATCAAGCTCTTACCTTGCAGTATGATGGGAGGGTGATGTTGAGGTTGCATATGGCATTCTGGGTGAGTGACCTGTAGTTCCTGGGTTCTTTCATAAAGGACAGACGGCCACACGGCTCCTGAGTGTTGTCTCTGATCTGTAGGATTATTAGTCATTCGAGTTAGATCCAAATAATTCAGTATAATGAATTCTTATTGCCGTCTTTGTGAAATAAACAGATGTGTAACAGTGCTCACTTTGATGAAGAGTGCTAGTCTGTTCTCCTTAAAGGCAAAGAAGCTGAAGAGATGGTGCTGGCCACTTTTGGTAAGTGGAACAAGGTTTCCAAAGCAGTCTGCATAGATAGGTTTGCCTTCAAGTACCTGGGAAATATAACAGACAGATAAGTAAGTAAGTAAGTAAGTAAGTAAGACAAGTAATGGTACACACCAAACAAAGAAAAGAGCCTTAAAAAACTTAAACTCATCTCTAAATGACCATTTTCAAAATCAAAAGTCAAATCAAGAACCTCGACATGGCATCAGCTGTAATGAGACACTCCTCCTCCACTCTCCTTCCTCACCTCTACGTCTCGGCTGCGTGCCACCTCTGTGAAGTTTTCCTGCTGCTCCAAGGTTTTGTCGATCTTGTCGTCTGTCATGCAGAAGCAGCGCAGTCGGGCCTCAATGGGATCATGGGTCTTGGCAAAGATGACAAACTTGGCCATGTATGGGACGCAGATGATCTCTCGGTACACCTGAGTGGAGAAGTTGACAGATTCCTGGACTTGCCGACAGTCTATAAGCCAAAATCTGGAAAGAGGGTGGGGATTGGAATGAACCAGTGAGGTTGGGTATTTGTTGGCCGTTGCATCTGAGTGACTTTAAATCAGTAGTTAACACAACAATAAATTCTTTTTTGTGTTACCTGGCAGACACATTGGTGGTGAATGAGACACAGTCATTGATGAATGTTAACGGGGTGGTTCCTGTTATGTCCTCCCATTGAGCAGGCGTCGTTCCTCCTGCACATGGACACAAACATATTATAATGTGCGCATGTGTCTGGTTGGTCTATTTACGTGTCTGTGTCTTTATGTGTCTTCTCTAACCGGTGATACTACAAAGTAGTCGTAAGGTGGGGGTGTCCCCTCCGAAGCCATTGAGGACCGGGTCAGAGTTGCTCTTGGGGACAGGGATGGTCATGGTGATGGGTTTATGGAACTTCCTTCTGCGGGGTTCCAAAGTGACGATGGGACTGAACGTGGCCTTGTTCCCCAAGATCTTCCTCACTACGTCCAAATTCACTGGCTGGGCCTGGGAGGGTAGAAGGACAACACAACGGGCAGAGTTTTTATCGGCAGAGAAACTTACCACTGTACCAGGGTTGTCAACTGACTGACTACAAGCTATAATGTAGTACCAACTACTAACTATCTAATCGAACATTCTGGATTCAGCCCTTCATCTCCTAAATGTTACCCCTTTTTAGCCATGTTAGCAGTGTGGCTATAGGGCTTAAAATGTAGGATTGGTCATCAGTTCATCAGTCTAATCTATCAATGAATTGCCATAAAATTCTGACCAAATATCCTTGTACCAAGTGTATGAATCCATAAACACTTTGCTGAGCCATTGACTCTTCATCCAACACCACAAGCAGTTCAAAGAGGGTATAAACCTTCATGGCTTCCTGGACAGTCAACTCTAACAACTTTTTGTTTTTTAAATTTGGTACAGATATTCGTATTCCCCAAAGGTTGAACTGTTTGATCTAGAGCCATCAGTAGTTAGAAAACGTTTCCTCTGTATTTCACGTAGGAATCATACTTGTTGTATCTTGGAAAGCTCTGAATCTTGAGCATTACCTAAAACATTTTAAAGAAATTTCTTACCACAGTATACGATGATAAGACAAATACAATAAAACAGGTAAGTGTTTGTACCAAAGGACTACATTGATGCTTTTTGTCAATCACCTGCAGTCCGACCCTGATTCTCTTGGTGAGGGCCCCCTCAGGAAAAACTGCCTGTACTTGGGGCACAACAGTGCTGCTCAGGATGCCTCCTTCAGGACCAATCAGATTACTGTCCTGCTTGATGCGTGACACCACTGCAAAGTATTGTGGGAAATCTCTAGTGATGATGCGGCAAACGCGTTTTCTCTCCAGCTCCTCCGGCGTGTCCAGCTCTGGAGGAGCGGGGAGCAGAAATGGACACATGTTAGAGACATTCATGTAGGAATGAAGGTAGAATGAAGGTGTGGCACTGCTGGTACACCATCAGAGACTGACCCTCATCCATGCCGTTGAGTATCTGGTTGAGTTCCTCTTGGGTGTGCTCACAGTGATGCTCCTTCCAGCTCTCTCCGGTCTCGCTCCTCAGGATCACCAGCTCCCTCTCTTTCCCCCGCAGGGCAGCAAAGTGGGGGATCTCCACAATCACAGGACTGCATGGGTGGAGGATACAGAATGTTATGGATGATAACAGTGTGTGATACAGTTAGCATTGGCTTCTTACTGCTAATACCAATAGTAACTGTTGGTTCTGGCCTACGTGTCTGTGCTCCAGAGGCTGTATAGCTGCTAGACTGTGTATTGACTATGTGCTCTGAACAGCACTGTTTAAATAACCCTGGCTGCATTGGCACAATCCAGGTGGATTCATTGGTAGTGTTTTAGAACTGGGCTAATTCTACTATTAGCCTGTTTAGCATCAGGACAACTTCCCAGATTTTTCTTATTTATTAATATATTAGTATTGAAATGTGACTTTAATACTTACCCTGATGTGTGTATAGTAGCTAGTTACAACACATGTACATGTATAAGAAAGCATGCTACAAAAACAATCCAATATGGACAAACAAACACAGCTATTAAGGCAGAACTGCTGATATTTTCATGTGATATTTACTGGGTTCTTTGGCCTGATGGTACATTTTATATTTAACATGTTATTTCAAAGCACTTTGGTCGCCCCACAGTGTGTCTATACAGTATATCTACTGTAGAATTCATATAATCTGATTATGTCCTTTAACCTCCTTTAGCTTTGGTTTAAAATGGTGAAACACAGGAAAACATTCATCATGTTCAAGCTTCATAATTAGCTTTAAATTTGTCATTTTCCTGCTAAAAGGTTAAATATTTTTCAGAAAAAATACCAAAACTTTTTAGTGTGCAAGTTTCAGTTTGTAATTTACACTTACACCACCATAAACCACACCATGCAGTTGGATTTCACTCCTAGCTACTCACAGGCCAGGCAACCATTTAAATTTCACACAAAAATAATGAAATAACAAACTTCTTCTAACACATTTAATAACTAAACAGGAAGCAAAAACAGACAGAAATGGAAAAGGCTAAGCAGAAAAGAGATGAAAGAAAGGAAGAAACAGCAATGTAATGTGCAGAGGTACCAGATGGTACAAGGTACACTAGTGCAAGCATGATGGGAGGCTGACGGCTGGACAAAATAACATCAGATGGAGGGTTTGTAAAAGAAAACACTGAGGCTGGCATCCATGGATTGTTTCATATGCAAAACCGTTGATTGATTTCCTCCCTACCCAAGGAACTTTGTCCCCGGTGGGCCGAGCTGGAGGATTCTGCTAACCAAACTCTCGCCCTCATTAAGAGGTGGAGGTGCAGTGGGGAGGTGGAGTTTACTGTGTGATCGACCAAGCATCCGTACGCAGCAGTGAGGAAGAGAGAGCACACACAATGTTTCGGTTGGGTGCAAAAGAGGAACCTCGGTGAACTGATGTGAAAACAGATCATTAACTGTGTGACACTGTGCTTATGTTAGCTGCACGTCGCTGCAGACCAAAAGTGTTCAAGATGAAACAAAACAACACGATAAAAACATGAATAACTATATGAATAAATACATGAAAAATCATCTTCTTATTATTACTTGTTTTTATTTTAAGATCATTTTAAACTCTTTGTCTGTCAATAATCGAAGAGGGCGGAGCCTTGATGTAATTGCTTGTTGTCTTTTGAATAAGCGACAAGCCAATGATGTGGTGAAAAAAATCGAATTAAAAACTGCTTCGATAAATCAAACTGACTTGCAATAAACTGTTATTGTGAAAATAAGCAGGATGAAATAAAATCTCATAATAGTTAACTGAAATGTCAACAGGTGTTCAACTTCATATAGATTTGACTGTATTTATCCAGACAATTATTTAAATAAATATTATATATTAGACACATTTTAAAAAATATATCTTAATAATAATTGTATGTAAATTAATTTTGAACACTCAGGGTCCCTGTACTGTATATGTCTTTGATTTTACAGGCCGGTAAGGACTGTTTCAAATGCACTGTAGAAATGTTACAAATGTTACACTACGACAAACAAAAAGTCATAATTTAATTCATAATGGGACCAATTATATGAGTTAAACACTCAAAAACTAAATATATAAAGCAGAATAACATATTCAATAGCTCTGGTCAAAGAGAACCTGTGTCATGTGAGCGACGGACAGGTGATGGATGGAAACTCATAATGTTTTTATACGACACTATCTCAAACTTTACCAGCAGAGGGCAGAATCTGAGGCCACATATCAAATCAATCATGGTGCAATACACTGCAGGTGGAGTTAATAAGAAAGGTTTGTTTTCGTTGAGCATTAGGGATCAGGTTTAAAAAAGAGTTAGACCGCAGCTGTTATGAAAGAAAACAGAGCATGCTGAAGAGCAAAGATTAACAGATCCCTGGTGCTGGCAGGAAGCGAGAGCAAATACGGAAACAGTTTTAGTAATGCAGAGGCAGAGGAGAAATTAATCTGAAAGAAAAGGGCAGCAAGTTGTAAGCTTCTCATTAAAGATGAATGTAGAGGTAGTGGACTACAGGTCTGACCTTCTCTTTCTATTTAATCATTCCTCTATGTTTTCTCTCTTTAACATACGAAACACTTTAAAATCGAATTAATACATTTACCTGCTGGTGTACCTGCACTTTTTTCTACCTCTCCTTCTTAACCCTGTATGTCTACTAACACTGAAGGCATACGTTTATTTCATCATCCATCCCTGAACAAGCCTTACCCGAGGAACTGGGCTCCGGAGGGCCCCACCTCGATGAGCCTGCTGGCCAGGCCCTCTCCCTCCACCATCGGGGGCATGGTGGCCAGACGGTGTCTCTTCACCAGCCGGCACGTCACCCGCGTGGGCGCGCTGCACTTCCTGGGTGGGATGATGATGCGCAGGCCGTTGTGCCGGCAACCACGCATTGCTCCGCCCCTGGCATCCACCATGAAGCTGACCAGGAAGCTGAGGTGGAGGAGGAGATGTTTGGAGTTAAAGACATTCATCATTGATCCATTCAGTCATGAGAACTTAGACACCGTAGAAGAAAATCTAAGAATCAGCAGCTGTCTGAAGCTTTTAAACGACAATGGTTGAAGTGACAATCTTCACTTTTCACAATTCACTCACTTGTTCTGGAGCTTTTGACTACATAACATGGTCTTCATCACCAAAGAGCAGTTTAATGGAGACTTTTCTGTCCTGAAGCTCTAAGACAACTATGAAAAAGTAATGCTGATGAAGACAGTGTGGTCGAAAGCTCCAGGACTCACTGTCAACTATGAGCTTGGGTCTGCCCGAAGTTTCTGCCTGCTATAAGGAAGTTTTCCACCAAGTCACCAAGTGCTTGCTCATGGTGGAACTGTTGAGTCTCTGTAAAGTTTTGCTAGTGGTCATAGCAGACAGCGTAAGACTACAAAACCTCTAAATCGCTGAACAGAGCAAATGTATGTTTTATTCCTAATGACTTCAACTTTTTAACTTGAGGAACAAGGTGGTATGCTATTGTTTGAAACGTTCTCAAAAGTTCTGTTCACTTTAAGGGAAACAAATGCTAATTATCTCATCATATATTAGAAGCCATGTAGACATTTTGTCCATTGGGTGTCTATTTTCTCAACACTGAATGGTCTCAGTGAACATTCAACTTTCGGACTTCATGGATTGACACTCTTTGACCTCCCTCCACACTGTATGCACATGGACCACACATCTCAATGAAGGGGTGTATGGGTGTGATGAGGTGACACCATGATCTCGCCCCGGCTTCAGTAAAGCAAACATCAGTTTTTAAAACACACAGACAGAAAAACGTGTGTTATTGAATTCAGCGACACAACCAGTAAACTGTTAGGAGACACACACTGCTGTCCTCAGCGGTTTAACATTTCTCCTGCATGTGATGTAGAATGATATTTATCGGATATACTAACACTGTGTCAGAATATTCCTCAGGCTAACATTAAAAGGTCGGTGGGTATGTTAGTGGAAATGCACAATTCACAAGACACTGTATGAAATCAACAAACATGTCCTCAACGTTTACCGCCTCTTTGTGCCCAGAGATCCACAATTTAAGGTTTGTTTTGCTCGGCTCATGTGGAGACACAACGTGGATTAAAGTGACTCGACACGCCGTAAACCCAAAGAGCAAACAAATGAGGCAGTGTCTGTTGAGGACAGGGACATGTAACACCTCTCCACCAGGAGAGCACACTGTGAGGGGAGGAAGAACATGATGACGATGAGGAAAGTGATTAAACCAAGGTGCAGAGGGTCACCTGCTGTGGTCTCCATGATCAGGGCACGGAGAGGAATGGCTAAAAACAAACAACCACATCAGACAGAAAGGAATCCAAAAGTCAGACAGCGAAAAATCAGAAGAAGAAAAAGAAGAATCCAGAGACGAGGAACAAAGCAGACATGAACGTCAGAATAAAGAAAAGAGGCGATTTGCTGTGGAAGCCATGATCTAACACACTCAAAAAGTGTTAATTTAAACTGAAATACTGACTATGTGCTGTAGGAAAGTGGTGATTTAAATCAGCATTTATAGTCAAAACATGGTCCATTTCTTTATGTGCGGCTGCCAAGTGACAGAAAACACTCCACTAACACACTCCAAGCACTAGGACAGATTTAAAATGAACAACCAATTAAACATGCTATAATTAAATGTAATTGAATACTTGAAATAGCGGCTCAACCATCAGGACCCTTGATAATGTTGGGTTAATAGTTAATACATATTCATAAAAGCAGGAATATTCAGACTCCTGAACACACATACAGTACGTGTTCAATATGTGAGTGTAACTCCCCCCAGTCTGACAGTACGTACCCAGAGTGAATGGGGCTGGAGGATAAAGCAACATTGTCCAGATTCTCTGTGCCCCAACTCAGGCGGTATGAGTCCCTCTCATTCTCTCTGCTAAGTGCTGAGACCTGGAATCAGACAAAGAACCTCAGCGATTATTGAATGTAGCAATACCAATTAAAGAATGATGATTCCCATCATTTTATGTGACTTTTCAACTCATCCATCATGATTCGTTAGTTCTACTGACTGGTGGTGTAACCTCTGTTTGTGTCTGTGTTGACCGTGTGCTGTACCTGGTGACAGTTGAGCATCTCGTCCATCATGCCTTCGTGTTTAGGGGAGTAGTAGCTGTGGTGGGTGGGTGTGAAGGACCTGTCAGAGCTGAAGCAGAGAACAAAGAACAGGTCTTAAGACAAACAACAACCTCACAGGAAGAGTGAAATCAAAAGACTGACAGCACCTAAAAAGCTAATCAACACAACCAGCAGCTGTGTACTAATGTATTTAAACACACTTAAACAAAGCTAATATACTCACACAGCTAACGTTAACCTGATGACTTACTACGTTTGTTAGCATGCCAAAATTTGTAAAAGAGGAGCTGAGGCTGATGGGAATGTTATTAGATCTGCAGTATTTGGTCATAGATGAACAAAAAGGGGTGTGGGGTTATTAGGGTTCATCATCTGGGAACAACGAATGTACAAAATGTCAAAAAGTCAAATGCCCAGAGAGTTAAACTGGTTATGTCATGAGTGCTGAGGGTTTAAAAGGCCAGATGTTCTGCCAGCGTCAGCACATACCTTCGGATTCGACTATGGAGGCATGACAAGGGAGACCAACGATGAAGTATGAGCAGGACGAGGAGGTTGAAAAACACATACATACACAAACACAGGTGGTTAGTTGTCGAAGTTATTGTCCTCCAAAGGACAGACATCATAAGCACGTACGGATACACAGACTGGTCATTAGACAGGAACTGGGTCAAAATGGAACCAGATCAACAGTGAAACAGAAGCAGACTTTAGATTTTGGAAAACAATGGTTTGCTCTGTGGAGAGATATGCATTAGTTTGAGTATGAAGCAGATGGAAGTAAACATTTGGTCTGAGCCAGATTCAGTCCATCCAAAGATTTGTTTTTTTTCTAACAATAGAAAATACTTCTTACTTCCAGGGAGAGTTTTAGTTAGTTAGTTTAGAAGAAAACACACTTAAACACTAAGCAGATTGTTCCTGCCGCTTCACAGCTAACGTGACACAGTCTGACGTACCTGTCGATGCGTCCCCCCTCCAGGCTGAAGCGGAGGTAGTTCATTCCGTCCAGGTACTGTCCAGGCAGGGAGTCATCTCCCAGCTCCCTGAGGTCCTCGGCCCTCAAATACTCCCCTCCATCGCCGGTCATTGTGTCATCGCCTTAGGAGAGAGAGGAGAAGGTGAACTCATGAACGACAACGAAACAAAGATTTTAGGAGCGTCCGGCTATCGTAGTAGTTAAGTCGTCTTGTGTAGAGCGCTCCATAAGGAGATTCTATTGAAACAAGCTCAGAACAGAAGTTTACTTTTGACCTTGGAAAAAGTAGTTGACGAAACAATCCCCACGAGCTGTTGTAGCATTGTCAACGTCTTCTTCCAAGGTCAAGAATGAACCTTCAATCTCTAACTGATATATATACCAACATGGACGGGGCGTTCTTGAGGTACTCAAAAATCAAATTTGAACATCTACAATTCTGTGAAAACTGGACAAACTTCATTTGCAGAGGAAGATAATGAGTCATGATTAACTTTCTATCACAACTTGACTCCTTGCAAACTTGAAAAGTAGTAGTTTGATGAAGTTTGACCTTTGAGTTAAGATGATTCTGTCAACTAATTCTAGATTTTGAGGCAGATATGGTCATTGATATTTGAGAGTTTAAAAAGGATGGGAGAACAATACATCGGAAATTCATTTCCTTTACACAACCCATAAAACATTTACATCTTTCATAAAAATCTCTTCAATTTGGACAAACTATGGTGGTACTGATGGTGACACTCACTTTCTGCTGAGTCAATAGTGGCTGATATGATGTCCTGCTCTACTATAATCATCATTATAACCCATCTTTATACTGTGTTTGATGTCATTGTTACTTTTCTGCTGAGCAAACTCTCCAGACTTAGCAAGCTTAGCAGCTGGACATACTCACCGTTCAGCTCCTCACTACATGAGTACTATCATCTATTCTACTGACAAACACTGATGTTAGTCTGTGCACACTAGCAGTTAACAGCATGTTCTGTCTGTTTAACCACCTGACGTCTCACGTCAAACAGATGCATGTTACAGCAGCATTCCCTATGACTATGTGTCTGCAAAGCTCTACTGCTTGTCCACTAATGGACAGGAGGGGGCAGCATCACCTGGGCCAAGATGTTCTGTATCAGCAGAGGACTGCTGAAACCTGTGTGGCACATGAACACTAGATGATAGTGTACTATCCCCAAAATGTATATTTACTTTAATTAAGTAGTGAAGAAAAAATGTTCTGTACATATACTACTGCCCAATGCTAGTCAATGCTTGTGCTCTCTTGTGCTTTTCCTCCTCTGACAAGTGTTAAAAACAGCTACACTCCTCAAATTGTGTTTGTACACTGCATAACCTCCAGAGCGGCAGATGGTGGTGCTGGTGGTGGCAGGTGACACGGCCCAAGAGAGCGCACTGTGCCAGACTGCAGAATGCCATGTAAGTGTGGTGAATTCTGGAAGTGTAGTTGAGTTTTTGGCCCAGGTCTGGCATAAAGCTTTACACTAGGCCAGTATAACAAGTGAAAAACATACTGCTGTAAGACAGAGATGTTCTGATGCCATACGCATACAGGCTACCTGCAGAGGGAGAGTAGAGGAGAGACATTTGAATGAAGTTTTGACGTCTTCTCTTGTGTGTACTTTAATGTTTTGAGGTAGACTTTCTTGAGGTAAGACCCATGAGGGAAATCCTTTAGGCTAAACTCAAGTCAGACATTTTCTCTGCATCATTGGTGACCAAATATCTTATTACAGTTAGTATTGTAGCATGTAACCAGACAGCAGTCGCTAAAGGCTCGTTCACCATGCATGACACACTACCCCACACCAAGTTCAGCATGTCCTCACACAAAGCGACGTGCTGAATACCTTCCAGATCCAAGAGGTCGTCCAAAACATCATCATCGATGGCTATCAGCGCTGCGGGTTGACAGCACAGTCACTCACTACCTCCTAAAATCTGCTCAAAATACTTCTGAACTCTCCAAAGAAGGACAGAAATGTACAACATAATGGGGCTTCAGATAGGATAGGACTGAAACCAATGAAATTAAGAGTTTGGGAATAGAATATGATCTAAAACAGGATTTTTAATATCTCAATAATCTGTCTGCATTCAGAGGTAATGTAAGGTACATGTTCCACTTTCTCCTATAGCTCCTATCGACCTTTATCTGTTTGGTCCTGGGTAGGTAGTGACCTGGAACCTGGACAGTGGGTTTATCAGAGCTCTATGGCTGGGCACAAACAAAACACTGAATAAAAGAGGCCTAAAAGCTCTTTGTCATTTCACATTGTTGTCATTGTTGATATAAAATGATTATATCATAATATTATTATTATTATTAGTGCATCTTTAAGTCACATTTCACAGGTGATTAATCCTGGCTGACTTGGGCTCAACTACTAAGTCAAAACACACAAACAGGGCTTTATTGTGGGACTAGTTCATCCACAGTGTTGTTGTTGGACACATGCTCAGAATACTTCAGGTAGATCTCTTTCCAATTCCGGGCTACACTGTGGCTTAATGTTGACGGGCTTTAGTGCGCTACATGACTCACCCTCTTCATCGGAGACATCCAGCACTTCAGTCATGGTCTCTGGCACGTTCAGCTTGTGTTTCTCTGTCACCGTCTGGCAGCATGGGAGGAAGCACATCATCACAAATTAGAATCTCATTCACACCACCCTGAAACCAGTGTAGTGTAATCTAACAGTCCTGCAACAGTGTTACCTTTCAAATGTTCATTATCATTCAACTTCATTATATTATAGTTACTCATTATACGTATATGAGTTCTTTATTAAAATCAATAATAAAGTATTTGGCAGACTGATGTGATCCAGAGAGAAGACGTCAGGCTTAATTGGGCTCCTAAATTCACTTGTAACATTTCTTTCACATACTGTGTTATGTATGACGACTGTTCAAACTCTGCTTCATAGTGTGTTAGGTACAGTCATTCAAATGATGTTGTAGCAACGCTTAGAGGAAACTAGACATCTATAAACGTTGGTAACAACAGGATGATGCCACACTATTGCCCAGTTTTCTCATCATAGAATGAGCTGACTGGGAGTGAGCAATGTGCAATGCAATGTGGGATCATGGTCTCTATCTTATCTTAACTTAACTTGACTCGACTTTGATCTGACGGAACTTAAATGTTGGAGGTGTGTGACGTACCGTGGTGGTGGTGATGATCTCCTCAGTGACGACCCTCAGCGTGTCCACCACAGAGATGTATCCCAGCCTCCGAGCAATCCCCAGAGCCGTGTTACCATTCTGAACGAGAAAGCACGGCGAATGAGAAGTGTGTCTGTTCGAGTGTGTGTGTGTGTTTATGTTTGTTTACCTACCACAGTGACAGCGTTGGGCTTGGCACCATTCTGCAGCAGTACGTTGATGATGTGTGTGTTTCCTTGCTGGGCGGCCTGGTGAAGGGGAGTGTATCCATTCTGAGAGGGAGAAAACAAACGTCTCACGTATCACAAGAGCACTTGTTTTTTGATTTAGATTCAACATTAGAGACAGCATGTTAGAAATAACAGAATACAATAATAACATGAGCTTTATATCAATATTTAAAAGGGCTCAGATGTTCAGGATTATCTGAGGTTCAGTACCTTGGTCTTGGAGTTGACACTGGCTCCGCTCTGAAGCAGGAAGTTGACCATCTTGGCGTTACCGTAGTGACATGCTACAATTAGCGGGGTGTATCCCAACTGCAGAACAACAACAAACATGTTAGAATTCTGCAATTATGAATAAGACAGAGTTTACACCACTGGAAGACTCTGAATTATTACAATACTGATAATTGTGAGCGGTGTGAGAAAACATGGTTGTTCATACTTTGGTCTGTTGGTCGAGATTGGCTCCGTTTTTGGCCAGGATCTCGGCAACGGCCACTTTATCCTCCTGAGCTGCCAGATGGAGGGCAGTCAGGCCACTCTGCATGAGGAACACACACAGGACAGTTACTACAGTGACAACAGAGTGCACACAGACTGCATCACTCCTCATCAGATCAGCGAATGGAGCTCATTTGTTATTGAAAAGACTGATTCTGTGGTTACAGACTTGGTTTTGCGTCGTTGTGCTGTACCTTAGTTTGGATGTTGATCTGGGCTCCCTTGCTTATGAGCAGGGCAGCCATGTCTGCGTGGCCCTCCTGGGAGGCCAGATGGAGCGGAGTGACGCCCTGCTTGGTCAGAATGTTGGTCTCGGCTCCGTACTGCAGCAGAACTCGGGCGATTTCCATCTGGTTCTTCTTAGCCGCAATGTGGAGGGGAGTGTATCCGTTCTGATGCACGGGGAGAGCACAGGCACACTGACACTGTCACTGCTGAATGTCCACTAACACTGCTTGTTGTTGGCTGAAAACCTCATACACTGTGTGTTTGTCAGCATGGTAAAAGGACGTAGTGTCACACATCACACACACACGTTACTAAACTGTCCTGCTGCCCCAAATACTCGCTAGAGCACCATATGTGGATTAATCCACTGCTGAAAATAGTCCCCAACAAACACTTCTCATTATTATTTCCTCTGTTTTGGGACGTATTAAAGATGAAAACTACAATATATATTTGTCCAGAGCTTTCAAACATCTCATGGTCTTCCTCACCAGATGGAGTTTGCTCATTCATCATCACTTGAGCTGAATGTTGGACAGGTGAGAAACTCTATAATACTGTTAAACTGTTTTTCTATGTTCATGCTCTTTGTAACTTTGTAACATCTTTAACCTTCCAATCAGCCCAGTCTGGACACCTCTGTACCATGGACTCTCACCTTGGCCATGGTGTGGGGGGACGCTGCTTTGTCCAAAAGCAGGAGCGCCACCTTCTGGTTATCGTAATGCGCTGCAACATGGAGCGGGGTGAGGCCGTTCTGTAAGGAATGGACGGTGAGCGCACATTGGATTAAACGGCAGTTAGTGCAGCACCAAGCCGTTAACATCACACACACACAAACACAGTTAACAGGAAGTATTAAAGGGGGGTAAGACTGCAGGTTTAGATCAGCTCGAATTATATTAGACAGCAAAAGCTGGAAGGATCACTGAGTGGCTCCTTATTATGATGCAAGGACGAACATTGTCAAAGAAAAAGAAGGAATCTGTTATCTGGAATAAATCACAGTTAATCCAAATGGAGCTGGTTTTATTCAAACTAGGCTTACCGGAGCTCTCGCAGGCAACTTAACCTCAATTCAGAAAAAATAGCGACAAAGATTGAAATTTTACATGCAGGAAAAGGTCTCAGTGATTCCCTTTATGGCAGATTCAACATCAGAGGAAACTTTTTTTTTATAGATTACACAACCATGAAGTTGAAAAGTTTGTGTTTTGGATGAATACCTTCCCGGCAGAATCAGGTGGAGCGTGGCGCTGCAGCAGAAGTTTGGCTACATCTAGGCTTCCGTACTTAGAGGCCACATGCAGAGGAGTGAAACCTTTCTGTAGAGAGAAACACAGAGAAATGTTTAAAACAGAGAATGCAGCACATCGATACACAGGTTAACTGAAGTCAGACCTCATTAATAATTATATATATATATATACGTATCATTAGTTTGTGTTGAGCTGTCTTTACCACCTCCCTGTTGTTGACACAAAACAATAAAGAAGTCTGCACCTGCTGACACGCTGATGCAATTCTATGTAACATAACCCAAAAATATTACAGAACGCTCTTTAACTTTCACAGTACGGCCAGCAGAGGGAGCTCTTTAACCATCATAAGATACATAATGAGACGAGCTGACAAAAACCACATGACCAGTGTGTTTATGACCCAGCCCTGCCCACGGAGGGAGCGATCCTTTGTTTGTCAAACCCTGGATTAAATCTGAGGTAATACGCGACTGGATGAAAAGAACGGGAAAAAAGGATGGGGAGGAGAGGGATGTAGGAGAGAGGAGGAGAGAGAAGGATGGAGGAGAGAGGAGAGGGATGGAGAAGAGAGGAGAAGGATGAAGAAGAGAGGGATAGAGGAGAGAGAAGGATGGAGGAGAGAAGAGAGGGATGAAGGAGAGAGGAGAAGGATGAAGGAGAGAAGAGAAGGATGGAGAAGAGAGGAGGAAGGATGGAGAAGAGAGGAGAGGGATGAAGTAGAGAGGAGAGGAATGAAGGAGAGAGGAGAAGGATGGAGGAGAGAGGAGAGGGATGGAGGAGAGAGTAGAAGGATGGAGGAGAGAAGAGAAGGATGGAGGAGAGAGGAGAAGGGTTCCTCAGCGTAATAAACACAGTGTGCTCAGTCCATTATGAGCGTGCACGGACAGATGGAGAGCGTTAACACTTGCATGACAACAACTTTCCCTGATTCGGTTTCCATAGCGACAGCCACACCCTTCCTCCCCAGAGAGAAACCAAGACAGAGAGAGAGAGAGAGAGGAGGCCCACTGAACCCTGATGGATACACTGCATCACAATCTCAACATCTGGACGGTGTGTGACCTCCTCATGGAAACAGTGTTGTGAAGATAAATCACATTTATCGTCATCAGAGGGAAGGCCTCATCAATCATTCATCAGAAGTGGGTCAAACAGACAGAGGCCTGCACATACAGTACTACTGTAACCTCTCAGGAGTGGAGCATCATGGGATCAGCAGTCTTTCATCTGTACATTCGTTCCAACCTGCTAATCTGTTTGGTGGATTTGTGCATTTGCTGTATTACTTTCAACAGACTGGGCTGTCATCGTATTTCCTCTTGATCTGCTCCACTGTATAATCCTGTTTGTTCGCGCTGTAGTAACCTGATTTTTTCATGTTAGATCCCAAAAGGCTGTTTCTTTTTTTTTTTTGCAGATGATAATATCTGTTGGCTTCCCTATGCTTGGAAAGTGTACAGGTGGCTACTGAAGGCTAACCGCATTCAGGAGCAGTGCTCACACTCAAACACGACATAAGCCAGTGAGTGTGTTTGCAGATATTTAACTTTGAGTCAGGCTAGCTGTTTCCCCCTGCTTCCAGTCTTTATGCTAAGCTAGGCTAATCACATCCAGATCAGTTGTGCATATTTCCCTGAACTCCTCATTGAAATAGTACCTCATGGACTCATTACATGAAATCATGAATGCTTGCAGGAGGACGTGTCCTCAACCCACCTTAGTGGCCAATGAGTGTGAAGCACCGGCCTCTAGAAGGACAGATGCTGTCTCCACCTGCCCCTCCCTGGCGGAGATGTGGAGGGGGGTGTAGCCGTTGGTCGTGGCAGCATCAGGATGGGCCATGTGTTGCAGCAGCAGCTGCACGATCTCTGTTTTCCCAAGACGGGATGCAATGTGGAGAGGGGTCTGGTCCTCCTGAAGATGACGCAGTGGAAGAAGGATGAACACCGAGCTTGTTCTGAACAAAGAAGAGCTCTGCGAGGTGTCTCTAAAGATAACAGCAGTCTCACCCGTGCCCTGGCGTCCACGATCGCGCCGTTCCTCAGCAGACATCTGACCACCTCCACCTGGCCCGCTCTGGCTGCCATGTGCAGCGCTGTTTCTCCACGCTGCAACACATGGCAACATGTGGGTCAGCAGAGTCAACACACGCATTCTCATTCTAAAATAACTAAACTGCCATAGAGTGTCACTCTCCCTCTCTCTGAATGGCTTGTTTCCACAACACTCACGATGTTGCTGACGTCGGGCGAGGCTCCATTCTGCAGCAGCAGCAGGACGATGTTCAGGTGACCCATGAAGGCTGCCACGTGGATGGGAGTCAAACCAGACTGGACGCAGGAAAGAGGAGGAGGTCAAATAGGAACAAGAGAATAAAATATTCATAATCATATTGAACATACATTTGTTATTCATACATTTTTGATTGATCACCCTTCCCTGAATTCAGTGCACAGCCTCATTTGGTCTGGTATGACAGCAGCTTAGGTGGCTAATGTTAACGTTAAAAAGACTTTACTGTACAAATGATGGTGCCGAGTCAGTTTGCTAAAGCGATGACGCTCTCCATCATTGTTCTGTGCAGCAGAACTGACACGATTCGATAAAAGTTCCTTAACTTTGTGTTCTTACCTACTGTTTTCTATACGTACGTGTGTTTCGTTAAAGGTCCAGTGTGTCAGATTTAGGGAGATTTATTGATTGAATATGACAGTCCAGCATGTTGAACCATCATGTTACTACAGTATCCCAAAAATCTGCTAATTCACCGTTGGAATCCACAAAATCCTACAGACTGGACCTTTAAGTCAGACCTTTGACTGAGCATGTTCAAAGGAACACTCTCAGGTGTGTGACGTACCTCTGTGATGGCTTGGATTGAGGCTCCATATTTGACCAGCAGCTCCATCACTTTCACTCGGTTCTTCTTACAGGCTATGTGCAGCGGAGTGAAGCCATTCTGTCGGAAAAAATCACGTACCATATTTAACAGAATCATCTAATGTATCTCAGAGGTGTTTGAATTTCCACAGAAGGATGAATAACGTATGATATCTTCTTATCGTACCAGTGCCCTGGCGTTGGGGTTGGCCCTCTTGTCCAGCAGCAGTTTTGTTACTCTGTAGTGACCGCAGTGAGCTGCCACGTGCAACGCCGTCAGGTAGTCTAGTGTGACATCATCAACAGGAGCCTTGTGCTGCAGGAGGTGTTTGACACACTCGACGTGGTCGCCTTGTGCCGCCATGTGAAGAGGAGACAGCCCATTCTGAAATGTGAAGGAGACGTGACATCTTTGATCAACGCAATCATCAGATGGACTCGAACAAGATTTCAAATGCTATTGTTGCTCTGTGTCTTTAAGGACAGGTGACACACCTTGGTCCTGGCCAGTAAAGGTGCTCCTCTCTCAAGCAGCAGCTCCACAGATGTGTCATGTCCACTGCGAGCCGCACAGTGAAGAGGAGTCAGACCATCCTGCAGAATCAACAACAGGGATTTAACGTTACGTGAACTGAAGCTGGATGGTGTTTGTATGGTTAGAATCAAACATAGCTAATAACATTAAACTAACACAGAGGTCAGGATGTCTGTGCAGTGTGATACTGAACTTAATCCACTGACCCACATTGAGCTCATATTCACATCTTCTGCAAACTAATGAAGCTGCTAATGAGCTGGCCATTTCCTGCTGGATGTCATAGCAGGGTTTGACCTGAGAATGCTCGATCATTAAAAGCAGCCAGTGTGGAGAAATGGATCCGAGCGGGAGTAGAGGAGGAAAGAGGAGAAGACGCATGTGGTGCTGCGGTTTGGAGATGTTGGTTTGTCCTGATACTCACCCGTGTCTTAGCATCGATCTGAGAGCCTCGGTCCAGCAAGAGGCCGACCATGTTAGTGTTGCCGCGCTTGGACGCTACATGTAGAGGTGTAATCCCATTCTGCAGGGGGGAGGACAAAAGGCTTTCAGTCACAGGATGAACAATCTATTTCAAAATATGAATCATGTAGCAGAACAAATAAATCCACCCCCATTTCAAAACAAAATAGTATTGAACATGCAACCTGCGTATTAGCCACACATGCAGTCCCACAGGGCTTCTGAATGCCTTTTAATTTGAAGAGGTGTTCTATTTTTGGGTGAGTGCAAGGTGGGAATAATGCTATTTTCGTTCACACCGCACACAAGGCTTAAAATAGACCATCTGAATTTGGTTTCTGGATTATACACATCTGAAAGGCTGGAAATCAAAGTTAGCAGCGTGTGCTGCTGAGTTAGCGGCTCTCGGTTAAAAGACGAACAGCCACTTGAAGAGCTCTGTCTTTGTGAGTGTCAGATATGCTTCTGGTCGCCTTTATGTGGATATAGCATGAGTAAAACACGAGCACTGACTTTGCAGACAGCTGGATTTATTAAACAAGTGTTCTGCACTGATTCTCGATGGCTCCCATGGCTTAAGTCCATTGACTAGGAACAGCTAAGCATGTTACTCCACACAAGTAACAAAGGAGCAGCGTATCAGAGAGTGAAGGAAACAGTGGGGTTTCCATTGTGAACCCAGTTGGGGTAAAGCATTCAAACAAAGACGGTTGGGGTTGGGTCAGACTGGTGGTAAAAGGATTAGCTAGAGCCAAATAGAAAAGCGAGGGTCTACAACGCGATATCCAGACTGTCAAAGATGCTACAATAGTTATAGTTAGAGCAAGGCAACTAAAACACTTGGTTCAGGTTAGGGATGGATTGAGGTTACTGTCAACAGCCATTGTGAACTTTCCTTCTCTCTACAAAATGGACACACAGTTGCCTGTGCTGGCACTGAACATTGGCACAAGAGGTAGATCATACACTGCAGATTTGTATGAATTCATCTGAATGCAGTTGATAAGAAAAAAAGCAGTGTGTGGAGCTCTCTTAAACACTGGAATCTGTAGAGGTTCTTTATTTATTTATTGGAGATTAAACCTAATCGCAAATATCCCTGAGGCTCAGTAGCCAAGAATAGTGGTGTTTCAGCACACCTTGCCATCTTGGTTTGTAGGAGCCAGAAGTGACAATATTTGGTCAAGAGGTTTTGAAAAAATGTCAACCTGTCTAGTCACAAACAGTCTTGTATTGCAGCTAAGCAGTAACTAAATTATGAGAAGAGAAACAGGCAATACAGTAATATAATCTTGATTTAAATTTCATCAGCACTGTCTAGTTTGACCTTTTGACTTTCGTGAGCCCAGGGTGTTGAGCTAGATGGACTGGAGTTGTCACAAGGTAGATATGTTCTAAAGCATACACTAATTTATCTTCTATTTTACTCTAAATGCAACCATAATTTGCTAAATGAACATCATGCTGTGTGGAAGAAGACTTCAAACTAGTTACTCAGACTATAAATTCACGAGGAAACTGTTTACTAAGTTAAAGTGAGAAGTCGGCTCATTTCTTCATTAGACTCAATACAATCTGATTTCATTTTGCAGCCAGTGTAGCTGCCCCCTGTTGGCCATTAGTAAGAATGCAGGTTGAAGACATTTCAGAGAATAAGAGGCTCTGTCTACTAATTATACAGAATTATCAGAGACCCAGATAACTGTTCTACAATGTGGATTCCTACCCTTGCTGTGAAGTCGACTGCTGCCCCTCGGTTCAGCAGGAGTGTGGCCACATTGACATTGCCATAGTGGGCAGCTATGTGTAAGGGGGTGAATCCACTCTGGAAGACAGACGGGGAAAAAGACAAACACACAGAGAGAAGCAGAGAGGTCAGACATGAGCCTTTACTTCACGTCCTTGAGCTTTCACTTGTGTCTCTTGATCTTTAATCTTCTCAGCATG
This sequence comes from Collichthys lucidus, assembly GCA_004119915.2. Classification (NCBI taxonomy): domain Eukaryota; kingdom Metazoa; phylum Chordata; class Actinopteri; family Sciaenidae; genus Collichthys; species Collichthys lucidus. The sequence goes on from CM014101.1 coordinate 3,362,290, forward strand.
CAGCGGTCGCATCAAGCATCACAGGTGTGGAAATAAATAAATTGAAAGCAAAGATACAAGTAAAAAACAAAACCAAATATAAAGTTTAGAATATTCAAGTCAGAATATGTAGCACCCATACACACAACCCCAAAACACACTCAGACACGTCACTTCCATGCAGGTCATCAACCACGAAACAAAAGTAACAGAAGAGTTTTTTCGACTTAAAAATAATAAATAAAACAAAAACAGTTAGAAATGAAAAGAAGAAAAAGAAAATCGGAAAAACAGATGTACAGTACACACAGAGAGTCATCAAGATTGACATGAAGATGGACAAACAATATCAGCTACCCAAAGACCAAATCATAGTCAAATCATAAGTCAGCACGTAACGGAGGGTAGATTTCTGATCAACACCAAAGTGCACTATGTTAACTGTACATCATAGAAGAATCGAGAGAATTAGCAATGAGAAATATATGAGAGAAGTTAGAGATTGCAGAGCAGGTTGGAGTAGTTGTGAAATTCTTGCCTTACCTTGCCATTCTGTAAGTGTGGTCCGATTTAATGTGAAAAAGTTGTTTACAAAAGTGTGAAGAATACAGTGACTAACGTGATGGCTTCAAAACTTTACACAGTCAAAAGCTTAGAATGGTGCAAATTAAGGTAGCGTGGATGCAACATGCTATTCAGGCAGGTCATATTTTAAAAGCTTTATGAGCTTCACATGCCGTTATTGATTTGCACTACAAGAGTAAACGTTATATGACAGTCATTTTAATAACTTCTATTAAAAAAACATGCATTTAAAATAGTGTTATATGGACGACCAGGTCTGCCAATATTACAACAAAATCATGTCATCAGTTTTTAATGATCCACTTGTGTGTGCATGACATTTTAATTATCACATTTAAAGGTCCAGTGTGTAGGACTTAGTTGCATCTAGTGGTGTAATTGCTGCAATTCAATCTCCTCACATCACTCTCACCTTCCTGTTATAAAGGAGAAACAACACTTGAAAGACCTTTTCTAGAGTCAGTATTTTTTAGTTTGTCTGTTCTGGGCTACTGTAGAAACACAGTGTTTCAACATGGCGGCCTCCATGAAAGAGGACCTGCTCCCACTGTAGATATAAAAAGAGAATTTTTAAGTAACAAAAATAAAAAAGATTCTTATTTTCAGGTTATTATACATGCATGAAAACATTGTTATAAATATTATATTCCATGTATGTCTTATTCTGAAAATAGAGCCTCCACAATCTTACACATTGGACCTTTAAAAATGCAAAAATATTGCCAAAAAGCATTATAGTGAAGATTTTACAAAGTAAAAATGCTATACATGTTTACACTATACAGTATATACGGTATATACGGTATATACATGTTTAAGTTTAGCATGAAATTAATTTTAATAATATAATTGTCAAAATAGTAAACAAATCTAGATATGAAATCTATCTTATCTTTGCTTTGGCAGTATTAATACATTTTTCTAATTCTGGTTTCATTTTTCTTTAATTTCATATCATGGACACGCAGATAGAACATTTGTAATTATTTCATTTTTATTTTGGCAGCACCGGACTTCCTACATAAGGACTTTATATTTGGAGTGCAGTATATTATAATATTTCCAATGACTTAACCAGTGCCGTTTTAGACTTCTTAGTTCATAGTGCATCTCTATAAATCATGCAACACAACATAAATAGACATTAAAAAGACAGACTAGTGGACAAGATATATTCAGAACTGTTCCTAAAATGCATCTGCACAGGAGATAAATGTAATCATTTCAAATAAATCAATAAGCTGTACATCTCTTTATAGATATTTCTACAGGTCACATGATAAAAACAAAAGGGAGCTGGTGATAACTATTAATCAAACTGTAAAAAATAAAATAAAAAAAGAGTTAGAATGCAGACAGACTGAGAATGATTAAACAAAACCTGAAGCCAAAAATGAAAGACAAGCAGACCGTGTGCGGTGCCTGAACACAGGACACAGCTTGGCCATTCATGTCAGCCGTGCATGTTGACGTCTTATTATACCAAACCAACAGAAACTAAAATGAACCAAATGATTGGTTATCGTTCATGCAGTGCTGTGGAAGTGAAAAAACAAAAAAAAAAAAAAAAACGGTGGAAAGAAAATAAAAGAAAAATAACAAAGGGATGGGTCTGTGGTGAGTCTGTGAAGAATTAAAGGAGCATGTGTATACCTCAGTAGTCCTATTGACCATCATCTGAAGCAGGAGGAATGAGGGAGGGAAAGATCAGTTCAGTTAGGCTTCTTTGACACATTACTGCACCGTAGCTGTGCAGTCAGATACTACAGAGGCGAGTGACGTGGCTGGGGTCAAGATCACACTGAGATGTTACACTGTATATCAAAGCCTGACGTCGTGTTCAGATGCAACCAATCAATCTGTCTTTTGTCTGTGGGTTTATTTGTTTGGTCTGAAATTTGGAAGAATAATGAAAAATGCTTGTTGCAACAAACAAATCATCACACCTGAAAAGCTAAAATAAATCGATGAATAAGTCCAATATTTATTTAAGAGTTTGTCTTTTACTGAGATCAGCTCGTTGATAAACTGCCTCGTCGTTTCAGCAAGTCCTCACTGCAAAGCTTTGTGACGAAGCAATAAAACATCACAACTAAATGATGCTCAATTGCATGAATGTTAGGGAACTCGACTTTTAAATGAGCGACCTGCTCGCTGATTGCTGATTGGGTGTTTTTCAAACGCACAAAGCAAGTCCCACTGTCCCCAGAATGTCATTAAACATTCTGTTCACTGTTCAACTTTTGAAGCAAGAAATATCAAATGTATCCTCTTGAAAAGGGAAGGTTGAATTCATAAGGAGTAAAATGAATCATGGTTTATTTAAATGCTGAGGCTGCTACTCGGTGCCTTATGACAGGTGACTCATGATATGAATAATGTTAGTTAATGTTAGCTGGATGAAGGGCTGTAACTTACAATATTGAGTCGCCGACCATTTGCCGGTCTTTAGCTGAACTAATGAATCATCTCAACTCACAGAAGTTTTATTCCAAAAGTAAAACATGTCGTGGAGGAAAAGTGCCATTATCTTTTAATTATCTCTCTTTAGGGAATAATTCCACTTTGTTAAAACAGATTTTTGTAGCTTTGCTCACCATTTCTAACAGTTACAATAATATTTTACTCTTGTAGGTCATTTCTGAGATGTTGGAACACAGTGACAGCGTCACAGCTCAAACAGGAGCAGTCACATGGTCAGACAGGATGTAAACATGCAACAGTTTGGATTGTCTAAAAATAGGAAAAAACTGTGTTTGCTCTAAACTGTGGCGAAGAGGTAATAATTTAATCGTTCACATGGTTTTCTCTGCAGGTATAGTCACAGCCTGTCGTGTATCGTGTTTGTGTTTTTTACCCCGCTGGATGTCTTTTTAACAACGTTCAGTTTACTGAACAGAGATGTAAGAGGACCAGCTGCTGTAAGTAGACTGCTTCCCACTGGTATTTGATTCAAACTGTTCCCTGTGTGTGATGGGAATATGTGTTTTATGCGTATATGTGTTTGAGTGTGACTGTTCACGCTGCCTTTTATAGCCGCTCTCCTCTGGTCCTTTTCTTATGACTCATACAGTATTGAGCAGGGCCGCACCACCACAGCTCAACAACATATGGCTTATTATTATACTAAATGCATGCGTGTACACTGAGCTGCTGCTACTGTGGTTACATAACATAATGCTACTGTACAAATCTTTAACATTGAGAAAACAATAAAAGTGATAAACAAGCATGTAGTGCAGTAACTCATCTTCACTCGAGCCACGTCACTTAAGACCATCCGGTATCAGAGGAACTAAAACATCAACAGGTAGCTGTGAATTCCCACCAATACCGGATCAACCCCTTCAAACCTTTGCCCACGGCAAAAAAGCAATCTTAAATACAACTTCACCCCCCCGCCGCCCCAACATTGTTTGCATGCATTCTTAAATATCACCACCATACAACCTGCGGACAGTGGCACACTCCATGCAGTGGACAGTGCTACACTTAGACACCGGTGCAGCGAAGGTAGGAGTTAGGGGGTGATGAGGGGAAGCAGTGTGAGAGTGGAAGCATTATAGGGAGGAGGAAGGAAAAAGAGGGAGAGACCCAGTTAGTTGCAGGATCAGGAGTGACGTGGCAGGCACAGAGACACTGAATGAGAGAGGAAAAGAAATCCAGAGATGCATAGACACACAAATGGACACGCAAACACCCAATACACAGGTATACAGCTTCATGGAGAAAATACATCATGAGTAATCAGTGGTCTTCTGTTGCTCACTAAGTGGGTGACCCTGTTTACACCTGCTGTGATTAGTTTCTGGATAATGAAAAACCTCAATCCTAAACAACCCATACAAGTGTTTTATGACCTTCCATCCCGATCGTCATTCTAACATTTTTGTCGTTGCCTCAATAATACTACTATGATGGCACTGCTTCTGACTGTCTGCAGTTCAGTAGTAAGTACAATGTGTTGCTGGTTCAGTACAAAACTATGCCCTTAAAAGCATGGTTCATAAGGTTAATAGCTCTGCAGTTATCATATGATGACATAATATCACATTGTAGCACAGCTGAGCTGACAAAGGTAGTTTTAGTCAGTAAAGGAGCTGCACTGCTGAAGGCTACTCAGTAACATGACTCAGTGTAGTCAGTTCAGCCTGAAGACTCAGTGTTAAAGATTTCTTTGTACATGTACTGAACACTTCGACTACTAAAGGACATCAGGCAGAGCAACTGCTGAGTCAAAGTCCCATGCTAGATTTAGCAGCACTACAACAGAAGTATTCATTCATTATTAGTACAACTACAGTTCAGTCACTTGTCAGGACAACTTCAGGTCAGGTCAAGTATTTGACCAAAAGACCAATGTGGTCGTTTTTCTGATGAGCACAGCCTCTTTTTCCAACGCTGAATATGCTGAGTAACTTGTCAAAACAATGACATACCATGACAGATATCTAGAAAAGAGTAACTGATATCTGTGCCGAGATTCCTTTACAGTAAGATTAGTAAACTTGATACGCAAGAAGAAACAACAAAAAAGATGAATGCAGGCGATGGGTTCTGTAAATGTTCAACACTACAAACAGTACCCATCTTGGTCCCCTGCCTACATATCTGTGTTCATACGCAGAGATTACTGTAGGTCAGAACAGCTTCACTGTGCAGAGAAACGTCACCACCATGACCATGATTGGAATTATCATAATCTTAGGTATAACTGTTATCCTACACATTACGTTTGTGTATAGAAACATCAAGACGTTGGGTAGGTAGGAATGTCATTGCTACGATCATCACTGTGGGTAGATACTAACATCATCACCACAGGCAGAAGAAATCCATACAACTGGACTGTAACATCATCTTCCATGTAACCGATGGTTGCCAACTTATCACCTACTCGCCCACTTTGCATGATGAGCAAGAGAAATAAAAACCTGTCATTATGATTGTCAGGATAACTTACCCACATACATCACATTCTAAAAGCAGGTGTAAACAAGGTTACAAGACCCATGGGTGACCCTCAGTGTTAGCATCCTAAAACCATTGACAATTCTACTGTAAGAAAGCTAGACTGGTTTCAAAGCTTACCTTGTGCATTCTATACCTCAAATAACACCAGATCCACTAGAGCTTCATGTAATTCATAGATTTCATTAAAGTTCTCATAACCACAATATGGACACATTGGCACAAACGCATAGCACCACATTAGCTTGACTTCCACACATGCTAACCCAAGTCAAACAGAGACGTGGGCATACCTTCGACTGGACATCAGCGTTGTGGTCATTCTGGAGGAGCAGTGCTGCCGACTTGGTGTCGTCCTTGCGGGCAGCAATGTGCAAGGCAGGCAGGCGGACCTTGCCTTTAGTATCATTCTCCAGTAAGATTGAGACCACCTGGTTGTGGCCCTGCTGGAGGGCGATAGCCAGAGGGGTGAAGCCATCCTGGAAGAGGCAAGACAGGGAAGAGGAGGAAGAGAAGATAAAAGGTTGTCACTGATGTTTGGTCAACAGTGGTTGAAAAATTGTTCTTTTTTTTACCACACTCGCAGCATTCTAGGAATATTCATTGGCCAGTCAGTCAACCACTTTGGTCTGAATGTCTTGACAGATAATGGATGGACTGCCATTAAATATTGGACGTTCATTGCCCCAAGAAGATGAATACTGATAAGTTTGGTGGTCCCCAGACTTTTAAGCCAGCACCATCATTATGTCTTTAATTATTCAGGGAAATATGGATAAAGGGGACAGGGCTCAGGGGGATGGCAATATTGGTCGGCCATTAGAGCCACCCCTGTGTCTCTTGACATATACTGTATAGATTGCCATGTAATATTGGACATTCATTGTCATCAGAAGATGAATCCAGGCAAGACCATCATGTCTTCAATTATCCGGTGAAATATGTAATAAGGGGGAATAACGCTGGGCTCAGGGGGGTGGCAATGTTGGTCGGTTATTAGAGCCACAACTGTGTCTCTCGACATGTACTGGACAGATAATGTCGATGCCCATAAATCATGATTCCCAGATGATGTGTCCTAATGACTTTGGTGGTCCCATAGCTTTTCCTCCAGCATCACTAACATGTTGACATTTTTCATGTGGAATGAGTCTCAACGTCTTCTGGATGGATTGCCATGAAATTTGGTGCAGACATTCATATCTCAAAAACAGTGAATTGTAAACAATTTGGCGAGCGTCTAAATTTTTATTGAGCACCATTATCAGGTCAAAATGTTAGTTTGTCAAATACTTTTTTTTCTGACCAAATACCTGCAAAATAATGTCATTTCAATCAACCTCATATCCACTTTGTGTTAAGTGCTTATTAATTAATGATTATTCTACATTATACTGCATGTGTGATACCATTGTGTCCAATGTAGTCATCTTAAATAGACTCCTCTCACCTCTGTAGCTGTGCTCTGGTTGCCTCCGTTTTCAAGCAGGTATCGCACCACATCCAGGTGATTCTCCTGGGCAGCCATGTACAGAGGAGTGAATCCATTCTGCAGCACACAGGCGAATACAAGAGGTTACCAACAAAGAACAGACCATTAAAAAAAACTTTAATGCAATGTATTTACTCAACCAAACATCGACCAAAATAAAATCAGGCTCTTAAACATGATAACATTGAGGAGAATGCATAGTTAAACAACTTGAGCAGCAGGGTGCAGAGGCTCACCTGAGACTGTGCATTGATGTCGGCCCCTCGTTTGACCAGGATCTTCACTACTTCAGCCTGACCAGCTAGAGAGGATATGTGAAGTGCTGTGTTTCCTTTCTGGATTAACAGAAAACATGAACGTACAGTGAGAAGAGGAATTTCCATATAGAAAATAATGACTTTTACAAGGTGCCACACTTCATGTCTGTACTTTTCTTTATGACTTACACTTATTCAATGATGGTATCTGTGAATTTTAAACAGTTTCGTACAAGTAGTGGTCTGCAGTAACAAATAGTTCTGAGTATTGATGAGACTTATGTCTTTATTATAGCAAATACTAATGAATCGACAAGAAACACACAGTTGTGATTAATAGTAGAACCTCGAATCAGTCTGATGATTCTTCATAGTATATGCAGTTAACACTGACACTGTGTTTACTTCAGGGAAATAGCTTGTCCATTTATTCAGAGTGAAGTGTAGTACTGAAACCACTGACACCCAGCTTACTCATGCAGGCACTTGGTTATGGTTATTTAAGTATGTACATTAATTACTGAGATGATTTATGGTTTATTTAAATTGACAACTGTTACATTAAACCATTTGTAATCCAATCCATAAAATGTTCCTCCTAAATGTTCCCTTAATGCTTCCTTGACTACAGCGCTGCCCATAAAGGCAGGGAAGAAGAAGACTGTTAGCAGACAGTGCACTGTTACTAAACAATGGGCCTCATACAGAAAGGGATGTAAGCATACATTTTAACATAAATAACTATGCTATATCAAACTGATATTAACTTTTGGTCATGTGAGTTGGGTCAAGCTCTGGTGACTCTAAAGGTAATGAATGATTCAGCATTTTCATACCTTGTTGTCCATTCTTTATGAATCAAATATATATATAAATACATTACAGCTCTGCTCTTTAGGTCTGCCGTTAGCAGGGACGGATTGGCAATCTGGCATACCGGGCATTTGCCCGGTGGGCCGACGTGCTATTTGGGCCGATAAATCCTTATTTTTTTTTTTTTTTTTTATTATTATTTTTTTTAATATTGGTCTGACCGTCCCACAACAAGTAGATCACGCAGCCCAAACACACTGTTAAACAACCACTCTGTACGCTTTGGTCCCGCCTACAGGCACAAAAAAAAAAAGGCTGTGCAAGACTTTGTTTTCTTACCACCGGCCCTTACACGCTGACTGACAGGGGACCGGCCCAATCACATCATGAAACACCTCCCCCCTTTGGCTTGATGCGCCGGTGTGCAGTTTATTGATGGGTGAAACGCTATCAGATAAAGATGGAGAGAAAACGCAAAGGTGGCGCAGAAAAACTCCGTGATTAAAAGAAACTTGCTCTTCGGGCAGACGCTGCGAAGTGTGTTAAAATCACTGATATGTTTGCCACAGCAGGGACTTCATCAGCTCCCATCGCTGATGACAGTGGTGCCGGTGGCAGTGGCACTCAACATGTTGTTGAACCTGCGGTAAGCTGGACTGGACTACTGTCAGAACATGTATGAAATGCAACGAGTAGGATAAAGCCACCCAACCCCTTAATGAGTATGATAAAACATACTGTGGCGTCCGGCTGGACGCGTCACGAATAACGAGGCGTTATTTAGCAAACTGGCTTTTATTGCCAACAGTCTGGTTACAGCACTTGGTTATTGTAGGCCATAACCACGGCAAGAACACATAACAGGTCCCACTCTGCAGCCTCACTCGTGCCGTCTCTCTCCACACACGCTCACATACACGCGCTCTCCCTCACCTGCTCCCCCGCCCCCTTGCTCTCATACAGGTGCATTTAAGGACCATGGGAAACCACAGAACTCACATTGTAACACACAACACATTACTGCAGGGTCGCTACAATACATTGTAGGCTACACTGGCTGGAAGAGAAAATAAGCCTAGCTCAGTAGCCTACTTTTTATGTCTTTTATTCTAAATGAAAAATAGTCTTTAATGTGAGAACGTGTTCACCATTCACCAACAATAACAATAAGTCTAATTTCTTATTAGACTATTATTGTCTGTGGGGTGAGTACTAGGCTGGCCTATTGGCTAAGTTGCTTTTTTGTCCTGCAGATATAGCAGTTCTTTATGTAGCCTAGGTGGTAGGGACAATGTAGACTACATAACTGATAGAAAATCTCACTTTTAAAATTATATCATTTTGTCTATGTTATGTGAATGCAGCTGCAGGTATCTGTACATTCCAGTATTTCTAGCCTAGGCATATTTAAAGCCACCACCACTCACCAAAAATGTGAGTGAAAACTGAAGAGTCAGCACTCTCATTTTCTTTGTTCATCTAGTAGTCCTCGGGTAAGCTCTTATTTAGGCCTGGAAAAAAAAATGGGCTGTTTTATGTAGCTAGGTGGCTAAATACAATGCAAGTTAGCCAACAAAGAAAGAAAATAGCACTTTTTAAAATGACATAATTTTGTTCATTGCTAGTGTTATGTCAATGCAGCTGTGTGTTTGTTTATATAAATATATTATAAACAGGCTGTATTTCAGTCAGTCATTGTAATTGTACAATATGTTTGTGTTGATTGTCCTGTACACGTGACAACCATTGCACGTCTGTCTGTCCTGGGAGAGGGATCCCTCCTCTGTGGCTCTTCCTGAGGTTTCTTCCACATTTTTTCCTGTTAAAGTTTTTTGTGGGCAAGTTTTTCCTCACTCGAACCGAGGGTCTAAGGACAGAGGGTGTCACTCCCTGTACAGATTGTAAAGCCTCAATGGAAAATGGACTTTGTGACTTTGGGCTATACAAATAAAATTGATTTAATATGATTTGATTATTTATGTCCTGTTGAGCTAGGTTGTTTTAAAGACTTGCACAGTTGCACTGAAAAAACTGTAAAAGGTGTGTTATCAAATGTTGTGGGCCAGTCTGGTCCAAAATGCCAGGGCCGATTTTTTGTCCCAGTCCGTCCCTGGCCGTTAGCAACTGTTGTCAGGTATGTAGTTGCATTTTGGAGCGACACCAACTCGAGTCACAACACTGGAAACACACTCAGTAATGAGCCCAGACCCTCTCTGATTGCACAATCTGGAATGATCGGCATTGCTTAAGCATCAAACCTCCATGTTTACTACTCCACTATCCATTTAACTTTGCTTTAGTGCTGCACTCCCTGCTCAGCTCCGACTACACTCCACATCATGTGTACACACTGATGTCCCCGTCTTGTAACTGAACTTCTGAAAAAGCTGCCATCATACAATTATTTCCAAATATTAAGTTGTACATTAGTTTATGTCTGTCATGAGAAAGGTTTGGTTTTACTTATTATGAGCTCATTTTATGTCTGAATGCATTTGTGTACTTCTTCAGTGCAGTTATTAATGGCTTTCTTAATAAACTAGTCTGATATATGATCTGGTATATGATGACCATGGAATTACTGAGTCATGTCCAGCACTACAGAATTTAATACATGAGAGCAGAATGTTTGGAAGCATAGTATTATACAGATCTTGGACAAAAGAAGACAAAAAAACAAGAGAAGAAGAGTCTCAGTGAGGTTTTAATCCACCACAAGCCTCCCTCCAGTTGAAAAGTTGAGTATGTATTAGCATGGATCATTTTGGTTAATTAAATGAAGTATAAAGTAATTATGTTGATACTAATAAGGTTAAATGAAACCTGGACTGTTCATACCTAACACTTAGGTAGCTGTAGATTATCACGTCGGGGTAAGAACACTTTAGTGTTAGCTAAATGTTACAGGTATACTGTAGATGAACGCAGTAGAGTGACCGTGCACTGTGTGTACAGCTTCCCCACAATGAGTTTCCAATTCCTGCTTTTCGGGGACTGAAGTTCCCCCCAGTGGGAAGCTGTGATCACCTACCTTTGTGGCTGAATCCACCGCTGCACCTCTATCCAGCAGCTCCTGGACCAGATCCACATGGCCCTCCTTGGCTGCCAGGTGCAGTGCATTAAGACCATTCTGGAAAAAGACAAGGGAGGACAGGTCAGGCCTGACGTCCAACAACCCACCCTCAACAAATAATAAAGACACATCCAAATGGAAAAAGAAGAGATTACCTCCTCCAGGTCCATAACTAACTGATCATGTCTTTCTTTCTCTGTCTCCGTCTTTGGATCATGTGAGCGGCTGAACTTCACTCTGACATGTGGACTGGAATATCAAAGCTGGCTGTCAAAGTTGGGTTAGATGTTGTGCCATGTAATGCTATTGTGGAGCAGAGCCAGTCCTGGGTATGAAGATATAAATAGTTTCGCCCAATAGAGCATGTGTGTCTGTGTGAGTGTGTGTGTGTGTGGGCAGGTCAATCAACCCTCTTATGTTTGTATTTAAGTCAATCCTTTCCTTTCAAATATCAGTCTTTGGTATTGATTGGTGACGGATGACATAAACATGGAGGAGGAATCACTCTAAAATACCACAAGAGCCAGAAAGACATTTTGAACAGTAGCACACAGAAGCTCGTCATTTCACTGTAGATTTAATATCATTTGAAATAGCTACAACAATGACAGATGACTTCTCTTTAACTTGACATACAAGGTGGTTCAGAGTAGTGACGTTTAAAGGTTTCAGGTTCTACATCACTCATGACCTCTATTAATATCTTGTTTGGGCTCTTAAGTGTCATGTGCTGCTTGGTTGGCAGGGAGGAGGTGGGATGGCCTTTGACTCAGTACACAGAGTGAGAGAGGATTGAAAGACTGCCACACAAATGTTAGGTAGTTAGAAGGTTTTGTAAAAACGACCAAAAATGCTTAAAATGGGCTCCTGGGACATACAGTTATTTCTACTTACTTTTGGTTTTTATATTTTTATTAAATAGCTGCATAATTTTATTTTCTTTTGCTGTTGAATGCAGTTATTTATTATTATTATATTATATTATTAACTTGAGTCATTAGCATGCAGGAGCTGATAAAATCTAAAATAATAATGTAAATATACTTAAGCTTTGTCGTAAAAATGTTATAACATAGTATGAACTTAAGTAAAGTTATAGCTAATGTAGCAAACAATTTGCTGTAAAACCAAAACAATTAGCTAAAAGGGGCTTCAATTCTCTATAGAGCTAAAAGGAAAGAAAAGGTTAATGTAGGGTTAGTTCCCCTAGTTTGCCCCTCTTCCTCTCCAAAAGTATTGATTCAATAAGCCTTTCAGCAGCACAAGCATTAGGCTGCAGTATAAAAAGAGCGGCTGAGTCGATAAGTAATTTCCTCCATGACTATCATCACACTGCTCCCTGAGGCTGATGGTCCTGCTGGACTCCTGGGGTCCCTACAAAGGCTCCCTGTGGGATCCCAGAGAGAGTGAATGTTTGTCCTAGAATCATCTGATGAAGTATCAGTTTTGATTGCCGCAAGGAATTCCACAACTGGAATCTGTTCAGTCGCAGAAAAAATATATTCTCGCTACTTCCTGCTGTTTTTAGACCAGTTGACAAGTTCATGAACTCGTCTGCCTCCTGCTGACCTCAGATGACCTTGTATTTAACTCTACTGTAGCTGCCACACACAGATAGGAACATTAAAACCAAACATAAGAACATAATTTGTGAAATTATCCAACACAAACGTCTTTTGGCGATGGGACTGATTTTTTAAAAGACAATTTTTATGTCATGGGCTGTCATGGCACTTGAGAAAGACGTCAAGTAGGCTCTGACTTTGACTTCTGACAACTCCCAGATTTCAGAACATACATCCAATGTCTGTTTGAAGTAGCACCTGTCACTGTTCTCCCATGAAAGACCAGACGGATATAGTGACGAATACACTGCAGTGACGAACGAGTTCCTGTGACCCAAAAGAACAAACAGACTGAGGAGATCAGATGGAAAAAGTTACAATTTCAACTCCATGTTCTTCTAATGTGGTCAGGAAAATACTTTTTTAATCACCTAACAGCTTAAATGTACTGCCTGTTGATGACTCACACTTTCTAATGAATCCTATGCAAAATGTGTTTTTCCTGCTTTGATATGGAGCATAAGCTGCTGCCAGCCAATAAATGAACAACATTCAGTTCCGCCATAACCCCCAGGGGAACTATTCATCTTTGAACACCCCCTCCACCGTGGCCTCCATTCACAACCAAGAAGCCACTAACCCCTTTATCATGTCCGCCCACTGCCTCCATCTATAATATCTGTTACCTCATTCTGTCAGCCCACATGAACACAATCACTTAGAAGACAAATCCCAATTATCTGTTAGATCTATGGCAATTTTAAAGCTATGCAAATGGGACATGGTGAGGATCTAATTTAGCAGTGCTGAGCAAACACCGACTCATCACTGCAGTATGTTATTGAGCTATAATCAGCACCAGCACAGGAAAACACTGATGCCTATTAGTCTCTCAGGGAGTATTCAGAGGGTAAAGATTATTGACCATTAGCATGGTGCTAAATAATCTCTGCTCACAGATGAGCTACAGGGAAAGGATATGGAAATAATGACTGGCTTCATTTGAACATTGTGGGATTTAAACTCTGTTGTCTCTCACTGATCAGCTTCCATCATTTCAACCTGGAAATACAATAATATTATTATTGATACATTTAAGCTTGTCTCTAACTGTGTCTGTCTGTTGTTTGGTGCTGGGCAGTTAGTGCACAGTGAGTTTATCGGAGCAAATGGTTCAGAACTGAATTATAGAGGATAAAAACAATTAGCTTAAAGACACTAAAACAGTCTAGCTGAGGGTCAGATTCAGAGTTGGGTCCCTTGAACAACACCTTCTACATTACACTCCATTGTGAATGAATATTATTTGAGCTTTTTTCTTGATCATTGCAATATAAGCTTTTTTTTTCAAATCTCTTATTCCAATCCCATGTGAATTTAATGTTGAATATGACCGGTGATGGGAATAACGGCGTTGAAATAAACGCCGTTACTAACGGCGTTACTTTTTTCAGTAACGGGTAATCTAACGAGTTACTTCATCTATCGTTGTAACGCCGTTACCGGTACCAACACGCCGTTACCTCGCGTTACTGAACCAACCTACTCGTTTAGAAACTGGCACCTCACTCAACTCGCATACAGGAATGCCTTTTTTTCTCCCTTTGGTAAGGGCGGGATACGTAATGACGATTGGCTAAAGCAGAGATTTCATGTTGAGCCAACCAGAGACACCCGGTGGGCGGGTATACACACAAACCAACACACGGTCGTAGCGCGCGCGCACACACACACACACGCACACACACACACAGCATGTCAGATGAGATGGCGAGTCCCGAGGCTGAGTCTAAGACAGCGTTTTCACGGTGGAAGTATAGGCAGTATTTTAACCTCGTCGAGGTAAAAGGTAAAAATGTACATGTTACATGCACACTGTGTCTAAGACCAAAGACTTTGTCCACGTCAAATGTAAGCAACTCGAATTTAATGAAGTATCTCTCGACTGCACACGCGTCTGTTAAGCTAGTGGCCACCGGCATGCCCCACGATAAAGGCAAGCTAGCTAACAAGGAAGGCTGGATTTTTCTGCTTCAGCTTCTACCCCAAAACTTACCACACAGCAAGAACTCAATAAAATGATAGGGAGGTATGTGGTTGAAAACATGCTGCCATTGAAAGTTTGTTTTAATTTGCAGCATGTCAAGTGTAAAACATGTCATATTGTTTAACTGCTTACATTTGTAAGTAAAGAAAATGCTTGAAGTTCAGTTGTAATTGCGTTGAGGTGCAATACATTAAAACCTGTATGGGTATCTGTTGTTTGCTTTACTACAAATTATTTGGCATTTTTTAACCTAAAAAAGTAACGCATTAGTTACTTTCCTGGGTAACTAGTTACTTTTATAGTGTAGTAACTCAGTTACTAACTCAGTTACTTTTTTGGGTAAGTAACTAGTAACTGTAACTAATTACTTTTTCAAAGTAATGTGCCCAACACTGAATATGACCTAAATGTGGAACTGATCATATACAGGGAGGAAAGCTCCAGAAAAAGACATTCAGTGTTGGAATGGGTTAAGATTATTTTGTTCAATGAAAATGTATCAGTGGAGCTGTAAGTTTCATTTTCACAGTAACACTACCATGTGTTAGAGGAGCATACTCAGGGATTCCAGACTAATGCTGTTATCACAATCTGCACAGCACACGACACCCTCCATACTTAGACCTCTGTTAAAGCTAAAAAGGTAAAAACGTCTCATAACTAGTTGAAATATTATTATTATAAGCAGTGAGACAGGAGAGTCCCATGTCTATCAGAAAGCAACACCAGCCCTCCAGCTCAGTAATAGAGTTGTTAAGGTCTCATGGGTGTCGACTTGTGTAGCTCTACACCGTGACTGATGTTCATATTTTCCTCAAGGTGAGTGATGATGTGTTTGCGCGTACAGGATGTGTGTGTGTGTGTGTGACAAAAACCTCAAGGCATTCTCTCGGTCAAACATCAATAGCCTCTTTAACCAACTCCTGTCTAACTGATCTGTGTGCAGAGGGAGCAGTTCGGTGTCAAAGCACCTCCATTTTTTATTTAGATCGTTGGTTTACCCAACTTTTAATGCACCTACAACAACACTGGTAATCACCACTGATCAAATGTATGGCGGCATTTTAAAAAATGCGATGGGTGGACACACCTTTTCTGGACACACACATCCATCCACAGAAATGAGCATGTCTCCGCTTTTCCATTTATGGATTGTCAGGATATTCTGTCCAGCAGCAGCTTCAAGGTAAAAATACTGGACTATGACTAAATTTAGAGTGGTGGGCAAATCATCTATGTGAAGCCTTGCAGACTCGAGCAAGTGTACGTCACAAGGAGCCCTGTAGACCCTCACTGCTTGGAACACAGGAGGTATAGTTAAGGAATGACACTTTGCTGATGAAGTTGTCAAAATGTAGGTGACAGCTCTGAAAAAAGAAAATAGTTCAGTGAACCTTGCTTTGTCATTCTGACTTACAGAAAGAAGCTTCTTCTACACGCTAAACAAATCTGGTGCGCTGGAGAACCTTTTTTCACTTTATCGCTCTTTGGGGGAACTAAAAGCAAAAAAAAGAGCTCTTTAATTTACTTTTGCACCACTTTTGATGCTTTGAAGAACCTTTTTAAATTTAATTACCGTTTGCTTTTTTTTTAAAGGTTCTTTGGAGTGCTGAATACTGGTCTGGTTCTTTAAGCCTTTGCAGTAATGTGACCTGGTTGTGATGAAATCCAACAAAGGGGCAGTTTGAACACCTTTGAACCTGCGGTACATGTGTCTTTAACTCACAGCTGCTATATGCTGAACCTATGGACTAACATGTGGCTGTGTGTAGAAATTATTGTCGTTGTTCCTTGCAGAACTGAAAAGGGTTCCCCTATAGGATCACCATGAAGAACCACTTTGGGATCTAACTCAAAATATTTATGGGTGTACTCAAAAGTTTGGTCACTTTATCCAAAGTCTCTATTAACACTGTATGTGAATTTACATGCAAACGCATAAAAAATATGAACAATACTGGAGGGTTAAAACTTCAAAAAGATATATCTGCTGTTAAAGGTCCATTTTCACACACAGAGGAATCTCTCATCCTTTCACTGGTTTTTGAAGTGTCAAAACAGTACTTTTACAATGGGTTTAAAACTTCATGTCAAATTTACTTGAAAGTGGGACCGAAACACAAAAACAGAGAAACAAACACAGGAGCTCAAAATATCTTCAAGGGCACGAGCGATCGGTGCCAACATCTTTCCAACCACACACACACCTCAGAGCCACCAGCCAATCATAGATTACCACTCCATGTGACTTTTGTTTACTGGGCTGGTCATGCTGACTGTTGCCAGGACAGGACTGTTTACATCCTATCAGGTTTTAGCACCCCTTCCACCCCTCACACCCCCCTTTCCTTTCGTACATGGCTGGAATGCTAATAGACTTAGAGGGGATGAGATAATGACTTGGCCTAAATAAAGAAGCTCTTCCAGATTAAATACAGTCCTCTCCACTACAGGAATGTAGAGCCATATTTATATAATGGCAATGCATAATATGTGTATGGAGATTAACGGTGGACAACCTGGACCATTAGCACAGAATAATACACTGTGCGGGCTGTACACAAAATAAGAACTATTGGACTCACTCAACAGGTAACTTAAAGATGCTTTATTAATATTTTTTGGATCAAGTAACTGTTACTGTTACTGATTGACCGATGTAGGTACCAGATCGGCTTGCGGTCCTTCTGATTACATCATACGATACGGTATCTACAGCAATGCCACTCGGTTCGAAATGCCACTTTGTTCGCGTTCCTGGTGTTAGCGTATCAAAAACAGGTTTAGTTGTGAGCAAGTGTGTGTTATGTAACCTGTCTCGTACCTGATTAGAGGTGCTGATGTCCACTCCCCCTTTTAGATATTCCAAAACTTTGTCGATGTTCCCTGCCCTCGCCGCTCGCAGGAAACTGGTGTTGCTGTCCGACTGGAAGAGACACAGAAGAAAAACATTTTTAAATAGAATCGACATGAAGCACATCTCTGTCAAACAGGATGACCAAGTCACGTTCTTTCTCAAAGACTTTAACCTAACGCTGAGCCCGATGTCACTTCCTTTCACGCAGCATCTCATATGAAACATACGGAAACGCCACGAACAAGATACACAAACGAACTCACAACAGCCTGTTCATCTGTCTGAATACTGAACGCACAACCTGAATCTCATCAAATAATTAAACTTTTCTCTTATTGTGTTACAACCTGGTCTCAGACAAAAAGCACATCAATAACTGTGCAGCCATATGTTCGTTTCCCTCTGTGCACAGTGATGTCTGTCCATGGTCTGGACATGTCCACTGTCTCTGTTTGGATGCCGAGTGAGCTGCAGTTGGAAACAGACCATAACTGTAAGGAGGCAGAATGATTCAGCACTTTTCTCTTGGTGCCTTCTCTAAAGCTAAACCCTGGCTCACACGCAGCTCGTTCGACGCTCACGGCTCTCTCCTGTGGAAAAACACTGTGCTTACTTTTACTGCATTCATTAAGGTCAGAGGTCAGATACAGAAATACTGTAGTGGCACACTGCGGGACGTCGGCGGAGCCTTTGCTCGTGGACACTTCAGCAGATGTTCTGCTTGTTTTCTGCTGATGAATGGTTTCATCGGCTGTCAAGGTCAGAGTTTGCCCAGTTAACCTTTTTTTGGTGTCACCTACGGCATCACCCTGCTCATATATCCAGAGATCAGAGGAAAGAACGCAGCACTGATGGTGGATCAAATCAGCAGTGTCACTGCAGCACTCATGTCTACTTCTCACACATACAAATAGACCTGGTCTAATGTTTCTAGGCTGACCTGCAGTCAGTTGGTGTCTGGCTGCTGCAGAGAACTGCACTGCATCACTGCCGGAGCGCTCTGCAACACCGCCACCGGCACCTCAAAGGACACACTAATGTTAGCCCACTCACTCCACAGAACACAGGCTTTCACGTTACACAACATCTTAGTCAAGATTCAGGAGTTCTTTGTGAAATATTCACACCTCGATAGCATGGGTGGAGTGATCCTGAAGGGGGTCCTAGGGCTAAAATGAGCTGCGGGCCCCTACTGACAACCTGGTTGTAGGAATTTAGTTGAGTCCATAGAAAAGTCCCCAACTTTCAGTGTTCCAACCTTGCTTTTAACAGCATCTGGGTCAGTTCAGGTACTATAGTACCTCTGTACATACCATTAATCGCCCACTGTTTCCAGCCTAGCTGTGAGCTAAGCTAAACTCACTGCACTGCATGCAGAGAAGTTTTGTCTGATTCTGGGTCAGACGTCAAACAAGAGGATTTTCCAAAATGTCAGAGTGCTTTAATGAAGTGATCCGACTGTAGGGTCTGATCTGAATTTGAACAACATGAGCCATGACTCTAAAAGGGCAAGAAACGGCGCCAGCGTCTTGGTGCAAATTACAAGTCGATGCGGGTCAACTGGCAGAATATGCCACTGTTGTATTTCCCAGCGCTGACAGGCATCGACTCCCCAGAAAGGTGGCAGTTTGATCACATTTGGTCTCATGTTTGGCACATTTCAGGAGCTCGACCGTCTGTCTGTATGACAGGAGTCAGTTCATGTACGTTAAATGATGATGATGAACCAGTGCATGGACATCTGGTCAACATCTAGTTTTGAGACCTCACAATAACTTCACTTATCTATGTCTGTTGTAACATGAATTTCCCCAGCAGGTTCATTTATATAAATCATGGAAAAGACCCTGAAAGAGTCCTGGAAAGACGTGTTCATACAGCCTCATACATGTTTGTACAGAGTTGGCATTGTTTTCTAGCAGCGCCGCACAAAGCAGCCATTACCACAGTCTACCCCCTCTGATGATACCCCCCCCCCAAAGAGCTGCCGAGTCACATTATGCAAGAGCTTGCCCTAATCATCGTCCTGTGATTGGCGGGTTGCTATAGTGACTCTTAGACCAACAGGACTCTCAGACAAGTGAGGCTTTTTAATGGAAAACACTTAACAGTGGAGAGAAAGGGACAATTGTGGCAGCCAGCTTCCTACAGAAATTGTTTCATAACTCCTGGTCATAAGGAGCTCAGTCAGTTTGTCACTCTGTGAGATGGAAAACGTTTTGAAAAAGTGCTTTAAAAGGGCCGACAGCTACACGTAAGGTCACGGGGTGAGTCAGCGTTGAAAAGGAGCAGAAATAAAAATAAAAGTGAATAAAGGAACCATGACAAAGCATGAAGGTCATCGTTTTCTCTTTCATTCACTGCGATAAAAACTTTTAAGACTGGAGTAAGTCAGTGACACTGACTGCATCATATAATCGACGCACATGTCTCATTCCTATGACAATCTGTTCAGCCTATGCCTCGACACATCACTTCACGGCTCCATCAAGCCTGCCAAGCGCGACGAAGCACAGTCCTGAAATACGTCCCATCAAACATTCATTTACAAAGTCACTGTCTTTATCTGTGGAGAGCACGGAGCTTTATTAATAATGCAAACACACACACACACACACACACACACACACACACACACACCAGTGCCCAGGCTGGGAGCATCCTCGCCCCTCCCAGTTACCACGGAGACACGCACTGCCCTCTCTGGAGGTAACCATGACAACAAGGCTTTCTGCCTGTCAGCAGAGCTAACAAAGTATGCACAAAGAAAACATGAAGGATTCATTTAGAACTGTCCGTCAACGTGACGGTACAGCGGGTCATCGGTGCACCATTCACATGCGAGATATAGGCGTGCGTGTGTGTATGTGTGTGTGTGATAGAGAGTGTGTGTCGGTGAAAGTAATCAGAATCTAATGAAAGACAAAATTACATTATGAGTTACCGCCACAGGCAATGCAGATGTCAGGTAGGATTCTGAGAGGCTTTTGCACAAAGTGACAAACCATTTTCTGACAACCATTATCCTGTGTGTCTTGTTTGTCAGTGTCCCAATTATCTAGCTCCCTGGTGTTAATTTTGCTGTTAACACATGAATCATGTTGAGTGACACAGCTATCTCCATTAAGCATGGTTTGGATTTGAATCTTGTTGGTGGCTAATGTTTGAGCGTAAAAGGTTTATTTTGTGTAACTAATAAAATTAAGGATGACTCCATTCCAGTTAATTGGCTCAGTAAACCATGTCAGTGAGCCAACACACACACAGTCGCAGAGCCCTAGATTTGGAACACCTAAACAGAAACAGCCTTTAATAATGGTATTAATTATACCTGTGATTTTCCTCCCTCAAAATACATGCTGTGATAAAATTCTGTTGTGAAAGAATATATATGTATATATATATACATGCTGCATATATACAGTATACAGTATGCTTGCTGAAGCTAATTCATATTAGCACTTTTTTGCTCATTGTTGTTGTTCTACAGCCCACAAACCTAAAATCATTTTCGTTTCGAGCAAAGCGGTCAGTTATGTAAAAACATACATCACATCCGTGTCTGACAGCACCCTCTAGTGGCTAAAAAAGTGATTCATGCAGCTTTAAGCTGAGTGTTAGCGTGGAGTAGGCTACTGCAGCCAAAAATGTATATTCATGATGATGTGCTCTTGTGTACCCCAAAAACAAAAGACCTTACTATTAAACTTCCATTTGCTATAGCATCAACCATAAATTCAACATAAACTTGAAACATTTTTAACCTTCAGAATAATTTATACAGGACTTTTGGCCCACATAAGAACACACACACACACATAAGTTGCTGCTGTGTCCTTGTTTATTTGATTAAAGGAGCACATTCTATTCCTAGCTGTCTGGACGGGATAACAGTATCTATGTTTACTAGCAAATGCACATCTCCCGCTGGTGCTGGCTCTGTGTGTGTGTGTGTGTGTGTGTGTGTGTGTGTGTGTGTGTGTGTGTGTGTGTGTGTGTGTGTGTGTGTGTGTGTGTGTGTGTGTGTGTGTGTGTGTGTGTGTGTTGCTGATATTTAAAAGCTCCTTTGGGTTGCCTTGCACACATTAGTCCATGAACACACCCACTGTTTTGAGATTACAACAGCACTTCAATCAGTGCGACCGATATAGTTACCAGCACCAAAACCCCACGTTTAGTCAAATAAAAAATAAAAAAAGATGCTTCTACTTTATACATGGAGGTGTTTTTAGATTAATCACACGCAGCAGACAATTCATGCTGAGTAAAAATAGCTCATTTTTAATTAATTATCATCAAGTTGACAGAACTGGAGCTGTAGTAGGGTCCTCATAAATACGTCACCTTCACCTCCCATGTTTCATTCCCTTCATTACCATTTTTATCAATGTCAGCTGACCTACATTCAGTGATATCCAGCTGTTGAAGACCACTTGGAAGTGCTGTCCCTGTGGACCGCTTAGCCTACCGTGCAGGAGGACCTGGATGATTATTTGTTTTCAGATAAATGTTGATATAAACGCAGATCGCTGGTGGAGCATCCATGCAGTGGCTCCAATACAGCTGTATCCTATATGTACAGTACATACACCGTACATTATGTAACATTGTGTTCTTCTATTTTCACATTATTCTGACAGAGAACACATAATACAACTTTAAAGTAGACTTTTAAACTCAATACATGCTATAAGGAATTACATAATTCATAAAGTACTGCCATCATTTCCCAATAAATGTATGAATTTTCACTACAGCTTATTAGCAGGAGGAAATGACAGGCACTTTAAAGCTGCACATGAAAATATATCCATGTAAGTGTGGCTCAGGAGTCATGGGTCAAGACGTAGAGCTCTCCAGAATAGAACATGTCTAAAACAGGAGGTGGCTGGGAAGTGTTTAAACAGTCAGAGCACATCATGAGTGAAACAAACATAAAGCAGGGAATAGTGATCAGGCAGTCATCCCAACGGTACAGTAAGGTAAAAGTGACCATTAGTACAGAAATGTGGGGCTGTTTTAAGAATGGTATGCACCCCAATGTGGTCCTCAGTTCAGCAAGTTGTGAACTGCAACACAGTGTTGCCAACTCCTAACTAAGGAAAGTAGTTATTGTCTGTCCCTAATAGTTGCTAAATGATGTCATCGCCTAATTTGCATAATCAGCCATGTCTATGTATTTGTAATGGACGCTGTAGGAGAGAGGAATAACACGGTTGGAGAGACAAGAAGTTTTAAAAAAAAAGTTGCTAGAGGGCTCTGAAAATGTAATAACTATACAAAAACTAAATAAAGTCATTAAGTTGGCAACACTGTCTGGATGTCGTGATGTTTTCTTGGATGCTCTCTCTAAAGTAAAGTCACTGCACTGCTGCTTCTCTACAATGATACCACAGAAGAAGAGTTCAACCATCGAAGGTGACAAAGCATGTATTGTTACACTTATTTTCCATGACTCCTTCATTTAGATAAAATACGTGTCTTGTTTTCTGGTCTTTCTGATCATTTCTCCAAATCTACAAATCAAAATTGAACCATAACTGTTTCATGACGTCTGATTTGGTTAGGCTTGATGAAACGTCATGATTTGGATTAAAGTACTTAGTTCATAATGCGGGACAGTCATTGTCATGGTTACAATAATGATCTCGTGGTTAAGGTCAAGGATTGATCAGTGTGGTCAATGATGGTTTGAAACAGGAAGTAAACAGCTGCCTAGCATAACAACAGCTACACATAGGAAGAGGACAGTCTGGACTGAGGTTACCTGACTGTGCTTGTGATTGTGTTTCAGTCAGTCTACTGTCTGCTACTAGTCTGAGAGCTGCCATAGAATCCTGTGTCTCATTCCACTGATGCCATGGAGCCATGTTAGTGCAGTATGAAAGGCACCGACGGTTGGTCTGTTGAAAACATCTCAATAAATATTTCACTGCCAATAAAATTTCATACAGAAGATGAAGCTGAATTTGGTGAACCCCGGCCTTTTCATATGCACATTTGTAGTCTTGATGCTCATTTCACCAGAATCAGTGACAGCAGACCTGTGAACATAACTGATGCTGAATTCAGCTCTAGCGATCACGATCTAGCCGTTCTCACACAGTTCAAGTGTGACGTAGAGATTGCAGAGTTAGAAAACCGATTGCAAACGGTCAATAAGTCTGACTTAACCACACACACACACACACACTCACACACACACTCACACACACACACACACACACACACACACACACACACACACACACACACACACACACACACACACACACACACGCAGTCTGACTGTTGGAGTCCAGCTCGATGTGTCACACTATGTTACTGCTCTCATCCTCTGTCTTTCATCTGACTAGATAATAGAAGCTCAGCTGGAAGCTGTGCTGCCACAGGTCACTGCAGGCTGGCAGGTCACCTCCTCCTCCTCCACCTCCTCCTACTCCTCTTCCTCCTCCTCCTCTTACACAGGCCAATTAAAGCAGTCTAGACACTCAGGTGTCAGTCACTGAGTTTCATCAGTTAAAACTTACACTATCTCTTTTTTAGTACTACAAGTTAGTGGTATGAGATGTGACAGTTTCAGTAAATGTGAAGATCAAACCAGCTCTAAGTCTGACTTATTACCGAATGGGCACAACATTTAAGACCTGAACTGTACTTTATTATGCATGCTTAGAAATAATACACACACTTTTGACACTTAAAGAGTTGATATGTTACCAGCTAGTCCTGCAGCTAGAGACAATGTTGTTAGGAACGGGAAAACTGACCCTAAATGTGTAAATTACTAGACTGACAATCAAAACATTGAGCTGAAAGTAACTAAAATGCTCTGTAGAGCTGAAGGGAATTAATTTTTTTTATATGGCACCAAATCATAGTAGAGGTCTCAGCACCTGTAACCTGTACTCTTTATTTACATTTTTGCTATACTATACAATGCTATGCTATGCTACACTATACTATCCTATACAATACTATGCTATGCTATAACCATACTATGCTATGCTATACCATAATATACTATGCAATACTATGCTATGCTATGCTATACTATGCTATGCTACACTATACCATACTATGCTATGCTATACTATGCAGTGCTATGCTATACTATGCTATGCAATACTATGCTATGCTATACCATACTATGCTATGCCATACTATGCTATGCTATACTATGCTATGCTATGCTGTTCTATGCTATACTATGCTATGCTATACTATGCTATGCTACACCATACTATGCTATGCAATACTATGCTATGCTATGCTATGCTATACTACGCTACACATGAAATCAGTGTGTAGTCTGGACTTGGAGCACACCCCAAGAAATAAGTTATACTATCTTAAAGAAAGCATTAAGGCATGTCAAACCCTGTCACTAAAATGTCTCTTAATTAAAGAAACCTCATAACACACAAACTACAGAAAGCAGCACAGACTGAAACAAGTGATATTTTTGCCATGTGTTTCCAGCAGCAGCAGCACGCTGCTTAAGTCATTACACCTCTTTTCAAATTAGCCACAAGAGTCCACATGCTGCTGTGCAGAGATACTTTAGGAACAAAAATGTCACACTGGCCTTTAAAGGGAGAGGAGAGGTAACAACACCCCACCCCATCCCTCACACACTAACACACACACAAGCTGCAAACACACCTCTAGACACCTGAACCACGTATCCATACGTGTTAATACCTAATCAGTGTAGATCCTGAAGGCAGAACAGTAAGTTCAACATTTAGTTTACACATTCAATCACTGGAAACAGAAAATGCATGAGCTGTATGAAAAACAACATACAAGTGGAGCAGCTCGTCAGAGACAGACACAAACAGTTCTGCCATCTGGATTGTGACCAAATTAAAAATAACTTGGAGTATTTAAAGGAGAGAGTTGACACTGACTTCAAAGTTTCTGCTTTAAAAAAAGACTTTCTGCACCTTCTCATCAGTAAAAGCCTCCTAAGACACTCCCCCAAAACTGCAGTTCAGGAGCATCCCAGTGCCCCAAAGTGTCCGTTGCACCTGCCAGTGTCGAGCTCTTACCAGCATCAGTGGAGGCTGCCCGGGATAATGCTCCACGCAGTAGTATTCTGGCAAAGCATTCTGGTCCAGGTTAGTCTGGCTCACGGTGGTCCTCAGGCCCTTGTCCGAGCCGCACACCTTACACATGGCCGTGTTGCCCATGGTGCAGGGTTTAAAGTCTATCCCATCAGTACGTAAAGGAATCTGGATGAGTCCACCTAATCACTCTGATAATCTACTCTGTGCCCCTTCTTCCTCCACCCTCCCCCCTAGAAACCTTACAGGCTACCATCCATGGGGGGCGACCCCCTCAGTCCACAAGCCAAGGCTCACTTCCCTTTGGCCTCAGCCTGAGCAGCTCCTGTCCCTGTTCCACCACTTGACTGCACTTGTGTCCTGTCACTGCTGCCAGCACAGTGCTAGCTCTTCCTCATTGCTAATTCCAACTCTCTGACCATTGACCAACACCCCCACTCCGACTCCACCAAGCAGGCTATTTTTACACCCACCAGCCGAGCTATGCATGAAGAGAGAGGGCAGGGAGAGGGTGGTCGGCAAAGGGCGGCATGCCAAAACAGGAAAGGGGAGGAGGCATCTCAGACACTCTATATGGACTGTATGTACCCATCTGTGATAATATGGAGTGTTTGTTATATGAGACGCTGAAACTCTCTGTTGAAACCCGAGACAATATCCATCCTCATCAGCAGCACCACTGTCATAACAGCCAGTGTCATGCTGAGCAACAGATGACTCCAGAATAAAATACCCTCTTTTACATGCAACCACCCTCTGTCTTGGTGGAATTGAACTGAAACAAAGCTTGCCATGAGCTTTTGACATTCAGCATTTCTAGCTCAGATTTTTTTCTCCAGCCAGTTGAAACTGCAATAATTCTAGCACGACCCTAGACGTTTGGAATCTCTAAAAAATCAGAGATATGTGGGTGGAAGTTCAGAGGTCTGAAACCAGGACACTATAGAGGTAGTGATCAGTAGTGATCTGCCATATTTGAAGTGTGTGACGGTCATCCTTTATGTTTGTTGGTGGATAGTTGTGAGCTAGCACAATATTTTTAGCAGTTTTTCTCACAACATTCTATTTTTGAATGTGTCTTTTTGGCAGTTAAAGCAGCTTCAGATGTCCTGGAGGAGGACCTTCCCAGATTTTCTTTCAAAAGCAAGATGGATGCAATCGGATCTGCCGTCTGGCTACAGTGTATTAAATCATGTGGATTGTATTCAGATACTATGCATTTAACGGGCGGAAATGGGGCCATAGTTTCAATCGATCTGGGCACAGTCCTCTGTTTGTACTTCATTGTTTTTGACCTGCAATGACGATGTTTTCTTTGACTCATTGACTGACTCCAGTAAACATGAATTATATTCTATCTATTACTGAAGTGATGAAATAATTATGAATTACCAGCAGAACAGTTACAATCTCACTAACTGGATCAACATTTCTCACTATCTTAGTATGAAAAGTGTTCCTTACTACACAGTCTAACCATAGTGCTACATACATACATACAGTACATGCATGCTAAACATATAGCAGTAAATAGCACTGGTAAATAATACTGTCAATGTGTATTCCCCTGCTGATTGCCATGTAAATGTGTGGAGTGGTTCCTTTAATGTTATGGATACAACCAGTGTGACCTGCTTCCTGGCGACCTTTTGCTAAATGCCTTCACCCAGTCTGAAAACTAAGCCATGCTTTTTACAGCACGCTGGATGAACACCTGCTGAAGAGCTTCTCTGTCTCCAAGATGAACTGTTAAGAGTGGCCTTGTTCTTACGTAAGAAAATTTCAGCGGAGAACATTGATTTCTTGTCACTATCTGGCATTAAAGTCTTGGATATTGGCTTAGTATATACAGTATAGCTATAGACTGATTGAATCTACAAATATAAATGAGCTGACCCCTACATGTGGCTAATGTACAACAGTAGCAGCATACCAGCCTAATCCAGTGCCCCAGAGTTGCGTTTCTTCAGTATTGTGATTACTAAACCTGTTGTCATGGACTGATTAATGGAAGCAGGCATGGTGTTTTGCTAATGCAGATCTGTGTCAGACTGTAGCCCAGAGCAGAGCTGTATCGATTCAGTTGGACTGAATGCAAATCTAAGTCACACAGACCTTTTCATGGCAATTGATTGGTTTGCAGAATTAATGGTATGTTGTTTTATAGCAGTCTCAGACATCAGCTGTTCCTACACGTCGGTGTATGTCTTATCCACACTCAGATGTATGTTTTATTTACCCTGTGTGCATGTGTCCTTGTTGGATGTCATCAGGGAGGTAAATGTCCCCATTCTCTCTGCAGTTTTTCTCGGTCATGACTCACACAATGCTTTCACTGTAGAAAATATCACCCAAACAATTCTCATTCACTGAATACGTTAGCGTAGGGAGATAAACTCGTCATTGTTTAGAGTCACAGAAGCCACATGAGAAAGCAGCTTTGGAGTTTTTGAATGAATGAATGAATGAATATAAACTAAGTAGGCAAGCACATGACCATCACATTTACAATGTATGACACTATCACACTATCACAAGTTTTTTAGTTGCGAAGTAAGAATGTTTCACTAGAGGAACTGAAAATCATTCAAACAAATCTACTGCATAGTTCTGAAACTGAAACAGTATGATCAAAAATGGGGGAAACCAAAATATAAAAAATGGAATGAAAGAATGTTGCATTAGTCAAGAAGATGAAACACATATGTATTTATTTGCATGATAAAGGCCAAGTTATATGGCTTATCTGTTGGTTTTAAGCTTTTTCCCCGAGACTGGGTCTTTTTTCCAGAGTTAGAATGTTGGCCTATTCTGGATAGGATGAGCTTCAATAACTACTTAGTCACATGTCTAAATTAGTTTTAAGAAGTCTGTTAAATTGTTTGAATGGCTGTTGTGGTCGTTGCGTGCTTTTAAATCTTGTATTTCATTTGCATAGTTTTGAATTTGTTGCTGTTGTAGAATTTGGCTAATCTTAGGCAGGGTTGGGTTATGCAAGCTAGTGTCAAAAACATGAGTAGAATACAATGCGAGTATATAAACTAGTTTTAGCTATTTAGTATTGTGCAATTTCTGATTTGTATTGCTTAATGTTGCTAACAGGTAAATCTAAACAGATATGATGAGGGATTAATCATATCTTTACAGTATAATGAAAAAAGGCATGGACCAAGTATAGAACCCTGTGGAACCCCATATCTAAAAAAAATGGTATTTATAACATATTCACAAATACTGTCTCGCTGTTAAATAGTTAATTCTGAATTTCTACAGGACAATAACTGGAAGCAGGTATGGATAAGTATTCTGAAACTAGCAATTCAAATTTCATGGTACTCATCAAATATCATCCACTCTGCCATGATATTACTAAGACTATCTCAGCAGAGTGAGGCTTGTGTAATGGCAGATTTTACAGGCTGATACCTCGGTACCGGGCAATTTTTGTCTAGACTAATCTAATTTCTATTTCTTATTATTTTCTGTCATTAAGGTATTAATGTAGGATTCCAAATGGCACTCATTTGTTTGACTGATTAAACAGAATTACTGGTGAGATAATATGAATTGTGTAACATCACAAAATGATAAAAATGTAACAAAATGGTCACACAAAAAACACCAATTAATGAGCAGATATACTGTGTCCTCAGAAATTCTAAGCCGCTCAGCCTGGCTGTAATTAGTAACATGAGCAACAAATCAAAAGCAATGTTGATCCTTGATAGACATGATCAAAGCCTGTCAGGTGAGACTGGATGTGACCTTCAGCTGGAAGCTGGTATAAGATGTTGGGGTCTGGTTCTTTGCTGCAGATGTAAGCTGAGAAGAGCGACCTGCTTCTCTTGTGAAAATATCAGTCCATCTGAACATCGGTGGGGTGTTGGCACGTGGTCGGGTTTCATGTACATGCACATTGACTTGCAGTTGTACCACTTCAGTTGGGCTCCATCACCAGTTAAAATACAAACAATCAGGCATTGCCTTCCACTGCTTTGTCACCCAACAGGCCTCTTAAATTTCATTAACCTTCTCCTCAGAGTAATTTACTTAACGTCTCCTCCAATCTCCTCTTTTAAACAGCCATCATCTGCCAAAACACTCATCCAATTATGGAGGTCAGCAGATGAGACCACGAGTGTGTTTGTGTGTGTGTGGTTTACAGAGACAAAGGTCAAACCCGGCCTGGTGCAGCTGGGTTATATCATTTCTTCAACTCATTATAAGTTTAAATTGGAAATGACTTCTGTCATTTTTTCACCATGCCCACAGAATTACCCTCTCTCCTCCCCTCCTCTCTCCTCCCATCCTACACAACCACTCCTTCTCCCTCTCCTATGTGCTCTGTGGGTTCGTAATCCACTGGGCGGGGCCGGCAGAGACAACAAATGCTTTTAATCTGTGATCGACCATATGGCTCACTGACTGCGGGAGGGAGGTGGGGGGGTGGGTGATGCCACTTGTACTTGCATTATGTTCCGGCTGTGAGGGGAAATGTGATGGTTTGTGTCTGGCAATGGAAAGGGGAGAGAAATGTTTAGCTTGACAATATAGGGGTTGTACAGTAGCTGCTAAATGCTAAATAGGGTTTAACATCCTGTTTCAAATGTACTAGAGTCAAACATAAGTGAGCACATAATTCAAAGAGAACAATGAGCCTATATGTACACAGATCACATATCGGGAACAAACCGGAAGTGCAGCCCATGTGTGGGATTTAACATTCATACGCTATACATAGATATGTGTATTAATCAGCATTAAATATGTGAGATTTGTGCAACATTTCTATCCGTAATAAACAAGCAGTATAACACAACTGCTATGAAAAAAGAAAGAAAGATGAATTATAGAAGTTGGAGGCCAGGTTGCTATGGAAACACAGATTTGGAAAAGGTTTATGCATGGACCTGCAGAAGATGGCTTCCTCTGCGTCATGACGTATCTGACTGTTAGAAAGCTGAGAGTGACAGGACAGTGACAGGTTGGGCGCTCTGTTCTCCCAAAGATACGACTGAGGTTGAATTCAGAATCGAATTGATGGTTGTTTCCACCTTGTGTAGACTACAGAGATGGTAAAAAGTTTCTTCAGGGATAATTTTCACTTAAATTAAAACGTGATCTCCATCCGGATCCGTTAACGACATATCATGTCATCTGACATCTTTGCATTTACTCCTTTTCTCTGCAATCTCAACAGAGTAAAGTAGAAAAACTTTGTTCCATCTGTATTGTGATTAGGCCTGTACCAAACCAAAACTTCATCTAAACTAAAAACAAAAGTGCAAAGACTCAGCTGACAAAATGTGAGTTGGGGTCTTCTCAACTGGTGAACTTATCATTGACATTTGGGAAAGACCTAATTGGGAGCCTTAAGATGCTCTCAAAGAGCAGTTACAGTGTTACACTGGTGAAGGCATCCTTTGGCTACTTTGTGGAGCCTTGTAACTAGGTTAACATTACTTATACTGTAAGAAAGTAATCAGAGCCAGTTCATTCTCTGAGCTGTGTAGTTTTGTATTCTTTTTTTTGCTTGTGATAGCAGGACGTGGCAGAATTAGCCGACCTTTCAACTTGCTGGGGTGGATTTGTCTCTCAAGAATGTGTTCAGGCTGTACGGATTGCATGTACACCAGGCTGAGATCACAATGCGAGCCAGGCCACATGCAGATGTGATATGGTCAGTCTAATTGCTTTTCAAGTGCCATACCTTTGTGTGCTTTTTCACCTGCATACACACTTTTTTTTATGAATCTCTAATAGAGATTACATGAAAATAACAATTAGAAACTTAAATTAGTTAAAGCAAGGTTAAGGATCCCAAGCCATTTGAGACAAGTGTCAAATCCAGTTGCAAGTCCTTTGGGGCAAAGTGCAGGTCAAGATGCAAAGTGTTAATTGTGTTTCTTACATTGTCCTTTCACTGCAGGCCTAATGAATAACTTTTCAAGCTGAGCAGCCATGTAAGACCTGGCTGATGACAGCTTATTTTTAGCGCTCTGAGATTCTCTCAAAGAGACTCAAAGACTGAGCTCAGTCAGAGACTTGACCTGCAGAGCCAAGCCTCACAGTTAAACTCAGGTCTAAAGTTGTTTGGTGTAATGTTTTCTGTGTGTTGTATTGTTTTGTGGCTTGCAGTTCTTTACTTTATACATACTTTTATGGTCAACAACATATTAGTATTTTCAGTTATGTCAAACTACACTGCCTACACCGTCTACTAGATGTATGTAGGATGAAGAAATAGCTGCAATCCTGCAGAGAAACAACCAGCTGCTGACCTACACCATACATACACTGTACATATTGCACACATTAGTATGGTGGTGAAAGACGTTTACCTCCCACATGACCCAGGTCATGAATATGAAAGACTTTTATACTTTTAAAGGTATAATGTCACTACGTGTACATTTGTATAGTCTTATTCAATTCTTTTAGCAGCTCTTTTAGAGTTTTATTCTTATTTATCTTCCTTTTATGGTGCATCCTGTTATTTTTCCTCCTGATGGTGTCCCAGTTTCTCCAAGCAGATCATCAAATTTATCTTCAAAATAACACAAAAATACTGACACCAAGAGAAGGCAAAGGGGATGAAATGAATCCATCTGGTTAGGGTTTATAAAAACAGCCCTCACAAATATTTCAAATCTAATTTTCTATACTATGACGTCTCCCAGCATGCATCTCAAACTGAACCCATAAAACAAATCTTTTACAAAGCTATTTAACTGATTACAACAACAGGAAAGGACAAGATGACAGGAAATGAGATGAGACAGAGATGAGGAATGACTTCTAAATGTCCTCACTTGTCATTTCAGCATGTCTTTAAGAGACTCCCTGAGGACAATCAGAAAACACACATACACACACATACACACACAGGTACTGATGTTAGTCCCTGGACTGGATCCAGTGGGGCAAATTAATCTCTTTACCCCTGCTCTGTTTAATCAAATTGCTGCAAACCTAGTTCCAGACCTCAGTACAGCATCTCAGAAAATCATCACACGGAGAAGAAACCGGTGTGTGGAGGAATGATGAACCTGTCTTAAAATAGCAGACCAAACACCCACAGAGCTTTATGAGAGATGACAAAGAAGAAGAAAAAGAAGAAGAAAATGAAGAAGAGCTCTGGCTGGAGAAGAAAAGAGAAAATACAGAAAGAGAGAGAGGAAAGGGATGAGTGTGAAAACTTAAACACACTGTCTCCAGGTAGTAACACTAATATCACACCTCCTGGCACCACCTTGTTCTGCTGGAGTTCACACACTGAGCTTGTCTGTCTTGACATTGAATTTAAATTATCGCCACCGCTCTGTTGTCTCTCTACTTTATGCGTTCGACTCAACCATTTCACTCCATCCTTGCTGTTTTGCATCCACCCTCTCATTGCTTTGCTGCTGTGCAAACTGCAATGCTAACATCAGCATCGGCGCGGTGGTGTTCTGTGACTTTCTATAATTCATGCTGAATAATTAATGTTTGCGATCAGCAAAAACAGAATTAACACCAACTCTGCAGTTTTTGTCAGCTCTGTGCAGCATTTAGCCTCTTTAAGCTCATTGTTTTTATTTTATGGAACGAGACTTCACTGTTTAGTTCAGTCTCTAACCTCTTATTAGTTACTTATTGGTTTTCTAGAAGTAGGAGGCTGTTTACAGTAAAAATCTGATAAACTTTCAGTGAACAGTGAGACAGACATCTAGAGCCAGATATTTCCTTCTGGACATGGTGGAGACCAAAACAGAGGGGTTTGGCAAGATGCTCACCTACCCTAACCATAAAAACATAAGGAGTGAGACAGTTATTTATCTACTAAGCCTCTAAGGTGACATAAAGTTCAACTTCAAGTTTAGCAAGTTTTCAAATGCATATGAGAAACCATCTGCTGCTCACCAAACAGTTTTTCTAGGGCACCGGAAAGGTTCTAACGCACGAGAAACTCTTTGCAATGACTTCAGTCGCTAGCAAAACACCTTTTTACCAACTTCACCTTTCAGCTTGTCTAATAGTGACAGACCTAAATATACCTCCATTCCTGAATCCCCAATGTGCCTGAAAATATCATCATCACTGAACCTGAGTTAGCTGATCTGTTGTCCATGGCTACACGTTAAAGATATAACCTAAGAAAACAGCAGATCTTATCAAATTTGTAACATAAGTACACAACTATCAAAAAGTACTAACCAAGAGAGACAAGACAAAACTAGAAACTGTCTTGTTGACACACATCTACAGTAGTACACATCACAAGCAAAGAGGTCTAGGCCAAAAAGAGTCTATGTCCATATATATCCATTCATTCACCTCAACTGTGTTGGGGTCAGGAATAAAACCTGGACTATCTATCTGGCCAGATACCACAAGAGTTATTTATGGCTCAGTTCTATAACCAGAGATGGTCTTGTTGCCAACGTGGGCCCAAATCCCCTAAAAGTGAGTGTGTTCTATTAAAAGTAGCTAAATCTTGATTTCTAAGAAAATACGTCGGGGCAGATGGATTTTTTGTTGTTGAGTTTTTTGGATGAGTTTGCTCTCATGCTAAGCTCCTTTGGGTGATCTTTCCCCTTGCATAACTAAGCCACACATTCATCAGCTACAGTACACCACATGCTAATGTACTGCACTTCCAACTTTGTACCACATAACTACATCCTAGTATGCAAAGGCATGACGCATGAATATTCTTACCCTAAACTGAACCAGTCTTACCCATCATGTCTAACATAACCACCTCATGCAACAAAGGCAATGAGTACTAGCACTTCAGAGGCACAGTAGGGTGGTCATGCCTTTGTGTAGTAGGCTACACAAATTGGTGGTAGTGGTCTCCATTTATAAAACTGAAAGTCTTGCAGGAATAAGTGCAGATTACAGTAGAAAGTACAGATAAAGATGTAGCAATGACACCATCATGGCACACTCCAGAATAATTTGAAAAGACTTGTCCTCCCACTGCTTTGTCATAGTACAGCACTAGTGTATCTCTGCGCTTCCAGGTTGGACCCTTTCAGTTACTACAGATTCTCCCTCTCTTGGTTGCCATGGCGACAGAATTGGTAACTCTCCTGAGCTGCAGTGCCTCATAGTGCCACGGCAACCAGATTATGAATTCTCTAATCCTGGATTTTGCCAATCCCAGTTCAGCGTCAGACAGTGGTGCGTGCTCGACATCAATGCACCATCAGTGATGTGTTTGGAGCTTCAGTGAACATTTTGGATCCAGAATGAGTGAAGACGACATTTTCTCAGTTCAAAAAAGAACACTTGTGTATTTGACCAAACCTTTGCTTATTAAGTCATTTCGGACAAGTCTTTAGGTTTTGGGTTTAACTCAAAGTTTCCAGTAAAATATTTCACAAACGAGAGAACCAGTGCAGAAATAAATGAAACCATTATCAGGTCTTCAAGAATGCAAAGCCAAAAAGATCACAGTAGTAGAGTGACTGAAGTACAGTCGCACACTGTGAACATGTGTACAAAGATTCTGGCTAAACCTTCAGTGGATCAGGAGATAGATCCATAGATAGGGGGTGGTGGTGAGGCAGTGATTAACATCGCCACTATAAACATTTCCCTCTAAATTGCATGAGCTGTGCACCCAGCTGTGGCCTGAGATTAGATGTAAAAAACAGACAGGAGAGTGGCTTTACCAGCACGAAAGCTAAATAATGTAATGCTTTGGAAGGAGGGGGGTGAGGGTGGAAGGGTCAGAGGAGGAGCACCGAAAACAGTCCAGATGGAAGGAGCTTGGTGGAAACAGAAACCATTTTTTTTGCCAACATTTTCATATGCTCTATGACGCGCTCACTCTAATGGGACTTTTCACTTTGTGTTTTTAATATGTGAGCTGTACCACCATACCATTTCTGATTTTCCACGAGTCTTCGTGGCCAAGGTTCAACTAATTTGAGCTTTGAAACCAAATATGTTGACCTCCATACCTTACATCAGAGGGCGTTCTGGCTTTGACAGGAGTTATGACTGTGCCACTGTAGAAAATACTGGCAGAAAAGTTATTTTTATAGTCTCCAGAGACTCATAACTCTTAGTTATGAAGACCCTAGTATGCATTAAATCAAGAAGGTCACTGGTTCCCAACCTAGGGATCCTAAACCACCACTAGGTGTCGCCAAAGCCTTCTTGGTTTAAACTCTAAAACAATATACAGTTGACCTTTTTCTCAGCATTTCATTCAAATTGTCATTTCTGAACTTTAGTTTATTATTAAGACATAAAGTTAAATAAAAATGGACAGGAGAAGGATTTCCCCTAAACACTGCACACTGCAACTGAGGGTTAAAAGACCTGATAGTTGTCACTGACCCACATAATCTGATCATGCATTCATTGGCTACCTTGACGAAAATGTTTTGATATTTTCTATTTTAAATGAGTTTCAGTTTTGGAAAGATCCATTCATGGAGACACGTGAGTGTGTCAGTCGATTCTGCCCACA
This sequence comes from Collichthys lucidus, assembly GCA_004119915.2. Lineage (NCBI taxonomy): Eukaryota > Metazoa > Chordata > Actinopteri > Sciaenidae > Collichthys > Collichthys lucidus. The sequence continues at coordinate 3,398,466 of CM014101.1, forward strand.
TACTAGAAGGAGCTAAAAATGTGTGTAGAGACGAGAGAAGCACAGGTGTTCTAGTGAGTCACACACGGCGTACAGTACGACGCTGCACCTGCTATTTGTCCATTTCTGTCCCTTTCCATTTCTTTTGGCTACAGCTTTTTAACGAATCTGCATGTGTCAGAAATAAATAGTGCGCCACATCCATTACGAATCACTGCTAGTTCAATTTGCATCCAGTCTGCAAACTCTACATCAAGCCTAAAAACTAAATAGTGTTCCAGCTGAGGTCCATTTACTCGCAACCTTACAGCTAATGCTTTGAAAAGGTTAAGAGTGAAACGAAAAAAAACACCCATGACGAAAATGGCAAATGGATTACTACAGAGGATTAACAGTACACCATCAATCTCCTGTTATGTTTTAGTGAGACAGAAACTAAAAAGAAAGAGCCAGAAAACAGAAAGAGCAGGGAGGGGGGAACATTATTGTTAGTGGTGATGGGGATTGTGTAATTGTTCAATTCATTTCAATTAGACTATGGAAAGAGTTTTATAACAACTCCTCTGGGTGACTAGATCGAGTAATTAAGTGCGAGATGTGAGAGCCAAGCAAGTTTGTAAGATTTTTTTCAGCTTAACAGCTGCCACTGTCGTCAAGGCAACTGCCTCTGGATGAGGAGTTACATTTCTCTGCAGTGATACTGATGTAGAGACGTAACAGTGAGCAGCAAAGTGTTGGACTGCAGATAGTGCAGAACACCGTCATTCTGTACTCAAGATACGAGTCATCAAACTCTTTGTGTACAGCTGCAACGACACAAACACTGATTGGTTATGTACAAAAGTACGGACGTTAGAGATAGGTCAGTGATGCAGACATTAACATCACAGTATGCATGGTAACGATCCACAGCCAACATTTTAAACTGATCCCTTCATGTAATATAACTACAACGTACACACGCGGTACAGGTAAATATAGGCAGCAGAAACACCTCATAAATGTAAAGGGAAGATGGTTATGTAATAAAAATATCAACACTGACTTGTATTCAGTGTAGGGCAAACACAACCTTTCCTCTCTACCCTCCACACTCTTGCTTCATGCTGCGTTAGGTAAACATCGCACCATCCCTGTACTCGTCCAGGTGCATTGGCACGAAGGCAAAGAACAATATCCGAAAACAAAACACCTGCTGGGGTGAGCTCAGCCAAAGCACCCCTGAGTAAAGGTAAGACATAGACCTGTACTAGAGTCCAACTATAAGCAGTCTATATGTATTGATGTATATTCTCAGTTTAGTGAACAGATCTCAGATTCAGTGCAGACAGGCCACTAAAATAACTCTGATACATCACGGGACACAACTCTAACTCTTGACTTAAGCTGTCATCATCAGATGCTTGGCAGGCTGGTTGGGTACATATCGGGATACATTACGTTTAAGTGGAACTATGTAATCACTATGACAGTTAAAAGGATGATGACACACTCAATTTCCAATCATTTCCAGAGTTTGTCTTGGGTCAGTCATCATCATCAGCCGTCCTGAATCAGAACGAGTGGAATGGGATTAAATGAAGATAAGTCCAAACATGTTTTCTCGTAGGGTACGCTGTGTTTACTTTTTGTTTTACTTTGAAATGATGAATGGTAATGTAACATTCCTGTAGGTCTCAGAGGTTGTGCTCGAACCTGGTTCGGTCCGGCTGCTGAGCACGGTTCTGTTGCCTGCAAACGGCAGATTCAGTTAGCAGCATTAGCGGTCGGCTGCTTTCACCAAAATGGCTGAATAAAGTTAGAAAGTTGTGTTTTTTTTGTACAGTAAACTCCACTCTGGTGCAAGAAAGTGTTCTATTGCACGCAAAATGAGTACAACCTTTTAGCGTTTATCAAAAAACAAAAAAGTCTAAAATATCATGATGAATACCCGAATATACCCAAAAAATTGTTTGGCAAGATACTGGAGTATGGGTGATATAGAGATGCAGACTTTATGGTAAAGTTAGCCTCCATAAGGTATTGTTCATACTGTTCAGACCAATTAAAGCTATACTGACAAAACCCATGACTGTATTGTTCTGAACAGTAGGACCACAGTGTTTTATCACAGATACATTTAATTTGTAAGAAGTATAATGCGTTATTCTGTCCTTCAAAAGTTACACAGTGCTTCTTTAGATGATGATTAATTCACCAACACAAAATGAGTCGTTGCGGTTTGCAGCTTGTTTTTGGCTGCTCATCATTTAAAAGCTGAACTCTACACAGGCACGGGGGAACAGAGGGACTGAGTTACATTTGCTTTAGTCGACTTCAGGACAGATGAAAGGTGAATGCGCATTTTTACAGCCGAGCAGCATCGTGCTCTACTGCAGATGTGCCAGCAGAGAGAGAGAGAGAGAGAGGGGAGAGGAAAGTCATACTGAAGTGATGTGAAATGAAATGTGGTGAGGAACATGTTCGACAGAAAGAGATAAGAATCCGCTGAAATCAAAGGAGGTGAAATGTGGTCTAATGTTGCAGCTTTATGGCTGTGTTAGACCTGCAGAGGGGATGGAGTGTGTGCACTTGTCAGGATTCACTGCAGTGCTTCAGTATGTGAAAGGGAAGACGAAGAAGCTCACATTGATTGAAATGCATGAAGCAAAGTTCTACTTTAGATCTGTCAGATAACAAGAAGAAGTGTGAGGATGGTAAATAATAAAAGGATAGATAGATAATTACAGTGGTAGATGATCTCAGTGTGAAAGACACAGCAGGCTGAACAGGCCAGTCAACTTTGTTGGTTGGTAAATCAGTGGCTGCGTGCCTCACCACATGCCAGCATGGGCAAAACTTTCCATGTCTACCGCAGTATGGAGTATCAGCTGATGAGCTGCCTTCACGGCCAAGACACACAGATGGAGACGAGAAGCACATCCTTCTCTGCCCACTCTGCCAGAGCTAAAATAACCTCCACGGGAAGAATACTGGTCAACACCACAGCAGTTAACACAGACTGCGAGGTCACGTGTAACAGGAAACGTCTGAGGACACGCCGACATTTGTGCTCTCATGTTAGCTAAATGAAACGAGCAGGAAGCTGAAGGAGATGTCTAAAAATGCTCGTTGTGGCCTTTTCACAGTGAAGGTCAATTTATTAATTTGGTAACATGCTTAAAAGTGAAAATGTCACACAGATAAACAAGCCTTTTTTTGGTCGTTACTTGAGAAGAAAGCTAATTAGACACTCATTATACTACCTAGAGCTCAAATTGTTAGAATGACATGTTTAAGGTGGCGACAGAGGACTGGACAAATTCAGCCAAAAAATACAGCAAGTAGTCTATCCAATCAGACCCAATTAGAATAAACTTAGTTCAGACCCGGCCTGGCTCAGGTCCTGGGTTGGGTCTCTTGTATGGACAGCTCATTCTGACTCATCAGTACATGAGTCCTGTAGTGATTTTGCTGTTAGAGTAATTAGAGTATCGGCAGGACTATACTGCCAGACATATGTGCACCTCAGTGGGACATAATGTATGTTTACCTAACAGGGAAATACTGCTTAGTGTTTTCTAATGTATGTAAGCATGGTATATTCTAATTTGACTGTAGTGAACTCTTTTAGAGAAGCAAAGGTAAGAAGATGACTACATTATATATTATTACTACAGTATATTTGTTATATACATGTTTGAAATGTAGAACAAACACATTAATGTATGTATTCTGACAAATGAAGCTATTTTTTGAGCTTTCTTTGACAGAGACAGCTTGAAGAGCAACAGGAATGTGGGAAGAGAGAGATGGGGAATGACATGCGGGAAAGAGCCACAGGTCGGATTTTAACCCTGGGCCGCCCAGCAAGGACTGAGCCTTCGTACATGGAGCAGATGCTCTACCAACTGAGCTAAACCACACTCCGTATTCTGACTTTTTAAAGGTCCAGTGTGTAGGATCTAGCGCCACCTGGGGGTGACGTTGCAGATTGCAACCAAATGAGTGCTCTTTCAAGTATGTAAGGAAAAAATCTGGCTGGTAAAGTCACATAAAAAGCAAAAGGTCATCTCTAGATCAGTGTTTGGTTTGTTTGTTCTGGACTACTGTATAAAAATGGCGGTTCAACATGGCAAACTCCATGGAAGGGGACCCTTCATTTTAAGACAACAAAAACACAATGATTCTTTTTTTCAGATGATTATACACTAATGAAAACATGCTAATGAATATTATATTCCATTCCTGCCAATAAATATTGTATCGTATGGCAGCCACACTCCTCTGAGTCTTTAACATGGAGACTAATGAAAATTTTGCAACATCTGCTACATGTTGTTGAGTGTCAGTACAGCACATGAAACAATGAGAGTTTCATCAAGATATATTGTGACATGAAGCTGGTAGTCTGCGCCAAGTTAATTTTCTCCCTCGAGGCGCAATTCTACATCCGAAAGAGAAAGTTGGATTTATGCATATAACATAACTGTATTCAAGTATCTAACTCACTGTGGGTGCTTATTAAATCACTCATGTTTTATTGCATCTGTGATTCATGGGCTTTACTAAGTAGTGGAGTGTCTGGTAAAGTGGTAAAATTCACTGCTGGGATGTGTAGAGAACTGCACAAGAGAACACGTGAGGAATTTTCCTGTCGTGTTCTGTCCAACGTTGTCGTGATTCCTCTATGGAACGAATAAGTGGCCCACTTATACGTTTAACCTGACAAGGTTTATTTATTTATGTAAAGTGTAGTTTCTAAAGTGCTTTCTAAGTGTGCTGCCTGAGCTTTCTGAAAGGATGGATTATATTAAATATACTAATGGTGTAATGGTTTTAGTGCAGAAAACCCTAAAATGTGGCCCTGCATCTTACTGAGTTGTAGAAGTTACTGTGGTTCCTCTGGAACCAATGACAAGTATAGGTCCACCATTTATAGACCTACAGTTGTGGGTCAAAGGTTCCCCACAATCTGCACATAGTCTGCCTTCTCCTGGTTTCAGGCCAATAATGAGTTGGACATCATCATCCAAAGTGAACGGAACCAAAGTTTGGAGTTACACATTCACTGAATTTCAAAATAAAGACTTTTTAAACAGTGGAAACAGTGGTATTTTGTGCATTCAACGACCAAATAAATGTATTCAAATAATAGCCAGGTCTTAAGAAGGTAAAGGTCTTTAAAACTTTACACTATAAAGAAGATTTCAGATATTTCTTTCAAAATACATTAAATATTTTTGGAAAATAGTTGCTGAAAACAGTTTTTCACCAGTTTTCAGTCCAGGATTTTGTGGGTGGTCCTTAAAGGGTGGCTCTATGACACGCTGAGGCCACCCTGAGCATACCCCTGCACCCTGCACTTCACCACATTCAGAGGACACGCCCCCACAGACCTGGAGGTGAGAATTCATTTTTACCTGATTTTGACACGTAATTTCATAAACTTGTTGATATTTTTAATCATTCAAATTTGGCTGGATTTTCTTCTTTGGTCTGACAAACTCTGAACACATATTTATTCTGACTTTACATAGACTTATAATTTAACTTTTAATAATAGATAAATAAGTGGCCAGCACAAACAAATAAAGGCCAGTCCTAACAAAAGCCTGGTAAAAAACATTGATGAGTGAGGAATACTAATACAGTTCTGATTCTTCTTTGCTGTTTTCTGAGCATTATTAAATGCGACACATCAATGAAAATCAACTCTTGTGTGAGCGATCAAAATAAACGAGTACAAGGAAGGATTTTGTCCTTTGAGCTGCTAAAAGACTTTTAATGTGCAATATGTGCTCAGATTTATTAACCGGAGCACAACAGTGACTGAAGAAACATGAAAGTGGTTTTGACTGGGAATAATAAGTCAATGAAAAAAGTATTAATGTTCAAATGAGAAACTCAGAGCAACAGAGTGACACTGATGTGATGTGTTAATTGACATTACATTGCAATCAAAACAGCAGGTTGAGTTTTTATCAATAATAAACAGGTGGAGCTCATAAACAGGCTTTGATAAATTCAGCTTCAGTCCTATTTATAGAAACCATCTGCCCTCCGCCCCTTCACTTGCCTCAACCTTGATGAGGTCTGTGCATTAAGGATTCATGCACGGACAACATATTTGATCATTCTGATAACCTGCGTTGAAACAATCACCTCCCAACGTTTCTTTAAACACCTGCAGATCTGCGACTATGCCAAGGAACATTCTCCCTCTTCTCCACCCACCTGCCAAACTCACTATTAGATTTGATGGTTGTCACCACAACGTAGTTATAAACAGTTTGTACTAATATACAAACATAACTCCTAGGAGACATAATTAGTATTGTATAGTATGATATAGTAAAGTAAAGTAATAGTAATATAGTATAGTAGGTTTTTAACCTAGATAGGATAATGAACTTGGTATGGATCTGACAGAGGAACACTGGATAGTTAGTCCATGTCCAGCATCATGTGCTACATTTAGCTTGTACAATAAAGAAATATGATGAAATATGCTGGTGAAACTGTTGAAATCCAGAATTTTACACACTTTATACATTAATCAATAAGCATAAGCCTCTTGCGTTCCTTTTAAGCTTATATAAAAGCAGCTTGGAGAATACTAAACCCAGCATACATCACTGAACAACACTGCAGTGAAATCTTGTTTAAGACTAGGCTTGGGTCACCAGATGATCCCTCAGCATGTAATTTATATTTTCTGCATTCGAAGCGATGAACTATGTTTCCGATGTGTTTTTCCTGCCTTTGTTACATAATCTGTGATGCTAGCACGAGTGTGCATCCATGATTACGTATTTGAGCGGAAGTCCAACATCCTTTAGCCCTTTTGCACTGATTGCTCAGGCCAAGCCCTCTGATATCCACTGAGTACCATTTACACGGGGTTAACTGTCTCCCAGCAGGACTTGACCACTGGTGATAAAACTGTGATGTGACATTGGCGTGCGTGTTGTCGTGATGTAAATGTTTGCCCCCAGGCAGTTGCCTGGCAATCCACCAAATTGAATCTATTAATCACTTTTACATGTGTGTGTGTGTGTGTGTGTGTGTGTATGTGAGAGAGAGAGACCAGCAGAGAGGGCACACCAATAATCCCATGTGATAATCTCCCTTGCAGTTCAGTCAATAATAATTGCACTGAAGGGGGAAGAGGCAGAGGAAACGCTAAACACAACACAGCAGCTCTTCATCCAAACAGCTACAAAGGTCACGAACGGGCTTCAGCTTAGAAAGATGTTGTTTTGATGCAGAGTGGTTTGTCTTTCACTTATCACAAGCAGGAAAAGGGAAACATTTAAAGGTCAGCTTTTTTAGTCACACGCTGCTTTAACATAAAAGATTTAAGACTGGATAGTGGCGTCAAATGTTACTTTCTTACTGTATGGCATCCTCCATTTCCCTTTCCCACGATTCAATTTTATTTACATAGCCCCAAATGAAAAGGAGTATGGACAGTGTTCTCTATTATTTACAGAGATCCAACAGTTCCACCATGAGCAAAGACTTGGCGACAAAGACATGGAAAAAACTCCTTTCGAGGGCGCTTTCACACCAGCACTGTTTGATCCACTTTAAATGGACCAGAGTTCGTTTCCTTGGATAGTCTGGTTCGTTTGGGCAAGTGTGAAAGCTCATCTGAACTCTGGTGCGGACCAAGCAAACTCTGGTCTGCCTGAAAATGTGGGTCTCAGTCTGCTTGCAAGTGAACTCTGGTGCGGTTCGCTTACAGTGGCAAACCAAAGCCAATCGATGAGCTGGGTTTTCTTCTTCATGGTGCTTTTTTTTCTTCCTAGTCAGTGCCCCGGACTATCCTGATGTGACATGTAACATAAGAGGCCCAAACCTTGAGTAGTGCCTAATTGCTCATGGTGGACTGACATCTACCATTCCAATGACATCTATGACAAAAACTCTCAGATATCACAAGTTGGCATTCAAAGGGTTGCTGCCGCAGTCAGACTTCCTTATCCCATCCCTCTTTTCACCTTCATACAGCATGTACTGAATCAAACTGACACTCTAACAGCTAATCCACCAATCTGCCTGTTATTATTCTTGACCACGGTCTTTGAAAATTCAGTGTTCTGATTGGTTTGAAGGTTGTAGGTTAACTTTTAGTAACTGCACCAATGCGGCGCATGTTTGTTTGCAGGAAATTAATGCAGCAGTGTTGAACTGTTGGTACTGCAGCAAAGATTAGCAATTGAGGCACCCTCCGTTTTGTGCCACCCTTTATAATCATAGACCGTCCACCTTGTATGACGCTATCCCTTACTTAAATACTAAAAGTCCTCTGAGTGTGACGTCCCCAATCGGAGTTCCTTATGTCATCCTCCATTTCCATTTCACAACACTAGCATGCGGTAATCCGGACAGCCCATTTTTCTTTAAATATCACAGTTTACAGAATGACAGGAAAGCCCATTCCCTTCATACACATTTCACTGGCAGCAATATAGATTGTGCTCAGTGAGATGTGACTTTCCCAACAGTGCAATCAAAGCCTGTGTACGTGCGTGTCAGGTGCTGTGCTGCCAGGAAAGCACAAACTACAGTGAACCTGCCGCACGAACACTCTAAAACGGGCTGTTCATTATAAAATCACTCACCATAAAGATGCAGCATATCTCAGCGGTGCACCTTACCAATAAACCACAGCAGAAGGTTTTTTGTATTTGCATGAAAGGATGAGTCTGTCCATTAGCAAATAGAGTGAATGTGCACTACGCAGCTTAGCAATGCACCAGAGAGTGATCAGTGTAGGTACATCTAGAGGGACAAGGGAAGAGGTATTTGTGGGAACGTTACTGTACAAACAGTGTTATGATGGTGCCCACCACGGAAAGATTGGAGTGACAGCAACACTGATTGAGTGATTTATGACTTGTACAGAGGTCATTTGTAACACTGTGGCAGGAACATGATGACAGAAAGAGGGGTGGAATGAAGGATGGACTGAGGTTGAGCCTTCAGTGGAGTACAAAGATGAGATGAGGACAAGCAGCAGGGATCAAGCAGAGTGCAATCATTATGTCCATGTTCTGTTGGAATCACAGCTTACTGTGATTTGTGTTTCCTTGACACTGATCACAGAACACAGTTTGGTGCTTTAGATCTTCAGTCTTGTGCAGTAAAGGGTTTTTTCCCCCACATAAATTACTTTAAACTCTCTTTCTCTGATGAATACAACTAGACACTAATAAAGGTGGAGGTGGAAAAGATGGAGACGTGGGTAATCTGATGATTATTTCTGATCTGCACACTCTTCTGCAGTCCTTGATAGTGGACTCTGAGAAAGTCTGATAAAGGTGAAGTGACACTTTGGTGATGGTGAGGTGGAGGGATGACTGGAGGTGGAATGAAGTAACCGGTAAAACACTGATTGGTCACATGAAGCGGGGATGAATAGGTGGGTGATTTCTACCTTGCGCTTGCGTTCAGCCCGTTCCCGGGAACGCCTCCTCCTCTCTTTGGCTTTCTCCAGAGCCTTCAGGTCCGGAGGCTGATCCATCTCGGACCTGGCCTTCTTAATGTGCGCCGCGGCGTGAGCCATGGCTGCCCTCTCCCTGTTCCCACGTGAAGAAAACTAAAGCTTCTTTAGATCACTTTTAGGAGTCCTCTCAGAATGATCGCCCTATTGGCGAACCTGGTCATCCAAGGAAACAAGCCTCCACCTCACCAGGTGACTTTCTTTGTGAAGGACAAATCGTTGCAAGCAGACGACAGTGGAAAGAGGATAGAGGTGGTGCTGATATCCTCTGGTCCTCTAGCTCTCCTCACCCATACAGAGAGTGTGAGTGTCTGTAAAGCCACCCTCCCTGCTGCCTGGATAACAGCATCTGAGACAGGGATCGAGAGAGAAGAGGGGTGGGCTAGTGCACGCCACCAAGAGGTAAGTTAAATGACCAATAGAAAGGCAGAGAGGGGAGAAAGAGACTGAGAGCTCCTCCCCTCCCTTTTACTGCTCAGGCTGCAGTAGCAGCAGATGCTATGGAAACCTGGGAAGCCTCTGATCTGGACTCTCTAAATACACGACTTCCCCACTCATCATGTACCAGAAGGGGAGGGGAGTGGGAGGGTGTCGGGGTGTTGTGATGTGTGTGGGGGATTATAGAAAATAGGGGTGAGGGATGTGGGAGGGGATACGGGACGCGGAAGCATCAGCATCACAGTGTCCTTTGGAGAAAGAGAGTGAGGGAGGGAGGTACCACTTCTCCCGGAGTCAGAGGGGGGGGGGGGACAAACCTGGAATCCAGTCTTTAACCTCCCCTGTTAAGAAGTGTGTGATGGTACACTCTGCCTCAGAGACTGGGAGATTTCACAGCTCCAGAGCAGCAACACACACACACACACATTAATACACACAGAAAAAGTCATTTTTACGCTTGCATATGTTTACAGTGTTTTAGTTTTAAGTCATGTAATTGGTAAAAACTACCTGACTGCAGCAAAGATACAGTATCCGCACATGCTATGCATTGATTTACATGTATGTTACAGCTTTTTATTAGCATCAGCTAACACTTCTTCAACACTCCTATTCCAGGAGGCAGACTATGAGCGAAGGCCTACAATCCCTGTCCATGGTGCTGAAACTACTATGTGGTTTCAAACACCACTGAAGGGCAGCAAAGGATTCCAAAGCAGTGACATCACCCAGCACTTCTAATGCTAAACATTCCTGGTCAGGAAGTAGGTTGTAGAGGAATGCAGCATTGATGCATTCAATGGTATTATCAGCACCAGTGTCTCAGATTAGACACAACAATAATCTATTCACATGAAGATTCACACAGGAAGTACAGCGCAGTGCTTTATAGTGCCAAAAGATCATGGCAGTCTATAATAGAGACAGTCTTCTGATAACACTCCATGAAGACGTCGACTGCAATGTTTATCTTTTCTGAGGCCTCACCCCTTTTGCTTTTTAATGCCAATGCTGCCACCTCATGGCCTGAAGCAGCATTACAACCGATAATAAAAAAAAAGGTGGAACCAAACCCAGATGGTTACAGGTGCTGGACAAAAGCAGCATACAAAGGGAGAGCACATGCAGTCCACAGACTGGATATCAGAAGATTTCAAACACATTCATTAAGAAGCATCCAGCAGACATAAATCCAAGTGATTAACAGAAAATGACTCTGCCTACATATTATCATCGTCATATCACCCATCATCCCCAGAAAACACTTTGGCAACAAAGCATGAAAGAATAAAACATCTGAGAAAAAAATGAATTTTGTGCAGCAGAAATGCAGCCAGTCATAGGTTCCTTTTACTAAGGGGGGCAGTATATCTTCGCTTGATAACGACTTTGAAGGTCAGAACGTTGCATCAATACAATTCAAGCTGTCTCCTCGGCATTACTGATTCATCATTGCTTCCTCCCACCACAATTGAGTGCACCTTCATTATATGAGAACATGTAAATGTTTTTTCGTGTCCTGGGGCGTGAGAACAGAGAATAGATGAGTCTGTAACAGTTAGTATGCAGAGCGGCTGTTTGAGGGTGTTTACACCAAGCAACAGAAGAACTCCGCCTGGCTTTGCATCTCACTGTGTTTTCTGCATTAACATAACGTCTGTAGAAACACAGATGAGAAAGTGAGAACACGTTGAGAGTAACTCTATGGACAAACTGTGGCAGTAAAATGGTGTTTTACAACAGGGACAGAAGCCTAACCTGGTTGCACCAATGTGATGGCGTCAACCATTGTATCGAGTGAAACCTCACAAACAGATTTTTAATCATACAAACTGTCTGTGCGTTTTGTGCTTCGTCAGTGCAATAGAAACAGGAGCAGCAGGTGCCTGGGGTAAGTCTGCCTGGTTACTAATCTCACCCAGATCTTCCCTAACAGAGTCTGTGTGTATTATATCCATAATCGGTTGAGGGTTTCAGAGATTACAGGACCTCCAGCTGCTTCTACCTTCTCAGCGATCCTCAATACAGGAGGGGCTTACAGCCTACACGGTATGCAAATTCTCTCCACGACCTGAGGAGTACAGGCTCAGCAGAGCCGTGACCTCTGAGTCTTGTGGGCTCAGGGGTAGTTAGCTCAGGTAATTGGTTCAGAGCAGGATGGAGTGAGAGAGCCGGGAAAGAAGAGGAGAAAATGTGTTTGATTTGAAGAAACGTCTTCAGTTCTGCGTTCTGACCGTGTTTCATTGGCTACTTTGAACATATATCGTGGAGTGTGGATCAGAACTGGTGTAACACATAATTGTGATCACTGCTTATGTGAGAATAAACACAATTTATGTGTATATGATGACAGCAGTAGTGGATTATCTCCAGGGGGCCATCTGGTTGACTCCATCACACACACACACACACACACACACACACACACACACACACACACACACACACACACACACACACACACACACACACACACACACACACACACACACAGGTTTTACTATACTCATCTGAAGATGTGCTTCATCCAAGTGTTACAATCAATACAACAACCAGGAGCGGGTGCAGCTAACACAGCCCCGGCCTCAGAGTCTCCACCCGTCAATGTGAACTTACCTAGAAGAAGAAAAAGACAAAAAGATGTGGTTATTATCAGCTGATGAACAACTCCTGAAACAATAAATGATATAATAAAACATGCAATTTCAGTACTGCTGCTTAAAGCAATAATGTACGGCCCAGATGTCAACGTTCCAGATTACTGTTCAACAACTGCACGCCCAGCAGAAAAACGTTGATCGTTCTTGCTCTTGAAAATTGGCATCAAAACAGAGTTTTACTGCAATTTGTATAATGGACCCTGAACGCCCTGAGAAACAGCTACAATGGCTTAAACTTGGATACCACAAACATCTTAACAACCAATAAACATCAGAACATCATCATCAGACTGAAACCACAAACAGCATCCACTGGGAAGAGTCAAAGGAGTCAGTGGACGATTGTTCTCTGCAGAATCGACAGCACATGAGAATCATGGAGGATAAAACCATCTGTCTTCTCAGGACAGCCTCGACTTTCAGGATAAAGAATTTGGACGTTTCCTTCACCTCGACTTTATTTTCTTCTTTTTCCAGTTGCACTAAAACGACCATGACGTAATGTTTACACCTCGAGGTGTTTACTCGTCTTCACACCTTAGATGAACTCGCTCATCAGACAGAGAGACGCCACACACACAACACAAACATCCCCCCGGCACACACCCACAGGGGCTTCCTTTCCGTTTCCAATAAATGGGTGTCCTATTGGGGTGGGGTCCCTCGGGTGCAGAGTAGACAAAGAGGCACTGCTAACTCGGCCACGCCTTAGCCTCTCTAACACACACCATCATTAACACATTCATTATCGTGTCAAAATGTTCATTTTAAAGTGATTACACACACGTGTCACATTGAGGAGTGTTATCTGTTCCCATTGTGTCTGTTCAAACACAATCCCTCACCTCTGACATGCTAGAATGGGGACATACAAACCCTTTAGGGTTGGGGACAGAGTGTGTGTGTGTGTTTATTTTGTATGCATATATGTGGTCTTGTTCATGTTCAGAGGCCCTGAGGGGGGAGGGTCTTTAATTTTATCGCCAAATAACTGCACTGCTGCTCAGATTGAGCTCTAACGTGTGTCAGTGTACTGCCAGCCAGATAGCGTCACCATGCAACAATGGAGCAATTTAGCTGTTTAGCAGCTCCGGGTTCTCCCGGCGTGCTGATGGAACCCATGGGACGAATTGAGCGCAATCAGACCAGCGATCATGTTTCAGGTCTAATGGCAGGAGCGGTGAAATCAATCCATGTGTCAACGGTTATATGACAAAACCATCCCCTCTTGTGTTGTTGACGCAGACGTTGATGATGGCGAGGTTGCAGCTGCTGCGTTCAACGTTACAAGTGTTCCCAGTGTAAACCAGTGGATGTTACGTTAAATCTGCTTTTTCTTTCAGTTTGACTTGATGCCAGAGTTTTGCCTTTCAAAAGCAAAAGCTGGCTTTAACCAATAGAAGGATCGAAGAGAAATGTTTTGTCAGAAGTTTTAAAGGTCAGTGTTTCTGCATGCTGCCTTCCTCTGGAAGAAATCCAGAGGTCACCTGACGTATACAGTGTCTAGGATAGGTTATTCAAATCAGAGCTTAAACCAAAGTACCAGTGAGCACAAACAGAGTCAAATTCAACAGATTTGAACTCTTATTTCCAATTAAGAAATAAACCCACAGAATACATTTGAGCTGCATACACAGTGTTTATGTACAATAATAAGCTGTAAATACAGCACTGGCATATTAACGCCATGGCTAATGTTGACTTTGTGCTCCACCAGCTCCTTCGGCTGATTTCTCTGTCTGTCCATCTGTCTGCTGTGTGGGGTTGGACTGTGAAATGTGTCTTCTATTTATTCTGCTTAATACAGCTGGAGGTGAACCACGTCAGACAAGTTGTGGGCTGTAAAAAACAAAACAAGGAGCTAAAAGAAGCGAAAAAAGCTCTATAGAGTTTTTACATTTCACATTCATTTGACTCTTTATTGATGTAAACAAAGTGTGATTAATACAGCTTTAATGTCCCATAAAAGACATCTCTAATGTCTCTGAACTGTAAACATGAATCCAGTCATTATAGCCTACAGGTCGCTAACAAAGAAGCTAAGTGTCAGTTTAAACTAGCACGTGTTTATGTTCTTTCGTTAGAGTAGCATTATGGACAGCTTTTAACCAGTGTCATCATGACGGCTCCTAAACTAAGCACAGCCTCATAGTAGCACTCCTTACACAGAGCCCGCTTTCCATCGCTCATTGCCTAGCAACAAGGGTGTGGGGCGTAGTCAACGGCGACAGTGGAGCAAAGGAAGATAGAGAAAAGGCTCTCCATGGGATGACTGTGTGTGTGTGTGTGTGTGTGTGTGTGTGTGTGTGTGTGTGTGTGTGTGTGTGTGTGTGTGTGTGTGTGTGTGTGTGTGTGTGTGTGTGTGTGTGTCCCTTGGGTTTCATTAGTACGATCTTTTCTCACCTAATGAGCTCACATACTGACACACAAACTGAAATATGAGAGGGTGTATTTGTGTGTGTGCTACAGAGAATGTCATGATGTCATGAATTGAATCAAGTGTCCCGATCTCTACTGATGGAGGACACAAAAGAGCGAGGGAGCGAGAGAGAGAGAGAGAGGGTGTGGTAGGGGGGAGTCGATTCACCGTCGCCCGAGCCAAATGAGCTGTACCAGAATTCCCCTGAGGCCTTGATGACATCATCCATCGCTGCTTTTACTCACTGCTTCACACATTATTCGTACACACACACACACACACACACACACACACAAATCTTTAGCACGTCCCAGTTTCTGCTATAGTTTGGCTGTGTGCAAATAGCCCAAACAGCCCACCACACAAAGACACAACATACATGAACACGTGGTTATACACAGCTGCCCATAGGTGGAGTGTTTTTACTCAGTGCACACTGTGACTTCCAGCAGCCTGTACTACAACTGAAGAAAAAGAATTGACACTAACCAGTAATGTCCTGTTTAAACTGAAAATCAGGCTCCCAGAAGAGAGATCCGAGACCCTACATGTCCCATAATGCAGCCAAAAGCAGATGAGGAGGAAAACTTCTATACTCAATACAGAAAAATATATAGGTATATAACTGTTATACATGGTGGCAACCCAGCAACCCAACGGTATCACCAGAAGCTTGTTATTCAGTATCATGTGACAGACTTGTAATATTTTGCAAATGTCTGTTTGGATTAGAACATTCACCGTGCAGTCATACCGGGCTCATGGTGTCTTACGAGCACCACTTTAAGTCAAGGGTTGCACACTGATGCAAAGACCTGCTTAGCTAGCCTTATAGCTTTTGTTTAGCTAATGAGTATGTCAGATTTTAATCCAGCGTTGAAAAGATGGAGCAGGGAATCCCGGGTATGGGAGGATTAGGGGTTCAAAACCCAGGAAGTACAGAGCGGGTTCCCCCTAAAGGGAGAGCGGAGAAAGCACAGCGAGCAGTCCAAACAGTCCAAAGTGACAGGTTTAATTAAAGACTGCAAACCTCAGAAGGGGACTTTATGGTAAATGGACTGTACTTATATAGCGCCTTTCTAGTCTTCCGACCACTCAAAGCGCTCTACACTACATATCTCATATCTCTCATACACTGATGGCATTGGCTACCGGGCAAGGTGCCAACTGCTCATCAGTTTGTGGATCTAACCTCTTATACACATTCACACGCCGATGGCACAGCCTTCGGGAGCAATTTGGGGTTCAGTGTCTTGCCCAAGGACACTTCGACATGCAGAACGCAGGAGCCGGGGATCGAACCGCCAATCATCTGATTAGTGGACGACCCGCTCTGCCTCTGAGCCACAGCCGCTAAAGAAATCATGTTGGTTTACACCAGGACTGACACCAAATCCTGAATCATCTTTCATCTAAATGTAACCAGATTCAATTCTATTCACACCAAATGAAATGACATGAATGTTTTTAAATTTCTTTTTCGTATTTTACAACAAAACTGCATGTACACGTTTATTTTACACCAAATTTTACACATTACATCCTCACCAATTTCAATGTTTTTTGGACTCCACATTTTGCACTATATTCACATTTGCCTGATGACAATTTTTCGTAAAAATCTTATTTGTTTCACACCAAATTTTACAAGTCTCGCCTGTGTCCAGCACAGAGCTGACTGACTGTGGAAATAAAGCGTAACAAGTTGACAGCTGCGTCTGATTCAGACAAACCAAAATCCAAACCAATTTTAATTTACACAAAACTGAATTCAGATCACTGATTTGTACACTGTGCAGTGAGTCACTGATTTAGTCCAATAAGACATCTTTTGTATTTAAACTAATATCCAGATCATCCAATCCATAACTTCAAAGTTAGAAAATGCTTCAGTTCAGTTGCAGTACAGTCAAAGTAAGCACACAGATCTCAGATCAAATCCATGAGTCCAGTTGTTGATACATGAGGCTGAGCTGCCAATCAAAGCTTACCTGGCCTGTTGCTCCTACCACCATGCCTGCGCTCATGGGTGCTCCCAAAGAGGCTGAAACACCCTGAGGTGATAATATCCAATGGGTGTATGACAACGTGAGTGAGAGAGTGAGAGACAGAGAAGGAGTGGGGGGGGTAGAGAGGCGCAAGTGCAGGACAGTCTTGTCGACTGTGAGTGGATTAGTGTGTAACATGCAGGAGGTATTAACACACTGTGGCCGACACACACACACGGATACACGCTGAGGGGTGTGTGCATTCTTAGAAAGGATTATGTGGACAGAAATAGAGGAGTCTTTTCTACTGACCCAGAATCAGAATGGTGCAATAAAGAGACAATGAAGGGTGGATGGAGCCAGAGTGCACACACACACACACACACACACACACACACACACACACACACACACACACACACACACACACACACACACACACACACACACACACCTGGGGAAATGCAACCTGCTGCTTTGTCAGTTAGTCACACCTGCCAGCAGCAGGTAAAAACACCTCATACAGACAAGTAAAGAAATAACTCTTAAAGATTTGATTTTTATTTATTATTATTATTATTATTATTGATTGATTTAATCAGTGTAAAAATCACACATTACTCACACATTACTCTACACACTGCGCTGCGTTTACTGTCCGATTTCTTCAGACTCGTCAGACTTCTGAGAGTTTAAATGTATCCGTTATGAAGAGTCTAGACAGTGCAGCAATGTACTGACTTAAAATAACCTGTGTGATGTCACAGTGACTATGAAGACAGGAGTCTTTACCAAGCAGGAACGGTCTAATGAAAAACACTATTATGGCATTATGGAAATTGTAGGACCCTTTTCTTGTTGCTGATTTGTGCTAAAGAGTCAAACCAGAGGTGTGTACCTGTCTGTTTTAGATCAGTGTTGCAGTTTTAGACTGGAGTATCAGTGCTGATCAAAAAGCAGCCGCTATGCTTCAGAGGATTTATGAGCTTTATCAGGCTTGTTGTATCATCTGCTTATGGCTGTGTCCCATAGATACACTGAGGCGGAAATGTTTAGGATTTGCAAAAGATACGTCATCCATGGATTGTGAAGAAAAAACAATGGAATAAGGAAAGTAAGGTCACTTCATCACACCGTTGCTTCCTCTCAGAAGTTTGACCTTTAAAGATGATACGACATATTTCAGCGTGCAGCTTCAGCAAAATGCTGCTCTGCTCATAAAAGGATGAACATCTTGCAGACAGTACATCCCTGCTTCAGAGGGAACATCTGGCTGATTCCACACTCTTATCCGTCATCTCCTGTACCGCATGCACAGGTCAGCGTGTGTTTGTATGTATGCAAACATCACTTGCTACGCTCGCAGCTGCTGCTTAGTTTCAAGTTATGTCATCGCTACATGTTTATGAAATCACGCACACTGAAAATCAGATTGGTTTGTGTGTTAGATTATGTGCAGAAATATTACACAGATCTGCAGAACATTCCTGACGGAGCAGGGAATTATGATCATGAAGTTTACAGATTCAGATTTAACAAATGGAAACAAAAATAGTCCATCTAATATACTCATATAAGCCCAGTCTGTGTTCGTATTGGAACATACAAGTTGAACATATTTTGCCTATTTAAAATGCTTTCTCATCCTGACAGATGGCTGGAGTAGAGGAAACATGGACGCAGTGGATTTCTGTTATGTAACGGTGCACTGTGCCCCTGATGAGGATAATTGTGTTAACTGTTCCATAAATCAACTTCATCGTCCTCGGTCTCCGTGGACTGCTGAGATGAAGTCGACCTTCACATCTGATGTGAGTAAAACTGAACTCCAGAACCAGAAAACCTTCACAGAAACTCAGTGTGTCAGTGTCTTTAAAAAGCTTTTATTTTGAAAACCTAATTTTTTTCTTTCCATACTTACATGCAGATTTTAACCACACAGATTTCCTTAACGTGTCATTAATATGTTGACTGATTATATCAGAACAGGGTCCTACTGAATAAAGAGAAGTCAGTAGAAATCATTCCAACATTACAAATCACGAGTCAAAACATGCATTTAAGATGATTTAGACTTTAATATCTGATTGATTATTGATGGAATCATTTTCTATAATAGCAGCTCAGTTTGGTTTGAAGGGCTGTGATACTTATATGTGTCTTTGTGCCCTGAAGAAGACATCTGTGCATTAATGAGGCGAAACTGTCATATTTAAACAGCCGTGCTCGTTGTTTTATTACTTTTTACCCACTAGAATAAAAAAAGAAATGTTGAATCATGGGCTAAACTGACATACTGATCCTATTATCAGTTTGTGTTTGGGTAAATGAAACCGTGATACATGTAAATAATTGTTGTCCTATGCATATGTCACACTTTTATGACCTTTATGATGTGATGTCAACATTTCTTTTCCAAAAACAAAACAAAAGTGCAAAGTCCCATCCTCATACATTCCCTAACCCATGCAAACACATCATATATGAGATATTAATACTTTCCAATATATCACTGTATGGATATTTTTTGTCTTTTGTTTATCTCATTCATAATCTCCACCCATCCCCCGGTGTCTGTTGCCTATAGGATCAATGCAGTAAGGCGTCTCTGTCAGCAGGTGCCGCCACAGCTGAAGCAGCGTCACTGCAAACATTTACACGCCTCGGGTTCTTTTCATATCGCACAATGTGAAGAGGTCAAACAAGAAATGTCCCACACTGTCCACAAACTGATGCTTACTGTAAATATACGGAGGCTGACATTTAGCCCCACCACATCCTCTACATCCTGTACACATGCTTAGACACACACAAATCCTGCATGCACACACACACATTTACATGAAAATAGATAAAACATAAACACACAGGACGGTAACGCTCAGGTACATTTATGCACACACATACACACTCTCCCCTCCATGGGGTACTGAATAATGGATGGAGGCTAAGGGGGGAGGTGGAGAAGGAGCTAAGGTGGGGGAGGGATGGTGATTATTCACCGCAGCCTCAAGACACTAGAGGTGGGGGTGGAGACTGCTGGGGGGGGGCAGAGCAGAGAACCAGGGGCTCATTACACATGAAGACACATTTCCATGTGAGGATTAGCATCTCATGATGAGCTGCGAGGGGTAAAACTACCTGACACTGGTGGCAGGTGAAGGATGCATGAGGCAGGCAGTGTGTGTGTGTGTGTATGTGTGTGTGTGTGTCAGACCAAGGTAAATACGATGCATTTGATAGGATGAGGGGTCAAAGGTGACTTGATGGGGCTTCAGTGGCTAGAAAAAGAACCAGGGGATAACAATCAATGAGATTACTTCTGTATCCAATTCCCATTGGCTATCACCTGCCAGCCCTTCGTGAATTATTACGCGGGCGCAGAACGAAGCCTTGATTTGAAAAGTTGACGCCGCAACAGATCCTGTACAGCGTCTTATTCAGATAAAGGTTGATTTATGTACGCACAGAGCAATCAGCTGTCTTTGAGGGTAAACCTCTGTTAGCGCAACCGGTCATAAAATGCAAATGAGAAACATGCCGCGTCTGCTTCAGCACTCCTCTAGAAATAAAATGCATACAGGGTTAAATTTGTTTTTGAATTATGAGCGAGCCATGGGTCATTTTGAGAACGGTAACAAGAAGCTACATGCACAGATTATGCAAATAGAATACATTACCGATGTGTTCTGTGCTCAGCACATTTATTCGTGTTTTTGCTATGATCCATGTGTTGGCTTCATGTTCCTGCATGTTAAACCATTTGTTTGGATAGAAACTGGTGGATGTTCTCTGAAATGCAATTTATATTTTAAGTGTTACAGACAAAGAATTATAGATATCACGAAGATTAAGATTGAGTTCGTCAAATGAAAAAGATTTTGAAGAAAACAGAAGAGGAAGTGTGCCCATGTGGAAACCTCCGTGTGTTGGGAAATAAAGCCAATGCAGAAGTGCCAAAAACTGCAGTTCCTCAAACGTCCACTTGAGGGTGGCTCCAGAAGTGAGTCAGTCTCCATAAGTCCCCATGTTCAAATGTCGAATTTCACAGCAGAAATAAACATGTTTACAGCCTGGTATAAAAAACAGTTTTGGTCTCTGTAGCTAATTTTCCCGTTTATGACAACTGTACTGAGGGTGAATTTATATACAACTCACCTGTTCACATTATATTAAGGCTGAAGGTTATGCAGGATTAACAGTGTAGTTGCTTTGATTGACAGGTGGGTGTCGTTACAAATTGTTACAAATACACAGATGATCCACGGGCCTGAAGACACGGGCAATGAGCACAGAAATAATTTTGGTTTGCTGAAATCAAATTATTCTTGGCTTTGTTAAGATCATCATATATTTTATGTGCATGCAAAAAAGATTAGTTTTCTTTGCTCAAAATATCAGAGAAAATCTAAAATATACTGACCGTCGTTTCACAGGGAATCTCCCTGGTGAATCCACAGTTAATAAAGGCTGAAATTTAAGTCAACTGGATTAGAAGTTAAAACTCCCACTAGAGTAATATACATTAATGAAGCAGCATTAGAGAGGCTAGCTTGGAATATAAATCAGAGAGTTAATGTGGAAAATAAGCTCCACCTCTAATTGACTGTGTCAGTCTGAGCAATTACACTGTCTGTAACCTCCGGCTGTGGAGAAGACTCCACACCAGACCTCTTATCCTCTGACCCCTCTATTGTATTTGATTCAATTCTCATCCTGTTCCTTCACTTGAACACAGGCACGGACCAAAACATCAACAAAGTTCTCCAAGATACAGATAACAGCATGGCCTTGTCTTTCTTTTCTTTCTGTGTCACTTCTGAGAAGCATGGGGTGGAAGAACTCGAGGTGCATTGGAAGGTCTTGCGTAACAAGGCGATCTTTCTGTGCCGATGAATAGACTG
Organism: Collichthys lucidus; assembly: GCA_004119915.2. NCBI lineage: Eukaryota > Metazoa > Chordata > Actinopteri > Sciaenidae > Collichthys > Collichthys lucidus. Next base: position 3,420,344 of record CM014101.1, read on the forward strand.
GCCTTTTTGCCTTTCGCTCTAGCTGCTCAGTGAGCTGTCATGTCTCCAGAGCTGCTCTCACATGTATGACGGGCCTTGTCATTTGAAAATGGCCTTTAATTCATTCTTGGCCAGGCGGTTCCTCTGAATTTCACCCTGTGACATCCACAAACTTTGGAATGTGAACCAAACACCCAACAACAGGACTCCAAACACAAGCACGCGCTACTGCTGCCAAGATTATGGTGTGTCAAATATTTTCTACTGATGGACTGAATGAGCTCAGGTCAAAGCTGCGTGTTTAGACCCAGAGAGCTGTTCTTTTTGACTGATTTGCCTACAGCAGGGGTTGAGCATGCCTCCAGTTTGGAGAATTGTATTTTAGCTACCTAAAAATGTTTAAATGTATGCTATGTTTAGAACATTTTCATTGCTTTACCGTGCTGTCAGACAGACACTTCCAAAGAGAAAACGTGTTTCTATCAATCTACACTCTCTTCAAAGCCACCATGTTTCAATAAAAACAGTCATTTTATCTCACAAAAGTAGGAGTGCTTTTTCTGTAAGGTAAAACGATGTCAGATAGCGATATAAGGCTTTAGTGTTTTTTTTTTTTTTTTGCATCTTCTGGGGATAAGTACTTCATACAACACCACTTCAGTCAATCCAAACTAACCTTTAAAACCCTTCAAATGTAAGTACCTGCCTTTAGTAGTCTTCGCATACATGGCAACAACTTTAATCTGCGCAAAACTGCTGCATCCATATGATCCATCCAATATGGAAAGAAAGAAAACCTGTCAACCCAGCCAGAGCTATGAAAATCTGTGTGTCCATTGCTCATCCTATGTGACCCTGTGTCTCTATCTTACGCCATGCCTACCCCTGAGTACACATTGGGATGTCAACTAAACACTGATCACAAGACAGACACTGTGGTGCTCCCCAGGGCTCTAATCGAGGTCTCCTTTCCATTCAGTGAGTGAAAAAAGCATGTTCTGCCATAAAGGCCTCAGGGACTGCTCAGCTATTAGTTTCACACAGTCTGTAGTTAACAACATGTTTAGGGCCAGGGCAGACCCGAAGGAATAGCTTCTTCAAGGGGATCTGTCACTGAATTTCTTCAGGAAATGATGTGCTTTAACTACACTGTATAGAACTACAACCCATCTATGATTTGTGTCACTCTGCAGAGAGCTTTAGCTTATGCTGCAGAAATTCAGATTTAAGAACAATGTTGTGTTGGTTTCCTTCTTCTATGACAAACAACTGTGGATAAAATGAACAATTATCAGACTTGATGCTCATTTTCATTACAGACATTACATCCCACAACTGTTGGCTGATCCATGGATTAACGATTTGTGTATAACCTGCCAGTGAACACTAATGACAAGCTTAATTCATGGCAAAGAAATCCAAACGGTAAATTAATTTTGGTGAGTCCAATTTTCAGCCCTGACCAAGGGAAACCTTGGCTCAACACCAGCGTGACGACTAACAAGACAAGAGTAAATGTGCCATTGAAAACATGCAGAGAACACCACCGACATCCACTGATGGCTGACTGACAGGGTATGTTCAAAAACGATAAGAAAATCAAACAAATGCTCAGTTTTTAAAATATAACTCATCTCTTGTCACACTACTGCTTTATCATGTTACACAGTAAGAGGTGTCACTGAAGCATTCCTAATCCAGAGGGGGGTTTGAGTGTTTACTCTAGAGCAGCAGATTTAGCACAATGTCCTGTCTCTCTCTGTGTGTGATTCTTCATCTGAATGTGAAGTGGAAAAATAATATTGAGGTGCATCTGTACGGATGCCTTTATGCGTGCAGTGTGTGGCGAGGCTGTGCCAATGGGATTAACATAAACAAAAGGTTATGTTGGCGGTGGGGCGCGCTGAATGGGCCCCACTACAGAGCTGAGCTAACTGGATTAGCCCAACCACTGTGGGCTAGACTGTCATTACGGCTTCATGGCTTCATGCCTCCAAACACACAGATGGACCGCTCGGGGAGGAGGGAGGCGGAAAACGAAAGAAAGTGTAGAGAGGGATGTTGAAAAAACAGTAAGAGTGAGAGGAGGAGGCCGGCGATGTGAGTCTGACGGATTAATCGAAAGATTAAGAGAAAAAACAACAACACAAAGCCAAAGACATAAACCAAAGAAAACACTTCTGGACCAACCAAACGTTCACAAATATGTTTTGTTGTTGTGGACTTTTTGGGCCCATCTCTTCATTGTTTTCATCAGGTTTATTGCATCTCAGTCCAATCGACAGAGAAGCAAATGCCAGAAATAAATAAAAACATGTTTACAGAATAAACTGAAGAACAAAAAGGAATTAAAAAAAATTGAATATTTGCAAATGAAATTTATTTATCAGCCAAATAATACTAAAGACATTAAGCGACATGCATGGATCACCCATGTTGTAACGCATTGACCCTGAGATTATGTAAATATAAAAATATGCAATAGCAATAACCTTTGTAAAAATGTAGAGCTGCCAGAAAGTTTTTATTATTACAATAAGAATAAGCTTATATTTTTTTTTATGTATTGCTTTTATGCATCCCCAAATTGGTTACTATCAAGGCAAAATGTCCATACTGACAGTAGTGATGGGATTCGCATTTTAGCATTTTAAGTTGCCTAAAGTAATTAAAGTGCCTAAAATTACAACTTTACTTAAATAAAAACATGTAATCTGTAGGCTGAATAGACATTAATCAAGATTACACATGTTTATTAGTTACAGATCATTTGATTGGCTACTGCTGATTATTTTTTATGTATTTTGGCAATTGGAATCCAACCCTACTGCACCATATTACATTTGTTTTTCTTAAAATAGCATTTTCAATGATCTTGGAATTGAAAGCGTGGACATTTTTAGTGTTATGTTGGATGGAAACTTAAAGCTCAGTGGGTTGGGTTGGCTTGAGGACAAAATACAAAGACACCCCGTCTTTGAAAAGCCTTACCATTGTAGAGAGGCTAAATCTGTTTGAGCATGTTTGAAATGTGACTCACAAACAAAAATGGATTCATAATTGTTCCCAGGATAAAATTAAGAAACCAAAACAAGTTCAGGTGAATAGATCCATCAAGACTCCAGGATTTGAGAGATAGCATCAATATCCATTCTAAATATCTAGTCAGAAGTCTGAGTATGATAGGAATACCTTCTATTTGTATCAACATATTCGATACCGACCTTGGTTGCTCATCTCTGCACCTGAGCTTTCAGCCTTGGGCCAACAGGACAAAGCCTTTGAATGTTGCCGTGTAGACTTGGTGGGTAAAGAGACACACAAGTAGGGATGCAGCTGTCGAATATTTTGGTAATCGAGTATTCTATCGAATATTCCATCGATTAATTGAGTAATTATTACCGTAACTTTCTATTGAGCGCACCTGAATATAAGCCACGCCAGCTAAATTTGAAAAGAAAATACATTTTGTACATATATAGGCCGCAGGTTTTCATGTTGTAACACAAGATATTTACACAGAAAGACGGTACACAGAAGATTTTTTTTAGTTTTAATTTTTCTGTGCCTGAAAATCGGCAGTACGGCATCAACACGGCATCAACACGGGATGCCAAGATTACGTGCAGTAGCTGTATTTCCTTCTTTGACGACCAGATCGATTGCCTTCAACTTAAAAGCTCCATCATATGCATTTCTTTGTGTGTTTTCTATGATGAGGTTGTGTGCATGATGCGTAAAATGACAGTTCAAAATCAAAATCAAAACTAGTGTCTTCTTTGGCGCATAATCTTTCCCTACAAGTCTCTCTCACTTTTGCTTTTACTTCTAGAGAGTTCCCCCCCTGTGGCCAGTAAAAAGCTATAAATTAGCCCCACCGAGGTATAGGCAAAGCGTATGAAAAAAGTATTGCAATTCTGAACATTAGCACTGTCTACATACATTACCAAAAGCCCCCTTCCATCTTCTTCTGCTTGGCAGGGGACACATAGCCTGTAACGTAAGCACGCTATGTCACACTAAAAAGAATCATGACCTTTAAATTTTATTAAATAGGCTTCGAGGCAGAGGAAATTCCTCAATCACTTTTTGGAATCAAGTTACTCGAGGTACTAAAGGAATCGTTGTAGCCCTATGTTGGACTTTAAGTACACACCTGGCACACACGGCTAAAAAGCAACTTAAGTCTTCTGCAGTCAGAAGCTAGAGGTTTCTAAATCAGTTAACAACACTGCAACAGAACAGAAAATGAAGAGCAATACCACTGAGACCAGGGTAATATCGACACAGAACAAAACAGACAAGCCCTTTAAAGGCCTTTTAACATATCCACCCAGTCCTCCAGTCCAATAAAAAAACAGAATCTCACACTATAGCAAATTTCAGCAAATCCCCAGTGAACCCCAGAGCGTCCACAGAAAGGTCAATCTTCAATCAGGAAGTGTGAGGGGAGGTGAGCTGTTGGGAGGTCAGAGCCACAAAATGAAAGTCTTTTGATGCCTGCAGTCTGTAGTGAGGCTCAGGTCAAACACTAGTATCCTCAGGCACGCTCATGGGCTGATTTGGTGTGAGTGGTTACCATCATGTAGCTCTACAACACTAAGGGCTGCTGGGTAATAACTTGTTCCGAGAGTCTCTATTCATGGAGCCTGAGCTATGAGAATATCAATACACTGGACCTAAATGTTCAGATCAGTGTTTTTGGAAGTCCCTTAACTATGAATTATACATATTTCTTTCTTACATTTTTGCTCACTTCCAAGAAATCATTGTTTCCCTCATTCAAACTGCAGTGCTTTTCGAGTCAACCTGCAATTAAACTCACTAGACTCTAGTGAGCAGGACTCACTCAATTATTTCTGGGGTTTTCCATCCAGTATGTAGTACCCATGTGGAACCCACAATTGTGGCAGAAACAAGACGAGTAGCACGCCTAGAAAATATGACATTACACCTTTTTCCAGGTGTGGTTAGAAAACCACATTTAAAACAACAAAGTGGTGATAACCGTGATAACAGATTAGCTTGCTACAGATAGTGCTAGTTCTGCTAGTGCCCAATAATGCCCACAAATTTGCACCCAGCTTCTCCTGCTGTCAGTCAAACCTCAGTTAGGTCAGTTGAGAAATAGAAGATTCAAGCCTCTTTTCATCTGTAAAGAGAGCACAGATGTTAGGTTATCAGCCTGCCATATGTATAGACTGAGGCATTCTGGAATATTATTCTGATTGGCTGCAATGAATCTGACAGGTTTTATTAATATCAACCCTTCTGAGCCCAATGGGATAAAAAAGTTTTCTGCGTTTTGCTTCTGTCTCGGCTGCAGGCGGTCTGTTGGTGTGTTCACAGAGCAGGAGGTGAAATGACTGTAGGGGTGTCACCACAGTGCTGAGGACTGTGTGTCAGATGTGTTACTTGACACTGTACAAAGCTGCTGAACAGCAGCAGTGACAGTCCCTGTCACCAAGATCATCGATGTGTCGAGGTAAGCTGAGAGACTCTTTTGTTTCTGTAACACTGCTGAATTTAACCGCAAAAAATGAAATGACTGTACAAACCACATTCTTAGTTAAAATTAAGGGCTCAAGGGCACAATCTTTTTTAAACAGGGAGGGCATTTAACATTTTAGATTTGCCCAGCGGTCTAGATCAGCTGGAGCCTTGTCCCCATGAGACCCCCAAGGTCAGAGGACAGTTGACAGCATTGATTTGGTTAGTAATCCATCAACAAAAGTAGAAGTGAAAAAAATGATGTCACTTCTAGGGTCTATGAGCAAACCCAAGTCTGTCAAAGCAAATCTAAAGTCAAGTCAAGTCATTCAGAGCAAGTATCTACCTTTTCAGAGCAAGTCTCAAGTCATTTGAGTCAAGCCCAAGACAAGTCTCAGCAAGTCCAACTCTAGTCAGATTTTTCAAAACAAGTCCTCAAATGATCTGAGGCTATTCTGGGTTGTCTTTTAGTCTACTAAGTTTAACGTCAAGTCTGGAGTCAGTTGACAAAATTCCAATCAGGTCTCAAGTCTCTCATGTAAGTTCAAGTTTCAAGTCAAATATGTCAAATGAAATCTAAAGGCAAACATATCTTGAAGCATCTGTTAATAATGTCTAGTGGTCAGACAGAAATCAAGCTTTCGAGCACTGCAAACAGGATTTCGCATAAATCGGATGATGGACTATTCAAAGCCACTTTTTATCTGTTGGAAACCAGAAATGTATCAAATTAACATGTTAGCAAACTGCTGAAAAGAGTGTGATGACGTTCTATGTTTAGTTCTACCCCAAGACAAATGCTCGCCAACTTGCAGCTTGTTGCCATTTTCTCCTCATCTACCATCTAGATGCCATGTATGAGCACATAGAAACTCCTCAGGGGAATTGTGTCTCAACTACCAACATCAAGTCTATCTGTCTCCTTCTCCTCCTCCTTCATGCCTTGCCTGATCCTTCACACTTGGCTGAATTGAAAGCCTTCCCCCCAATCTCCAATCCTCGTTTATCCATACCCCTACCCCCTTCTTTCTATTGTTCCAGCAGCTATATCACAGCAAAATCACTTCGAGTGCTACCACTCACCAGTGGGTATAAGGTTAAAAAAGGTTTTTTAGCTATTTCCTTTTTTATTTTCTACTAAAATTGCTTTTGCTGTCAACTGGATCGATTTAATTGGTTTAATTCCCCTACATCTCCAACCCCATTCAAAGAGCCTATATACAGTAAATTGACCTCTTTGCTCACATATTCTTAACAATAAATTATGGATCAGACTCATAGCTGCCAACAATGTTTTATTCAAAATTTCTTTCAGGCCTTATATAAAGAGAATGCATAATCCAGCCACCAGGAATTGAATGTTGGACTTTAAGCTTGGACGATTCTATCCAACACAAAACACTGAAGTCAGCAAAATGCCAATAAAACATAAAGCAAAAAACAATGTAATGAAAATTTAAGATAATGCCAACACAACAGAATACAAATGTAAGGGAGTGTCTCTGCCAATGGAATGCAGCAACTCTGATGTCTTTGGAAGCATTCCCTTCACAACTGATAGATGTTTTGATGCTTGCCACCTTATGAATGTTGCTTTTTACTGATGCATATGCTTGTTGATGTGAACAATAGTAGCTATAGTCAAATACATCTCTTATAAACTTCTTATAAATATGCTGTTATCCGTATTTTTTTTCAAATGTCGAAAGGAAAGTGTCGGAGGAAATATAATTGTTCTTGACTGTGTTCAACGTTTTCGCAAGTCTAGGAATAGCAAACAGAAGCATATGAAGGAGACTGGCGTGGATGACTGGGCGTATTAGAGTGTGAGGATGGGTGATAAGAGAAATACTGTACACGATATATATATATAGTAAGAGTATTTAGAAAGACAGACAGAGAAATTCAATTGAATGGTCTCACATGGAGTCATGGCCTTGACATTTCATTGGATGGGGACGAGTTAATACTGTAAATCTGATCTGCTGTATATCTACAGTATGGGGTGTATATTCGGATGACATGTAGGCAGGCCTGGGAGATTAATAAACAACCCCCCCACACACACACACACACACACACACACACACACACACACACACACACACACACACACTTGTCTTTACTTTAAAAGGCAAAGGTTACACAATATGCTTTTTGATCAAGCTGGATCAAGGCCACTTCTGGCACGGTGCTCTTTGAAATCTCTAGTTTGGGTTAAGATGTACACACACACACACACACACACACACACACACACACACACACACTCTGTTGTAACCTGGTAACCTTTCCTTTCTAATTGCTTTGGGTGTCTATCTGTATACCTCCCCACAGTGATACCCACAGGGCATAGTGTGGTGCCACAGGCGATGAGGTCTGGAGAACAAAACACACTTGCACCAACCAAGACTGATTTTGTTATTTCTACAGTTATGCATGGGATATCTACTGAGTCTTATGGATGGTAGAAATAACAAGAAAACACACACACACCAATAACAGAGATTAGCCACATACAGTAATTCATATGAGACAGAGGAAGCTGAATAAGATGCACCATTCACATCAATCCATGTTTTCCCTTAAGATTAAAAACTACGTCATCATCTTAAAGCAAGATTATGAAAGAACACAATCATTTTAGAAATCAAAAGCAATTCAATGCTCAATCCAGCGGAGGTTCTGCAGATTATATATCTTGGTCTGGTATGACCCGGTTGATAATAATAGCTATAGCTATATAATCTTAGCAAAAGAAGATAATGCTGTAATGACTTATGCCCTTTTCCCATACAGCTGGAATTACACCCACACACTCTTAGATCAACCCTAAACTTAATAGCAGCCTATAGTTGTCCTAAACTTGATTCTGTGGCACAAGAAAGGCAAAGAAAACAAACATGCAGCTAGTGTTACGCTGTCGGTTTATGCGCTTGAATGCACCGTGATCACAGCTAATCGTTGTCTCCAACCTCACCAGGTTATATTTCACTCCTGTTTAAGGCCAGTGGAGGGGAACAAAGCACAGGGGAGCAATATCACATTCCAGAAGACGTTGGATTTCTGTGGCTGATCACTCGGCCTGCTGAATGTGTCGCAGGTCACAAAAGGCTAGTAGAGGAGCCAATGTACTCAACTCCAAAAAACCAATGTGTTGCAGAGATTGCTTGGTCGCTTATGTGAAGTCAGTGGTCCTGATTTCAGTCATGAAAAACATTTCGACAGTGGAAAAACCTCAATGAAAATGACAGTCAGCAATCTTTTCAGCACCACCCGCTGCATTATTTCATCTTCAGACTGTCAACATCAAATGACCCAGATTCAGATTCAATCCAATTTCAGACACGCCACCAAAATCACGTCTATGATTGTGTGTGCCTTTCTGGAAAACTTTAATTTGTTGGATTTCGCCCCCTCACAGTATCGAATGTAGGCCGCAAAAAAAAACAAAAAAAACTAATTGAATAAATCCTTCTGGCAGTCAAAGGAATGGTGTCTCTTGCATTTTGCTCTCCTTTCATACAATCATCAAAGTGTGTCTGTGTGTAACTGAAGACAGGATGTAGGCCACAGGTGCCATGGAAACAAGCCAGAGGGGATAGAAACTGAAACAAACTGAAAAACTGGAAGGGAATGGGGGTGAGTTATGGATATGTGGCTGGTGACGAGAGTAATATCAAAGAAAATGAAACTGACAGGACAGAAATGTATGATGTATGATTATATGCACACCAGTAGAAGTAGCAAACCTGCCACATGTCTCTACATTTTGTGGAATTGCCCTTTGGGAAGGCTTAAAATTATAATGTCTACATATCCATGACCTTGGACTGTTGCTTTATTCTTTCTTTCTTAACCCTTATGGGTTAGGTGTTAAAAAGCCATTTAGAGTACACCCATTCAGCCAGTAGGAATGCCTTATGTCTCAAGACTGCACCCTACCAGACGAAGTCCATGATTAGCCTTGGAATGGAAGGAGAACTTCTCCTGGGAAAAGTCTGGAAAGTGAAACCACATAGAACTGCCTCTGTGGCACGGTCTTCAGCGGTTTGACCTCTTGTCGAGGCCAAAAACCCTCTGACTTGCCCAAACACCTTGCATCATCTGAACCAGAGAAGCTCCATTGATCCACGCGCTACCCCAGAGTCCCCAGGCATTACTAATGGATAGCTCCTCTCATCAATAAATAATCCCCGGCCATCCATAAGTGAGATGGGAGATGTCTGCTTAGTGTCAGACTGAGCGCTCCCACTTCAGCACAGAACTGGCTTTCAAACCTGTCACTGAGCATCAATATAATGCTAATGCAGGCGCTCAGTAGATTACTGGTCACTGTGGTTGGATCCATTTACAAGGTGTTTCTATGAAACCACTGGGCTATTAAGCTGATAGGGTAATGTTGCCGATTCTCACCCAGCTTTGTATCATTATGAAAGCATGTGTCACTGGGTCTGCTCTTCCACTCTGGTTCAGCTGTTTCCTACTACAGAATGTACTTTCACATTTTCGTGAACCCACCTTTGACATTCAGACATATTGTTTACTCTCCAAAACAACAACTGGAAGACGCTTGCAGAAGGCACTGTTCTTCATGATGTGGAGGAAAGTGATTTTAATAGTTAATCAGAGAGGTTATAGGCTACATATGAGCCAGAATACAATGCAGAAGGATTGTGGTGCATGGAGGAGCCTGAGCCAAGAGTCAACTGCCAGCTGGCGAGGATAGTGATGCAGAACTTCCCAGTGTTGGCGACTATTCGGCCCAAGGAAACAGATGTGGTGTTGCTCTACTGCAGTGAGTTTCACCGTGGCCAGCTGCTTTTGGAGGAAGAGGGAAGAGCTCAAGCATCTTTAATGTTATATCAAAGCTTTGGGCCACATATAGACAGGGTAGTGATCAGGATACCGACATCAGCCTCAGACGTTTCACTTTCCAAAGAGACCGGCACTCTTTTTAAAAACTCTTCAACAATCATAGCATCCCACAAGTAGGGCAACACTTAAATAAATTCTGACATGGACTATCTAACAAAACACATGGAATGTAAACCATTACAGTATCATATGTCAGCAATCAAAAATGTTCCAACCAACAGCAATTGTCCAATCATAGCTTGGAAACTGGATTTGCCAAGCCTTGTTTTTTTCTCAACATGTCAATAAGGTATCCATGGGGGTAGCAGTTGGGCTACTGAGGCCCTTAATGAGGTAGCCATGTAAAAATACCATGCCTCCACTTTGGTCAGTTATCAACTGTCATGGCAGCAGGAGTCTGTCTGAGAAGAGGGAGAATGATTGAAGTTATTTCCTGATATGAGCGCACATCTACCACATGAGCCGCCACGCCATATTGAGATTAAAGGGCCCATTAAACTCATTTTACTCTCTCCAGCCCCCACCTCTTCACTCAGCATCTTCATCTTCATCCCCATCACTTCATTTCCCCTTTACAGCACTGGTTTTCAAAAACAACCTTGATCACACAGCAAAACAACAACAGAATCATGGCTGTCGAGGGAATAGCCACACCCTGACCTGACCTTATATCAGGGGAGTATCGCTCTGCTCATGTCAGGGGCTGAATAGTCACATTCTTAAAAAAGAAAAAGATCACCTGGGGACATATAGTATCACCATAGTAGTGCTCCTTGTTGTGAAATATTTGGCAAGGTAAACTGAACTATCACCTTCCAGAAAAAAAACCAAATCCGGACATCAGAGAATATGTTGCCAGAGCCTCAGATGTTTTCAGCTGAAGGTTTTCTTTTTTGGCGGCAAGGCTCTTGGTCTCCATGGTGACGTCTGGTTGCCATCCTCACAGACCATCTGTGTTGTTGTTTGCTGTCCAAAAAGAGAGGCAGCATGGAGGGGTCAAGCACACTCACACACTCACTCTTCAAAGCTGGCCCAAGCCTTCAAAAACTAACCAGTGTAAGAAAAAGAATGCTCATATATATGCCTATTGCTACACTGATATTCACAACACCAATACATAGCTGCTGGCACACACACACACACACACACACACACACACACACACACACACACACACACACACACACACACACACACACACACACACACACACACACACACACACACACACACATTTCCAACAGATCCTTACTCTCAAAAAAACAGCTGATGATCTAAGAATCAGCCTCCAGTCAAAGTGATGGCCTGCAGCATGTCAGCAGCACACACACACTCATCAAATCTTACTCATGACTACACACACAAACTGAATGCGTACTTCAAAGTTCTAAAACAGCTGATGATAGGGGACATCGGCCTTTTTGGTATTTTTGCGTCAACACAGCACAAACACAAACACCCCTTGCCTCAGCATTAAAGGCTTCAAGAGTTGAATGAGGTCTTCATAAAATGAGCATCAAAAGCAGTTCCAGCTTGATTCTTTTGTCCCCTGTTGAGCTGAGTCATAGTGTGAACAGTCACTAGATCAGCTAGACACACTGGGTACTTCCTCCTTATTCTCAGGAGTTATTTCGAGACAAATCAGAGCAGACAGCAGAGAAGTAAACCAGTAATTGTGTCGCAGCGGTCGATATCAGGCCTCGTATTTGACTTTCTCTGTCTCCCCTGACCAAGATCTCCTCGTTTCTATACATCTGTCTTTAAAAGTAGCAAGTCTAAACCAGCCCCAAGAGGCTTCAAGCGTTGGAAGCTTTACAAACAGTAAGTATTTTACATATCTGACATATCTGAAAGTGATGCTACAGCAAAGGAACGGGAGTCATCGAAAAAAAAAAGGTTTCTTCTCAAGGGAGCACGAACATGTTGAGTAAATGTAACGTTACACTGCCCACCAAACACCGGGCAATGAATATTGAGTTCACATTCACGTTCACATACCAGTCAACACTGGTTTCTTTTAACCATGGCCACTATCTTTTTCAAACCTTAACCAAGAACGAGAAAGTTCCAGACCTTGGAGGCAGTTTGACAAATAAAAAAAACAACTTGAGATCTATTTACTAGCTTGTTCAGTTCAGGAGCTCCTGAGCAAGATCCATCAGCTGCAGACAGGGCCGCTGACAGGTTTGGCTGGGCCCGGGACAAAAAAAATCTCAAGATCTCAAGATGAGTAGAAAGTTCCAGAAAACGAAGTGGCTCTTGATTTAAGCTTAACAACCGTAATAATAGAGGTGCCAGGATTGTTTGTTGTTGGTTGTTCTGGAAGGCACTGATAAATTACCTATTTTTTTAAGTCAGGACTTGATATTTTGACAGCAGACACAGAAATTTGGCCATCACTTATCAGTCTATACTGCTGATGACGTGTGTTGGAAAAACATACTGGAATAATAGAATAAAATCCATTGACTCATTGGAAGTGCTGCTATTTATGCTCCTGTGTTTTTTAGAATAGAAAGGAAACCAAGGTGGTTACAGAGTGTGACAAATGAGACAATCAGAACTATTTCTGTGTTTCATGTGTGACAACAGTTTTTTGTTCAATCTCTCACAGAGTGGTTCACTGTTGTACTGAGTTTTGTGAAAGAGTTGGGGGTTTGAAAATCTGCCCATCCTGGTGGGTGGATGGTGTAGACAGCAGAGGAAATTGGCTTTAATCAGCTAACTGATCAGCTATGAGTCAGATACAGAGCCATTTATAGGCCTGTATCTGAGAGTGGGTCCAAAAGCTTTCCTAATAAGGCTGAATACTGAGTACATTTATAAATGATTTATTATTCTGTGAACAGATATTTCAGTATTAATTCAAATTTACATCATTTTACATTATTCAGACTAAATGACTCAATGATATGGCTGCTGTGTTCGACAACATTTGAGGATTGTCTTCTCTGCTTATAGCAAATGATGAAAGTAAGGAATCAAACGAAATGAAAGCTATAGACAGAGAAGAACACTGCTTCTGGATTATTCTGTAAAACTTTGGATTACCTTCAGTTAGAATGCTTTTCAACATCCAATGCCAACATTTAACATTTTTTAAACGTTCAATGCCAACATTTTTAATGTTTGTGAAAACCTTCAATGTCAATGTTTAATTTTTACAACATATAACACAATTTTTAAATATTTTATGCCAACATTTTATTCTACATTTAATGTAATGTTTGTTATTGTCTTATTGTCATTGTTCTTGTTTTAACATTAAAATGTTAAATGTCCAATTGTACCATTTGTAAAATCATACTAATGTTCTAACTCCCAACTGTAATGCTTTTTAACATTTAGTGCCATTATTTAACATTTGGTGTTTGTCAGAAGATGCACACTCTATTCTACATGAAAGTCATGCTACATATACACCACCCCGACCTTCACACCATTACTTGTTCCCTTTGTGACGTAAAGAAAACACTACACACTGGTACAACTACACTAGTGAACATTAGCATTGTGTGAGGTGCAAAATAGTCCAATAAGAAACAACGCCTGGGAATACTGAGCTGTGAAAAGGTTTTCATGAGAACTCAGGCATCAGATTGGCATTTTACTGAAACTGTTCTACTTTAGTTCATAATAAAATATCTCAATATCATTTCAAATTAAAGGCATCTCATATACAGCACCACACAGTATATACTGCTCTGTGCCTGAGCACATGGTTTTATTGTCTGCTCTGTTGACCCATTTTTATTATACTTCTGTTTATAAAGCACTTGGCTCATGTTTTCTTAATTATATTAATAAATTTGGCTCCACCATAAAAGTGCTTCATGATATTGATTGGACATCACTGAAAGGGCGAACATTAACGTGAAACAAATCGAGCAGACGTTTTATTCCTCGATAACTGTGGCTCAGCTTAAAAGCAAATAAAAGAGACGAGGAGGGCAACAAATCCCAATGATTTGCTGTTATTTGGCTGAATAGGTCTTTTTTTTTTTTTTTCAAACGAGAAAGCGCTGAGTCACAGAAACAAACGGGTTGGAAGTGGCTGAACTCTCCAATGAAACAAGACACCAATCTGACTTTTCTAAACTGTCCTTGCCCTGCGGGACAGAAAGCCACGAACCTGAAACCCTTCTGTGCTCATCAGAAAATGAGACGTGCATCTTTGTCGCACATAGTCTTCATCACCTTCAATGAGATTAAAATGAAGCAGCATGTTTGGATTCAGTATATGGCTGTGTTTGACCCCCTTCTGGATGAGTGTAAGAGGGATGGAGTTTTAATTGAGGCGGTGGAAGATTAACGTTCTTAGTGCTTTCATGTAAGAGCCAAGAGCAGACTGTATTAAACTGCAGCTTTTCTTCTACTTCAGCTCAAGTGTGTTTGTGTCCAAATGTGAAGGACTTGCATAAGCAGAACACCTCATTTGAGTCAACTGCGTGGAACACAGCAAAGATCAGCACCCATAGGTCACCACTGGGGTGTGTATTCATATCTGTGTGTGTGTGTGTTTGTGTGATCCGCTGTGCCTAGCCAAGCATGGGGGAGGGAGCTTATCAATAATTCATCCATTGATTCTGATTGTTCCCCCCCTGCTGCCAATTGCTTTGCCTCTGCTTCCACCAACTATTTCCTTTTGTAGATTCAGCGTTACCGACATGCACACCTGCTCTCTGAACGTTTCAATGGACCTCTATCGCTCTGCTTTATAAAAACGTGTAAGCACAGGTTCAATATGCCTATTCTGGTTTATCACAATGGACAACTGCTTCAGGTGCTGAGCGAAAGGCAGTTTAAATCTGAGTGACGGCATATCAGGACATATTTGCCAACGTAAACTGAAAAAGTCATCTTAAGATCTGCTTACTGTTGTTTCCTGGAGCTGGCAGAGAGCTATGGGAAATGGTTTTCTACATTACTTCCATGGTCAAGAAGTAATGTTTACACTTCTTCTTCATTCAAAGCGCTCATTAAACATGAAAATACCATTACGTTTGAGTTAACGTGAACGTGATGCCAGCTAAGGACTGCAGGGTGCTTGATTGGTGCAGAAATGAAGCATTACAACATTGTTGTAGAGTTGATTCAAAATGAATTGCAAAAAAACAAAAGAATGTTCAAATTGTTCAATGTATTCCACAAATCCTGTGACTTGAAACTTTTAAATTCCAAATGGATATTTTTTTTACTATAAAAATAATTTGCGGACATTATTCTAGTTTTCTCTTCTGGAGTTATGTCCAGTCTTTATGTTGGCTTCTCTTTAATTGGACTGTTTGGAGGATAACACCTCTCTGTAAATGTGTCTACTGACTGATTTAAGGAAACGCATCAAATACAACTGCCATGTTGTGTTGTGTTGGTTACACAAGCAGCTACGATAATTAACATTTACATCTCCACAGGGTTTTTTTTGGATGTGTTTGTTTCCTGCACTTCAATGCTTTCTCAGCCCATTAAAGAAGCAGACACGCCCTAAAGCAGCAGGCATTCTGGGCTATGAATGGAGGCGTGGCTACATGCTAATTGCTGTTTTCTATTATTTTGTCTTAGTTTTTGGGAGGGAGGGAGGGTAAGTGGTCATTACTCTTGTGTTTGTCCATGAAAGGATGCTTGGTGTTTATCAGAGTGAACTAATTCCAGTATGCAGAAGAAGCCACCTCGCTAAACACTTTGTCATTTTAGCTTTCTTGCACGCTCTATAACCAATATGGGAAAACAAGTGCAAAGCATCATGGGTTCAAGCCTGACGTAGCCAAATGAAGCAGGACAGCACAGAATCTGTCCAACCATGCAATAACACTCATACGTCACTATTTCTGGTTAAAGAAAAGACTGTGATAGAAGCCAGTCTTCTTTTGAAAGCCTCAATCCCTCAAACCACCGTGCACAAAGTACACTGATGTCCAATAAGATTGGATTCTGTCGATCTGTGTCCTTCTGACCTGAGGGAGAAAAGACTGCTCTGTCATATATTACAGAGAAGGACTGAGAGCAAAACAGAGTCAGACAGCAGGACAAAAAAAGATTTAGCATGTGCAGAGATAAACACAGACTGAGGCCATGTCCATGCTGCTGCTGCTGATGATGATAATGATGATGATGATGATGATGATGATGATGATGATGATGATGATGATGATGATGATGATGATAATGATGTATTCTGGTCAACATTCACAGACATGATCCAGAACTCCAGTGTAGCAACGACATTAAGAAGCCAGCATTTGTGTCCGCAATATGTGTTCCTTTAATCTAAACAGATTGTCCTTGAGGTATATGGTGGATACTCTAGCTTTAAATTTCTGTCAGCATTCATGGTAGCCTCGACCATAATCTCTCCTGTTTCCTTGAAGTGGTTTCAACTACCCAACCTTAAAGTCCGTATAAAGGCAATTCTGGGATTTCTTTGAAAATACAATAAATATGTTGAAAAATAGCTGCTGAAAACATGTGAAAAGACTTTGAATGATATATTAGTGAAATGTGAAGTTAGAGGTTCAAACAGTTTTTCACCAGTTTTCAGTCCAGGATTTTGTGGGCGGTCCTTAAAGGGTGGCTCGATGACACGCTGAGGCCACCCTGAGAATACCCCTGCACCCCTAGCAGAGAGACAGAGATGAATTCATCTCTCTCAGAGTGTTTCAAAGTTAGTCATGTCATTTTCTGAACTCATCTGACACGTTTCAGTCGCTTCAAAATGGCTGCTTGACTTCTGCCACAAGTGGGCGTGGCTTCAGCACATTCAGAGGACACGCCCCCACAGTCCTGAAGCTGAGAATTCATTTTTACCTGATTATGGCACCTAATTTTATAAACTTGTTGATATTTTTAATCATTCAAATTTGGCTGGATTTTTTTCTTTGGTCTGACAAACTCAGAACACACATTTATTAACCATAGAGGGGGCAGAACAGAAAAATGTGGAGCAATGGGGCACGATTTGTGTATTGTAGTCTAGACATGCAGTGAACTGTTTACCTGAAAACTGGTGCACAAAATCACGTTTGACACGTAATAGTCCTGATAAATATCTTGGAAAGACGAGAAAAGAGTATCTATTTATCTGATTACCTAATCTATTATTATATTATTCTAACTTTTAACGTCTATGTAAAGAACCTTTGGTGAACGTTTGATGTTTTTCAGTGTGCTGAACTATAAAATGACTCAATTTATTGAACTAATGTGATTGTTACTGGATTTCAGAGGCAAGTATCTGTATTGTTTTAATTGAGTTTAAATCCGGTAACAATATATTGGTCAATGTTTTTGTTTCTAAACACGTAATATATAGAAACATTTTAGAACGAGTAGGATACATACTGAGCGAGATGTTTTACAGCTGGTAAGCAAAACTCATCAGCGCTGTCTAGTGGACAAAATCTATCTATCTATCTATCTATCTATCTATCTATCTATCTATCTATCTATCTATCTATCTATCTATCTATCTATCTATCTATCTATCTATCTATCTATCTATCTATCTATCTATCTATCTATCTATCTATATTGTAATATATATTTTTTTATTTTCTGACATTTTGTCAACCAAATAATTCATCATGCATGTAACAGTTACAGTTGTAATGATAATAACACGTAATAACTGAATGATTGTATCACATTTGTATAGACAGTTCAATATGTTCCTTAATGTCTATGTCTTTATGAACACAACAATCTGTGCTTCCTTCATTCAAAGCTGATGGGGATTGATGGTGTGTGTGTGTGTGTGTGTGTGTGTGTGTGTGTGTGTGTGTGTGTGTGTGTGTGTGTGTGTGTGTGTGTGTGTGTGCTCATGATGGTGTGTCATGAAAATTAAACAATAACCCTCAATAATCTGTCATTTGTGGTTAAAAAAAGACCTCCTATAATGAGGCTGATAGTACAGAGAGCTGATATCTGGAACGGCGTCCACAACAACAGGCACACAAAGAGCAGAGCGGAGCTGAGCAGAGCTGAGCGGAGCAGGGACCCACCCTGTCAGCATGTGAGAGCAGAGGAGCCTCCTCCTACTACTCACTACTGAGAGGTGTCCACAACAACAACAACACAGCCAGAGGGAAGCAGTATGGAGATGAGGGAGCGATGGAGTAATCCATCAAGGAGGGGATTAAAAAATTTAAAAAAGAAATAGGTGGAATCAGCAGAGATAGAGAGCTCCCACTGGGGAGATGGCTTTACTCCAGGGGTGGAGATAGAGGAGGTGGAGGATGAAGCTTTAAAAGAACCTAAACCTCCATCCCTGACAACAACAAACAACTCTGGCCAAATAAAAGAAAACCACACATTCTTCATTCTCCACCTGCTCCACCTCCACTACCCCCAGCTCCTGCTCTCCTGCTGTAGGAAGCAGGCAGCGCTCCTCCCTCCCCTCCCTCTGCTCCCTCACACCCCTCACACCCTCTGTACCATGTGGCTCTCCATCTATTCTTTTACCTTCTTGGGTCTCTTTCTCCGCTGTCCCAGCCCATTAAGGCGATCGCTGGGGTCCAGCCTGTAGTGGGAGTGGTTGTCCTCACTCATCCTCTTTCCCCCCAAAAAGCAAACTACCACTTCTCACTCCAGCTTATTCCTCCGTCTCTTGTTTTGTCTCTCTTCTCTGTCCGCTCGTCTTGTCTCTTCCCCCCCTCCTTCCTCAGTGAATGCGAAGCGAGCCGACCTCTCTCCTCTCTGGTCCTCACTCTGGCTGTGTGTGGAGCACTGAGCCCGGGTGGAGAGGTGGAAGGAGGGAGGGAGGGAGGGAGGGAGGGAGGGAGGAGGGGGGAGTGGTCGGGGAGGGGGAGAAGAGAGGAGAGGAGGGAGGGAGAGGGAGGAGGGCGCACAATGGTGTTGCTATGGCAGCAGCTGCCACCACCAGTGTTTATCTGGAAACCTTGCTGGCGAACCAAAATAGTCGCCACACACACACACACACACACACACACACACACACACACACACACACACACACACACACACAAGCAGAAGAAGCTCACAGACACACTTTTGGCTGTGTGTCTTCTTGCACATTTTTTAATTTCCTTCCTTTTTAAGTTCCTTTTTAGAACCCAGAGCAGCTGATGAAAGAACTGACAAACTGAAGACACGCAAATCAAAAACATCAAATATTATCTAAGGGTTACAATAACAACAAAAAATGAAAAAAAAAATGAAAATATGAATGAAAGTGTGTAGATGTGTATGTGTAAATTAAAAACTACAACAATCATTATTCTCCTTATAGATACAGATGAGCCAAAAAGATTTGTTCAAAGTTTTGCAGTTTGCTGTCAAACATGAGGATTTACTGCTTCCAAAGATATTTCATGTACAGTGAAACAATCCTTTCATTGAAAACTGAGCACATTTTACTGTGTTCATGTGGTGAAGATGTTTTCTCCACCTGCTCCTGTTTCCTTTGTTAAGTCACCATACTTTATTATTTTCAGTCTCTGTGGTTGGGAAATGTAGCCAATGCAGAGGTGCCAAAATCTCTAATTCCTAGAACATTTCAACCACTTTAAGCCGGTGACCCATGTCTTTAACAAATTTGAGATTAACTGGGAGATGGAAGAGGCAGTACAACATGGCATTATATACCTCCTTTCTAGTCTTCTGACTAAGGCTGCCACGATTAGTCGATTAGTCACAATTATGTCAACGAACAAAATCGTCGACAATTAATTTAGTAGTCGTTTTTTGTTTTTTTTTTGTCTGCATTTCTCTCGAAACTGTGGCTGCAGCTTCCACTGCCGTGTCTGCCTTTCTGTTGTGTTGGTGTTGTAATTTTAACCAATCACCATAATTTTTTCCGCAACTTCCGCACAGTCTGCCCGGGAGATTCAACTCGGCGGGTCAGGGACGGCCGCATGGTGGGGGAGGATCCCCTCGTGGGAGCTTTACAGCCCGCCTGGACCTCGCCGCTTCCTGGGGCAGTGGACTCTAATTAAAGGGTTAATGAGCTATCATCTTAATTGTTTTTATTTTCAGTTAGCTCATACTTCAAGCTGAAAGCTAATGATATGATCAGCTGCATGCTGATGCGATAAGCTGTATATTTTACAGTCAATTTACGTATGATCCGATTAGTCGACTAATCGAAAAAAATAATCGGTGGATTAGTCGACTATCAAAACAATCGTTTGTGGCAGCCCTAGTTCTGACCACTTAAAGTGCTTTTACACTACATATCTCATTCATACACATAAGTCGCCCTTCAGGAGCAATTTGGATTCAGTATGTTGCCCAAGGACACTCACAGACTGGAGGAGCCAGGGATCGAACCGCCGATTATCTGATTAGTGGATGACCCACTCTACCTCCTGAGCCACAGAATGATGCTACAGAAACCGATGGTTGCTGTTATTGGACTAAACCAATCATTTGAATTGGATGAACATATTCATTTATAACTACAGATGGACAGTGGTTTTCTGACACATTCAGCGGTGTGTGTGGACCTGATCCGATGACTGTGATATCTGGATTTTCTTGCTTTCTGAATAAAGCAGAATGTTTCTGTGCACAGCACCGTTATGTCTCAAGCGGTAATTACAAAGAAAAATGATTCTACGGTTTAAGATCAGTGAACTCACTGGTATATTATATACGGAGAAAATTCAATAGAACCTTAATACATTTTCTGACCTATGGCGACCATTTCTGGTTTACTTTGCTCAGTCTGATTCAATCAGCAGTGTGTTTTCTGTACTTGTAAAAATAAAATGTATTTTATGTTCATGGTTTGCAGAGTTTAACAGAGTCTGATAAAGTTGCATCAGTGTGAAAATTTGATACGGGCACATCTCCAGTTACAGCCCCGAGACGACAAGATTTTCCATGACTGAATTACCAGCTGTTCACCTCAGAACTCTCCAAATGTGACGTGTGAAATGATGCATGCACGGAGCGAGTCCATTCTAAGAAATAATGCAGCCACGAAAGGACAGAAGGACGTAAAAATGAAGAGCTGGAAATGTGATTTTTTTTTTAAAAACGGTGCCGAAAATAGTTTCAAACATTTTGTTTGTTGCTGAAAAAATTGCTCATGTTCATCATTGCTTCATTTGTGCAAGAAAAATGGTGGAAAAAAATGCCCATCACACATTCCCAGAGCCCGAGGTGATGTCTTCAGATGTCTCTTTATGTTCTGCACAGAGACACAGGACGTTTGACTCATCAGTGATCATCACCGTTGGCCTCTACATTTGGAAATAAACCCTGCGTATGTGTTAACATGTGATGAGTGGATTAAAAAGACGTGAGGTGACAGCTTCATGTTCTCATGCTCTCAGTGTGTTTGATTCCTCCGCCATAGATTTAGTCAATAAACTTCCAACCAGTGAGGATTACACACCCAGGCACACACGGCAAATCCACAGCGCACCGTCAGTCTTTGTTGTCTGAAGGCAGCCAGGTCTTAAATCCATGTGTACCCACACACACACCCCTCCCTCACACACACACACACAGCTTTATTTATGAGTTCCTTTGAAATAGCATTGATTGGCTGTATCTTAATAATGGCCCCGGGCTATGAGCTCCCTTCACAGATTGAAGCAGCATCCTTTAATGGTGATGAAAATCACCATTTCATCTGTTACTCACATCCACACTGATGTGGTGTGGTGTTTAAAAATAAGACAGCATGTGAATATTATTGTTAAAAAAATTAATTTCTCTTGTCCTTTGTTTTGGCGCTCATGTCCTCCACATTCCATCTGTCTGTCTAACTCTTGCATCAGTCACACACACACACGTTCACACCTGCTCCTGTCAGCTGCACTGACAGCTCGAGTGTGTGTGTGTGTGTGTGTGTGTGTGTGTGTGTGTGTGTGTGTGTGTGTGTGTGTGTGTGTGTGTGTGTGTGTGTGTGTGTGTGTGTGTGTGTGTGTGTGTGTGTGAGGTGAGTTAAGGTGAGTAGACAGACAGACACTGTCTCCTCTTGGATGACAGCCAGTCTATGGAACTGAACCTGTTAATGCACGCCCACCTATATTGCCAAAAAAAGTACAACACCAGAAATAAAGTCTGTGATAACTGAAGAAATATTAAACACTATTTTATTCATTCTATTTCCACGCTGCCAGGGATGATGTTCTCGTGGGGAAACTCTGACGGATATATGGTTTTGTTTTTTTGGTTGGCCTACAAGTCGTCACATACAAAAATATTAACTTGAATATACGAGAATCTGGAAATTGAAGCGGGACCACGTTGTCCTGGATGGGAGAGCCCTGCCAAGTACGCAGCATACTGCCACTTTACAAGATCCAGTAAAAACACCTCGTCTTTGTAATAAATGGAACTTGGCAGTTCCAAAATAGTTTGTTCAGCCAACAGTTCAGAGAAATTAATATATTTTGGAAACTTTTAGATTACTGTTATGTTAATCTGCTAAATCTGTTTTCCTTTGACCAAACCATTGGTCCAGGATGACATAGCTTTAGATAAATGGCTAGGTTTGCTGTGTATATTCATGGTGTCCAGAGGATGATTCCTATAATTATTTTGCCTCCTCACAATTTGTCTGATGGCATACGAAGCCAAATTTTATACCAACACTTTGGTCAAGATATTTCAAACAAAAGAAATATCATATATTTAATACTTTTATGCCACCGTTAGGCCAAAATGTACACTCTTTTTATTTTCACAAAGAATATCATAAATTGAAGACGGCCATCAAATTTACTTCAGCATATTCATTCTCCCCAGAAGATAGACACCCAAAAAGCTATCCTCTAATCTCAACTTCAGAACTAAATGTCACCTCTCTGCACTAGATATTGGGCTATAGTGGATATTATCCCCTGACCATTAACCATGGGACTGTCTAAACTAGCCTGCAGCTATACATCAGATTTTCTGTGCATATTCATGGTCCTAAGATGATGCTTTACAATGATATAATGATGTGATTTTAGTAAAAAATTCTTTTGTTCCAGCTTCTGGCACATGAGAACAATTTTAATTCAATGGAAAGATTGCCATGTAATTTACTAAGTTTATTCCTGCTCTCCAGAAGATGAACAATTTCTATTTTGGATATCAGAGGGATACTACTACTTGGATACAACTAGTTTCATCCTCAAGCCAAAGTGTCACCAGTGAACTCAAGGTATCGAACACTATCTATGTAATTTGCTGTGGATATTCATGACCCCCGGAGGATCAACACTTCCTTTGAGTTGCAGATCACTACAACACGACAGTGGGTGTATGTGTATATGTGTGTTACAACCTGTTACTGGTATCAGTTTTGCCAAAGCCAGAGGGCACACCTGCAGGTGGTGAGGAGGGAAGGATGGAGACTGAAGCAGATGGAGGAGAGAACGAGACGGAAGAGGAAAGACAAGGACAGACAAGTGTGATGTGTGCATGTTGGGGGTTCTGCTAGTGTTCGTTTGTCAGCTTACATCAAATCAAGTCTTGACCAAGCCAAACCAGACCAGACTAACCCTAACAAGCTTGGAATACTGTCACAATCATCAAACACAGATATGCAGTTATGTTAATCATACACCTTATTAGCCCGACACCATCTGTTGCACTTGAGTGCAGCACACGTCACATTTACATCTTCCTGGGGTCTTAGAGAAGGAAACATTCTGTCAGTGTGGAACACTTCACTCCTCTGGAGCTGTCAGACTGTCGAAAAAATCTTTTTCAACAGATCAAGTGGGCTCTTTGAGCAGTCGCTAATTAATGAAAAAAGTAACTTTAAAGACTTCAAAGGAGGTAACCAGAGTTCAACCAATGAAGACGTCACTAATGTTTCAACAATGCTGCTTTTCTGCCACTACATCACCGTGCTTTTCCATAAGGGATATTGCCTTATGGTCTACAGTAAGTATTGATCACACCACATCATACTGTACTGTAACATTACTAATGGAATTTCATGGGGCTGTTAACTATCAATCTTCCCACTATAGCAACCATTTTTCCAATAATCCTTTACTCAAACATAATATACTTTAAGAGTTCTCATCCAGTAGTCATTCATGCACTTTATAATAAATCACACTGTGGAATCAGCAGAGATTCTGTCTGTGTTCATTTGTGTCAATTATGTGCTCATTGCTGAAAGAATGTGTCTTTATGTCAGATGGCTCGCTTCCAAATCAGCCCTGGAAGGTACAAATAATTAACTTATAATCGATTACTGTATTTTCCAGAGGGAGATGAATGCAGATGGCCAACTCTGGAGCCAGGGAGCTCAGATCACGTACTCTGAATGATGATTAACCTCTTCCACTCCACTCCACCCTATAGTAAAACATAGTTTTGTCTGTTTTAGCGGATATTCGGAGGGTGATAGCCACTCAACAGTATAACACACACATGGTTTATATCATCTGAAACATGGGAATCTGAAGATTTGAGGTATTTTCTTTAGGTGCCTGATCAAATATTGAATATGTTAAGAGACCATGACGTTGAGGAACACTGCCGGAAAATTCATCATTTGGTGTCAAAAGGTTTAGACAGTTGAAGCTGTATGGGTTTTGTATAAAGTTGGCTTATCTGGAAAGGGGAGGTTTGTGGCCACAAGTAGAACTAATTTCTATTCAGATATCTTGAGATAAAATCAAGGGACCCATTAAAAATGGCCAAAAAGCCTTCCTTACAAGGTAGGTCTTTTGGTTTCATATGATACCAGTATCTTCTAGCTCTAACTCTAGCTTCAAATCTGAGCCCACTACAATCTGCAGAGTGGAAAAGGCTAAACCAGAGGAAATGTGTTTGTTTTAAAGGCCAACAATGTGTTTCCAATAAGTAAAAGCTGCTATTGGCTTCCTCTGGGTGAATTGGGAGTTATGAGTCTGGTGTGTTGAGCTGGGATGAACTGTCAATCACACAGTAGCCATGCCCTGAAGCTCAGTATGCTTGACATCCAATTTACTCTACATGAGGCCATAATTCACTAAATGAATATTGTGCTGTGTGGAAGGAGACTTGAGGTCGTAAATCAAGTAACAAGCAGGAACATTTTTTCAGACCATACAATCGGACCTTTATGTTGCCAAATGCGATGACACCTGCTGCCTGGTAAAAGAATGCAAGTTAAAAACACTTCCAAGTTGAGTTGACTTTTCAGACAGGGAAGCTTTGGAACTAATTTTACTGTCAATGGATGCAACAAGCACAGGACATAAAACAGCTACAAACACAGGGTTGTAGTGTGAGATGGAAATCACATTTTGTCACATAAACAAAATTTTTTTAATCTATGAGGGAGCACCACAGCAAACATGTGGTCACTGTAGATGAAGCGTTTTCTTGTTCACTGCTACAGAGGATAGTTCAGAGTATTCCTTAGGCTGGTAATTCTACAGCAGAAGACCATTGAACTATAAAGAAGACTACCTTATGGATGTCCACTTTTTATGCCGACTCATGACAGTGACAGAACAGAATACACACTTTATGTGCTTATGACTTGACCGTTTATGTGCAATTCCTTGCACCCAGCAGTCGGGTTTAATAGGTTTTTATTGCAAGCACAGCTTAGCAAGACTCATTAAAATGTAACAACTGCAATATGTTTGCGCAAGCAACACAATTATTCTCTAATGAGACACCGTCAGCAATTATGCTCCCCTTTGGCTGATGTTTGCCAACAGAACAAGACTTTCCAAGTAGCATACCAACAACACGCACAGTCAAACGACATAATGCATCACTGAAAACAACGCGGTCAGCCTCGGTGCTCGGCAGAAATCAAACCTCTGTTTCTTTGTTCAGGTGTTGTATTACTTTCTCTAGTCGTTGTTCCTGTCTTTACATCCAGGAATGGCTCGCCCACCTTTCATTTTGACAGGCAGAGATTTGATACAGTAGGAGAAGAAGAAGAAGATGCTGACACCATCCATTGCAGTTGTTTTTTGTCCTTGACTGTGTCTCAAGACTTTTTAATTTCACTGCAGGTTTTTACCTTTTGCTGCAAAGGTTAAGCAGCCTCATGTTGTTCAGGACCTTGGTATGCAGTGTGTACAACGAATCATGAAGAAGTGTTTGTACCCACTCTGAATGGCCACATCCCTGATCTTTCAGAAGAATTCAGCAAGTTTCGTGTGTCGGTCTCAATGTGAAGCTGTACAAACGGGGATATCAGAGCAACTCAGACAGTTTGTGCTCAGAAGCTTTGTGGTGTTACAGTCCATGAAAGGTGTATGAAGAGTAAAACATAAGAAACATCAGAAAGCAGTTTAAACTACTTTCACACCACGGCACAACTGGCCAGTCACTGAAAGAAGTGGGTGCATTCCGTGATCTAAGGGGGTTTGCTGACACTGTCAACTCTCGTACAAACTTTTGTACAAACACTGTACTATATTTTTCACCATTGCGTGTACTGTTTAAATCAGCCTTTCTGTGTGGCCAGAACCTGTCCTGACCTTTAGATCCACACTGTAAGAACCGCAGACACGATGTGGTGGTCCAACATGACGTGAGCTTGGAACCATCGGTCAGTATTGTCCATTCCTGCAGCATTACTTTGCATATCTGCTATGATAGTAAACTATAGCAGAAGAAGTGTGGAGCTGGAGGAGGAAGATGGAGACAATATGGTGCTTGTTCTGCAGAATTCAGAAATTCTGTGCTTCGCTACTTTCCTAGAGACAAATAATTCTATTAGCAGTTGGGACAGAAATCAGACAATCAGAAATAAGCTGCTGCATTCTGTGAGCGTGCGAGGGAACTTGAGCATCATCAAGCAGTGAAGCTGAGAAGACAGGCTATAATAATCAGTTTTTTATGGCAGCGTCATTTAGGTCTGAATTTTTATTTATTAAACAGACTTATTAAACAGCTTTTATGCTTCTAATGTGGGACTGTGTGTGTGTGTGTGTGTGTGTGTGTGTGTGTGTGTGTGTGTGTGTGTGTGTGTGTGTGTGCGTGAGAACTGTGCACTAAAGCCATAACAAGAGGATTCTCTGTTCGCCTGCTATTAAATTAAAACACAAAGAAGAAACCGAGATTCTTCACTTTATGACCCGAAGAAGAAAAAGTCTTTTCAGACTGTTTCCCACACCAACTCTGAACACACACGCGCACACACACACACACACACACACACACACACACACACACACACACACACACACACACCCACACACACACACACACACACACACACACACACACACACACACACACACACACACACACACACACAGGCCTCAGTGACAATGACCTGGCCTGACACTACTTCCATTAAGAGGAAAAATCTGTGTTACACACACACATACACAAAAGGAACTCCCACATTCCACAGACGCATTGAACGCCTCCCGCCACTCACACACACACACACACACACACACTTATAAAGGGTTCCCAGTGCAATCAAAGTGATTTAGCAGCAAATGACTTGAGAAGTGACTTTGAGGGATGCTATTGTGGACGCGTCTGTCACACTTTAACAGGACTGAGACAAATCTGCACCGACTGCACTGAAGAGACAGACAGACAGACAGACAGACAGACAGACAGACAGACAGACAGACAGACAGACAGACAGACAGACAGACAGACAGACAGACAGACAGAGAACGTGAGACCAGGTCTTGTCTCTGTGTCTAAGCTTGTGTTCCTCTCCATCAGTGATGGAGTATTCTTGGAGAACAGGGGGATTAGCTCTCAGGAAAGACCATGATTATGCACAAGTGTGGATTACTCAAAGGGCAAGTGGGGCAAATGCCCCGGGGCTTCAGACCATGAAGTCCATAATCCACCGTGTTCACACAGCCCAGCTTCACTCATATAGACAATCCTGCAGGAGTGTGTGTAGAGTGGTAAATATAAGGCTGTGGAGGTAAAGTGTTTTTAGGATGGTTTTATGTGTATATACTGTACACTGCACTGTGTTTTCATTCATCATTTCACTGAAGCAGACGGTTGAACCAACACCTCTATAAAACATTAGAACCTTCATGTAGAGATTTACAGCAGGACTGTCATATTAGTGTTACCATTCCAGACAATGATAGTTATTCCTGGAAAGTGTTCCAGAAGCTCTCTACGTGGTTGGTCTTTTTGACAGATGTCGCATCAAGTAAGCAGAGTAGATCGTGCTGGCCGGAAGTCAGACACAGAAACAGCACAAACATCCTGTGCACACCTCATAAAAAAAGACGAAAGAGAAACTATTTAAATACGTAGCCTAATTATTCATGGTAGAAGCACATAAACCAAGAAAAATGACCAAATCTGAGCATGTTCACAAAGTCACACACGCTCCTAATGGGATATGAAGCCACGTGGAGAACGGACCACAACAGTATTGTAGCCACAATGTTACAGAGGGGAGATAAAGCTACATGTGTTTCAGCTAGCTGGACCTAATAAACTGCCAGCTGAAAGGATATGACAGTAAAAGAATAGACAGTGTATCCGTGATGTCAACCAAAGGTTTGGAGCCGTTTGGAAGCTCAGAATATGTGACGCTGGCTGTCACCATCTTGGCTGTACTGCTTCTTCCACCTAGTGGCTGATCTAAAAGTCAGCAAAGACAGGGCTCATTTGTGGAGCCGAGGCGGGCCGAATGAAGCCCTGGTCGTTCAAACAAGCCATCCGTAATGGCATCCACCTGTCAATCAAAGTGTACACACTGTTAATTCTGCATAACTTTAAGTCTTAATATAAAGTGAACAGGTGAACTGTATATAAATTCACCCTGAGTACAGTTGTCTTGAAGGGGAAATTAGCTACAAAGACCAAAACTGTTTTTTGTACCAGGCTGTAAACATGTTTATTTCTGCTGTGAAGTTGGACATTTGAACATGGGGACTTATGGAGACTGACTCACTTCTGGAGCCAGCCTCAAGTGAACGTTTGAGGAACTGCAGTTTTGGCTCTTGTGCACTGGCTTCACTTCACATTGATGGAGGTTGGCGCTTGGCAGTACCACACACCAATTAAAGTAGAAGCTACAAGGGACGTTCTTTTGTTAGCAGTAATGTAGCTATCTTACTGAGCTCTCAGCTACTCACTTCTGGAGCCAGCCTCAAGTGGATGACAAGAGGAACTGCAGATTTTGGCACTTCTGCATAAGCTTCACTTCAAACACGGAGGTTGGTGTTTAATATGTACATATGTACACTGAAACTGCCTCAGGTTACATCACTGACAGTGTATCCCTGCAGTATGTCTGAATATGTTGTATACTTGTTTGTATCGCTTTGTGAACGTGTGTTGCATCAATATTGCTTATTCAGATTTAACCAGAATGACAATATTTCCAGAACTTCCAGCTTCATTAAATATTTCTATTCAACATCAGTGCACATATTGATGAACACATCCAACTTAACTCAGCCTCCACCTCTGCTTTAATCAGTCTAATTTTCAGGAGCACTGGACAGATGTTTGAGGCTGTACCCATATCAAGTAGGAGCACAAGAGGCACGGGGGCCCCAAGAGGGTCTGTTCAGTCCAAATTCTATATGTAATCAAAGAGTCAGGGAGAAGAATCGTTGAATATGGAGTAATTTATTTGGAGTGCACTTGAGAAAAGGCTGAATCCACAACCATCAGGTTGGAGGAAACCTCCTCAGGCAAATCAGACACTAGAATATAAGTGTGTTCATTATAAGCAGGCGGACATCATGAAAAGCCCCCCTGCTCTGCATTTTAAAGCCAGACCCGCCCTTTGTACTGCCGCCCTTTGTACCCCTCACTGAGCCACGTGCCCCGTCAGCTGGCTGCCTGCCTGGCAGAGAGTGAGGGGGGCATCTGGCCAAGCGCCAGGATCTTTGAATATTTTATGAGGGGGAGTGAGGTGGGGAGTTTGGGGGTATTAAGGGAGGGCTGAAATGAAATGGAGGGAGGTTATTGGGGAGTAATGGGATAGTAAGGAAGAAGCCATAACCTTGAGTACCATCATCATCGTAGAAAAGTCTATCAGGACGTACTTAATGAGGATTTCTGTCTTTGGCTCCTCCACCCTCTTCACCACATCCTGAATTATGAGACAGTCTAAGCCTCCACAGGTTGTAGAGCCCATTGAGACACACTCCTCTCAGGACTGAATGGAGCCATTCGAGATGTGCTTCTGTTCTGCAGGAATGAAATCTCTTCATGACTCTTGTGTACTCTGCCTCACACGCAGACTGTTGTGTCTACTTCTGTCTCGGCTCTATACGAAGTGAGCAGCAGCAGTATGCAAACAAACATGACTGAACGGTGCCAGAGATTTATTCTTCAGTTTTGTAGCAAAAATCTTTTTATGAAATGGTTTTAAATCCTATTTAAATTTAAAGCAGCATATGTTTTGAAGTCTTGCTTGTAGCAGGCCTTTAATATTGTATGCATGGTCCCCAAAAGATGAATTCTAGTAGCCAAATAAAACTGATTTCATATCCATCAGCTACAGCTGTGCTGTGTGTTTAATGCTAATTTGCAAATATTAGCAGATTAAAAAACTAAGATTGTGACCATGTGACCACATTAGCATTCTAACACAGTCATTGTTAACAGGTTTCTGTGGCCGCATTAGCCTAGCCTCACAGAGCTATCAGCATGGCTACGCTCAACAACAAAGTTACTTTGGCTAACGTACACAGGACACGTACATTGGTGATCATTTGGAGTCGTGTTTGTGTCCACCTGATGACTTTAGGTCCAATGTTCACTCTCTTTTTTTGAACTCTCGTTTTGGTCCCCACCAATATCTGGCTCTTTAGCAGCTAAATGCTCCACTACGATCACCTGCTAGTTGCTAACTGTGTCTGTCTGCTGTTTTGTGGTTTGTGGTTTTTATCAGAGCTTTTCTAGCTGGAACAGTACCTGGTGCAACAGTAGAGGTCATGACTATGAGTCTTGCCTCATTAAACACGTCTTCTAAATTCATTGTCAGTATAGAAAAATATTGACTAGTGCAGCTTTAAGTTCATTCTATAGACCATTATATAGCTCAAAGAACAATGAATCAGCTAAATATCATTCATATAATGAATCAAATCTGTTCTCTAATGCTAATTTTATGATTCTCTGGAACAGTTGTACCCAACGAGGTATTGATAATAACTTTATGCACAATAAATCTTGTATTTGTTTGCAGTGTTTGTAAATCACCATTGTAAATGAATGAGACAGAGTAAGACAGACAGAGCCTCTAATGAGGCTATTGGCAGCTGCTGATGACCCGGACAGGATGGTGGCTAAAAAAAAGTGATGATGAGGGATTGATTTAGCTAACAGGCTGATCCGTGGTGTGACGATGTTACATCTGATCCGGCCTCTGATTCTGCCGAGCAGGCAGCTGTGACTGATGACGCAGGGTCAGAATCGGCCATCTATTGATCCGTCTCAGAGAACATAAAGGTGGTGGCGGTGAGAGCGATACCTCTCTGTAATTCATATTTCAAGCTTTTGATTTAAGAGGTTTGCAAATGAGGACACTGCACCGGGAGCAAGCCGCAGTACTGAGTCACTCTGAGCCGCTGTGGTTCAAAGTTTGAAATTAGCTGACATTACAAATGTGTTATTTTAGCTGATGTCTGGACGGAAGTTGTCGTTACTGTCCTGACCTTAGAAACCTGGAATGGTCCGGTTTTGCTGATCCAGTAACAGCACATTTCTTTACATACAGCAGCACTTCTTTTGAAGAAACATGCTAATTTCCTTTTGATAAATCACAGACAGTGGAGGTGTAGCAGCTGGAGGACATCAGAGGGAAAACAAGAAAACATTTTCTCCATAAAATATGATCCAGTTGCATATTTCCATTCTCCCAAAACACTCTGTTAACCCCTTAACCATACAAAACATTAAAGGTCTCATACAGCAGATTTACTCAGAGCTGTCAGAAAAAGTATTTACAGTCTGGATTGATGTGTTTCATTATCTCTGTACTAAGTGAATATTTCCTCCCAAACGTCCAAAAGACGTGGGAAAAATCATGCCCACACCCACGCCTGCATGCAATTTTCTCTCCACAACCAACTTGAAAATGTGCACACGTGGATGAGCCTCATGTCCTGTCCACTACACTCCCACAATTAACCATAAATGGTCGATGCAAATCTTTCACTAATACTGATGGACATGTTGTTCTGTTCACTGTCAGCTGCGGGGCAGACTGGTTCAATAATGAATCATAGACGTAAACGCTGAAGATCTGTGTTGAGCTGCATCTGTTCAAATGAATAAACAATACAGCACTGCTAAGTTTGAACTCTTCCATGTTCAAGCCAGCTTCATGTGTGCACAGTGGTTACAAACAAGGTTTTCGAAGGGAAGCAGGTTTGCAACCATCTTCCATGTACAGGCGGAGAATAAATAAGGATGATTTGAACTCATTGAGATCTAGAGATTCGTAACAAAACTGTCCATACCTTTCCACTGACAGTATAAAGAATGGACAGCATGTGCATGATGTCACCCACTGGTTTCTGAAGAGACATTTTGAAGCTAAAAATCACCCAGGTAATCTAAAAATGGGCAATGATGTGGATCATTGGTGGTGCTGAGGACACCCACCTGTCAATCAAAGCATCTATGCTCTTAATTCTGCATAACTTTAAGCCTTAATATAATGTGAACAGGTGAGTTGTATATAAATCCACTCTCAGTACAGTTGTCATGAACGGGAAAATTAGCTACAGAGACCAAAACAGTTTTTTGTACCAGGCTGTAAACATGTTTATTTCTGCTGTGAAGTTGGACATTTGAACATGGGGACTTATGGAGACTGACTCACTTCTGGAGCCAGCCTCAAGTGAACGTTTGAGGAACTGCAGTTTTGGCTCTTGTGCACTGGTTTCACTTCACATTGATGGAGGTTGGCGCTTGGCAGTACCACACACCAACTAAGTAGAAGCTACAAGGGACGTTCTTTTGTTAGCAGTAATGTAGCTATCTTACTGAGCTCTCAGCTACGACTCAAAACAACTCATTTATCTTCTCACCTGCAAGTAGTTGTATTTTGCACTATGATTAGTCTCATAGTGTTCAATATCATATTCTCTGAGCACTGAAGGGTGCTGTGAACACAACAAGCACACTGTCTTCAAATTTAGTGAATAAACAGGAGCTGGTCCCACTTCTCCTTTGTGACAAAGACATTTCTATTAATGCCTGACAGTCCTGTGTCATGTAGCCTGTATGAACACACATATCTGCTGCTCCTGCGAGGACAGCACGACCTTCAGTGGGCAGATTAAGAACAGCAGTGCTTTTTTTTGAAACATTGGAAACGATGACTTCTCTGCAGTTTTCACAATTTGCCGACTGGACTGTTTGGTAGGCAGGTTCTGGCCCACCATGTGTTTGACACCTCTGCTGTACAAGCATGAAACCTGTGCTGACTGCTCACTATAATCTGACAATATCTGGCCACTGGCCTGAAATAAAAAGCTGATCTGGATCCTCAGAGAACTTTGTTTACGTCTGATGTCCTCCATATTCAAGAAAACAATATATATTTAATTTGAACAGGAATATACTGACTGCTACACCAACATGAAACTGTACTGTGTGTATCCATGCAGTGTGTGTGTGTGTGTGTGCTTGTGTGTGTCTCCGCCTGGACTCATGCTGAGCCACTTCCTCCCATGCCCTCAGAAACAGTGTTGCTATAGTAATTGTATCTAAGTGAATAACCATAGCAACCACAGAGATGCTTTTGATGGCACGGTGCTGGCTGCCGGTTTTGAGAGCTGGAGATCAAACAGGGTCTGATGTTGTCAGAGGAGGAAACAGAAGAGACGAGAGCAGAGTGGAAAGGACAGAAAGATAGAGGGACAACAGAGAAGAGAGGAGGAGGAGGAGGAGGAGGAGGAGAGGGAACAGCAAAGGTTAAATGAAGGAGTAATAAGGTATTCCCTGATGGTGAAATAATTAGCCATCAGGGATATACTGAACAGGTAGAGCAGCACCTGCTTGCTGATGTGGAGTCAGAGGTGATGATGAGCTGTTCCACCCAGGCTGTGCTCAGTTTTATACAGAGCCTAATTAGAGCCAATGACTCCCAAAGAACATCATTCTACTTGAAGTGAGCGTGTGAGCTTGAGCTGTGCTTTAAAAGCCGGCTAAAGAGGCAAATATTTATCTCAGGAGTTAGGGTTTAGGTTTAGGTGGAGACCAAAGCTGAGATAAAAGAGGCTGAATCCAGCTGCTCTGAATCTGGGAGGTTTGTTGTTGCTGACAGCATCCACGTTGTCTACTCAACTTCTCAGCTGTCTAAGAAGCATCTTCACCACTGACCTCAGTCTGACACACTGGTGGCAAGACAAGACTACTACTTACAAAAACAACATTTCCATGTCTCCCCTTACCCTGTGACACCATTGGGCTGATGGGACATGTAGTCTAAAGGTGTTGAAGGCCGTCCTGCTCTGAGGCTGTTAAAGAGGTTTTCATATTTATGAATTAAACTCTGTGGCTCAAGCTTCAGTTCAGCCTCACAGTGTCACACACTGCTATCTTCACAGGGCCAGTCTTCATTCTACAACAGGCAGCTGGTGGCTTTATATTTTCTTATAATTACACCTTCTATTTCCTCATTGGATTTTTCTTACTCCTAAAAAATTCCAGACAGTCCATTTGAAATGTTTCTGTCCTCAGTCTCAGAGACTGGTCTGACAGCTTGTGAACTTGTAATTGACTTCAAGTCTGACAGAAAGATGATTTTCTTAATCCTCACTGCCCCTCCAACCTCCATGTCCTCAAATCCAAATCCACAATCTGCCGCGCAGCCACGTGTGACCGTGCCCAAGAACAGAAACCCAAAAAAAAAGGTAAAAAAGAATTTGAAGCCCTTTGCTGCGCTGCAATTTTCCTGAGCGTGGACAATGCAAAAATAGACTCTTGTTTATCTTCGAGCTGAACGGGAAAAAGAAAAATAGCTCCAGGTCTGTATTTATCATCTAAATCAGATTTCACATTTGCAGGTGGTGCTGCAGCCATGCTGTCGGACCAGAAGAGGCGGAGAACCCTCATCTGTCCCGTCTCCAAGGAAACCCTCGCATAGGTGTCTGTCTGTTGTCAGGGCAACAGGGCAAAGGGGAACGCTGGAGAGGAAAATACCGATGGAGACGAGAGGGGGCCGGAGGAGGGCTGATGTGGAGACGACAAAGACAGGCGGGGCCGCAGGCTGAATCTGAATGAGCTGTTCTGTGTCTGAGGTGGACGTATGAACATGATGTTTCACTGAGCAGAAACGACAGCCACCGTTTTTATCTAATCATTTAAATATATAATTCAATAGATTTTATGTAACTCTCATTTATGGTGTTTCTCGTTACCCGCTGCTCTCCCCCGTGACACCACCCACCCACAGCCATGTGTAAAACAACTTGAGGAGCAGCAGCTGTAAGAGAATGAGCCGACGCTGGCCTTGTTTCACAGCTGAACAGCTAAAGAGTGAAAGAAAGAAAAAAAGATCATTTCTTCTGTTGTGTGAAATACTATGAGGCAGATAAAAATCATATATATGTATATATATATGTATATATATGTATATATTCAATATTTAACTAGCTGTATTAAGCATACCTATTCTGTGGTGTGCAATGTTTAAAGGCATTGATATACAGTGTACGATACACACATTTGGATTCTTAATATAGATGTCATAGAGAAAATGTGTGTATGTGTAGAATTTCCACGTGATATTTCATATTATAATAGTACTGCTGGACAATATCTAATGAGTTTCAGCTGTAAGGCATCATCAGTGTGATCAGCTGTGATCAGAGTCTGCCTTTGCTGCTCAAAATGCAGATTCATCCATGCAAAAAGCAGCAGTTTCCATGCTGAAGTGAGCTGCAGTTCCTCTAACATTCACTTGAGGCTGGCTCCAGAAGTGAGTCAGTCTCCATAAGTCCCCGTGTCCAAGTGTCCAACTTCACAGCAGAAATAAACATGTTTACAGCCTGGTACAAAAAACAGTTTTGGTCTCTGTAGCTAATTTCCCTGTTCGTGACAACTGTACTGAGGGTGAATTTATATACAACTCACCTGTTCAGATTATATTAAGACTTAAATTATGCAGAATTAACAGTTTGATTGACAGGTAGTTGCTGTTACAGGTCACTTGTCTGAGACTTTATTTAAACCTCCTCAGCTCTATCCACGTTCCACATTCTCAGATTAGCCGGGAGTCAGCAGAAGCCTGCCAAAATGGCGACGACCAGAGCCACCACACTGAGCCTGGAAACTACAACCATGATTTACACAGTCTATGCCTCACATGAGTAAATCCAAGTAGTGGATGTGATGCAGACCATCCTTTACCAATCGCACTAAGCCTGTCTTCACTGCAAACTTTACAGTATACAGCCTGTGTATATATTTTTATGTCCACGTTTAAAAGTTTCCATGCACTGATCAAAGTCAACTTCAAATCTAATTTCAGTTGGTGAATGGCCCCCTCTAGAGGATGGTCACTAACATTACATGACAACAATTTATTGTGTGTGACTGAAGGCATTAAAGGAGCTTTAAACATTAAGAGCCATTACAGCATGTTCAAGGTTAAGCTTCCATTAAATATGACATGGCTGATCTGTGACCAGTAAACATGACTCGCAGTCTGGGAGTTGATCCACTAGGAGGCAGTGTCGACTGCGTAGTGTCCTGACCTTCTCCGCAGCGCTCACACCTATTGTGTCAGTGACAGTATTATTCCTGGAGAAGTGCACATGACACACTGATGTGTCAAAGTGTTCACACGCACACACGTTTACTGCCCTGGTAAAAAATAACACAGCTGACAGTTTGCCATAAATAAAAGTGTGCAGCAGAGATCTGATCTGTGTTTAGAACGGCAATGTGTGACTGGTGTCACTTCACTACAGTACACACAGAGTCACTGTGAACTCACCTTTGACTTAGAAGAAGTCACACAGAAACATGAGAGCTGCTCTCAGCTGGAGCTCCTCGCAAAGAACTACCCCTGATGATGTCATCTGGGTTAAACTACAGTATGTTCAACTCATCAGGTACAAATCTTAAACAAAAAGCCTGCATTAGAAGTTCTTCAGTCCGTCTGTCAAAAGTCTCCCAAATTTCTTCAACACTAAGTCAACTAAAGTTGAACTCGTGCAGTGTCGAGGTGATTAAGATCTTTATAAAGTTGTGGGTCAAAGTGTTAAATCTGATAGTAATTGACCTACCGGATGATTGGTGCATCACTGAACACTTTTCATCATCACCATG
Organism: Collichthys lucidus; assembly: GCA_004119915.2. Lineage (NCBI taxonomy): Eukaryota > Metazoa > Chordata > Actinopteri > Sciaenidae > Collichthys > Collichthys lucidus. Next base: position 3,457,862 of record CM014101.1, read on the forward strand.
AAGTCTCATTAGAGAGCAGAGCCATGGAAGTCAGACTAACCTTTCCCGAGGTCTAAAACAGTCTGCTGTAGCTCAGCTAGGGTGCATTTTAAAAAGGACAGCACTGAATGTGAGCATTGAACCACAGATTCTGGTGGAGGGAACGGCTCTACACATGAGAAGCAAAATGTCTTCAAGAAATCTACACAAAGTCCATGAAGACTCAGCATGTCTACAGTAGGTATCTCATTATGCAGCTCTAATAAAGCTCGTCAACACAACCAGACACACTAGAATATTCCAGCCTAAACCTAAAAGATGATGCTTTAATTGCGTCCACGTGTCCTGAGTATGTCTGCGGTGTCGTGGTTTGCTGGATAGCAAAGTTGCTGTTTGCAATAATTGCTCAGCCTCGGTCGAGTTAGGTGAAGTCTAATTGCATTGGTTCAAAGCTACAGATATAATTGCCCATCTGAAGAGGAGCAAAGAGAGACAGTGACCAGTGTTTCATGTCTGGCCATCATGATACAAGTATAATATTGTGTCAGTTCCTCTGAAACTTGATGTTCTCTGCAGTTAGGTGGAGAAAACATGTGTATATATCTGCACAAAATGAGGAATCTGATGTCTCAAAGCAAAGCAACAAGAGCTAACGGCTAACGCTGATTTTAATGAGCTGATGTTTTCTCAGGCACCGTTGTTTCTTGTACATATTATTACTGTACACATGAAACCTTGATGATTACAACAAGTCCTATAGCACATTCATGCTCCTCAGGGGATGAACACGTTGTTTGAACCCAACAGTTAAAATATAATGAGTTGTCACCGAGCATCTTCTGGACAACATGTCAGAATTTCAGACAACATATTGATACAGTGTGATAGTTTGCCAAAAGCTTTAATTAGCATATTCGTGCTCCCAGGGAGATGAACCATCTGCTTTGAAATGACCCCGCGACCTTTCCTCAGGACAGACTGTGATTGGTACTACAGTATATTTACTGTATTCTGTATTTCAAGATCTGAGCAGCTGTTATTATTTTCATACAATATGAATCTATTATACTGTAAATCACCATTCAAAGCGCGGACATTAATCATAATATTTATGAACGCTCGAGAGGCAGCGGACAGGAAATGAATGAGAATCTCAATGGAATGGTTACTGTGATAAACAGGAAGAGGAAATCATTTCATTAATGAATTAATCACAGATCCATCATGTAAGATTGTTAAATATCAGTCTGAATGCATCTGTATGCCTGACTTTATCAGCACTGCCCCCAGCACTGTATTTATGATCATATTACTTATGCATCATCAAGACAGCACACACACACACACACACACACACACACACACACACACACACACACACACACACACACACACACACATGCACATACACGCACATGACAGCTCTCTGAGGGCATCTTCATAAAAAATGAATGCGTCTGCTTAACAGCTTTACCCAGGGGTGCACACAAAGCGCACATTCACTCATTTACGCAGCTCTGTGTGTGTGTGCATGTGTGTTTGTGTGTCTATGTGTGTCTGTTGTTCACAATTCATTGATTTTCTTAACAAAAGGCAGACAGCACTCAGTCAATTGATTGTCATTAGAGAGTGCGAGGTTCTACACAGATCTGACAGAAACAAACAAAGAGTTCTGTGCCGTGGACTGACGCTGCCTCTCATTTCAAAGACAGGTGGATCATCTACAGGGTGCCAGCAGAGGGCGCACTGAGCCACGGGGCAGCAGCACATCTCATTCATTCAAACTCAGAAAGGAGAATTCAATTTACATCAAAACATTTTCACATTTGAAAACAAATCATTTAAATCATTTTTGCCATTCCTGAAGACAGACTGTCAATAGGCGAATTGATTAACTGACTAATTAAGCTAGTGATTCAGGTGGACATCAGCAGTACATCATAGGAGCACTCATGTTGCATTTTGACTTCACTTCTGATGAGGACCCGGAGCTGCTTGCATGCATTATAAATTAGACTGATTTAAAAAACACACCCCATAATAATTATTATATATTATTTATTACAGTTCTGCTGTAGTTTAATGGATTTTACTGCTGCCTCTATTTTTCTGCTCAGTGAGTCGACTTGAGTCTACACTCAGATCTATTGTGTTTTCTTTCCTCTGGATAGTGTATGTTTACTCAAGTGGAAATGAAATTATTGGTGTTATAGAGGGAAATATTGTACATATAGAAGAGCTAATTAAATAATGTTAAATATTTATATAGAGAGATTTATAATATAGATTTTCCCAGCATAATTGGAGAATAAAAATTAAAAACCCCACAAAAAATGTTGACTTCTCCCAGTCTCAGTGCCTGCCTCTGACAGGTCAGTCTGCTGCCAGCAGAGCCTCTCTGGATGCTCTAACTCAATCCAGCACATACAAATTCAGTTTCTGATCATGAGAAGAAGAAGAAGAAGAAGCTGGGGATAATCATTACTGTATTCTTTACAGCAGCTTTTCATATGAAAACATCTAAATATGTAAATAAATCTGGGATAACAAACAGAATCCTTATAAATATGTGAACAAACATACACAGTGTGAACTGATAGAGTGAGAGAAGTCTGCGCTCTACCCATCCACTGTATCACTGTATCAATGGTTTATATCTCAGTATGACACCGAATAATGAGATAAGACAGGATGCTGGTCTGCTTCTGTCTTCTGTCTCCACACACACACACACACACACACACACACACACACACACACACACACACACACACACACACACACACACACACACTGCTGTAATATCTCCATCTATTCAGAAGTTCAACAGCAGTCAATGAGACTCCATGTAACGATCAAAACCAGCGTTTAACCAAATCCATCTCTTCATCTGCCGAAAATCAGCAGCAGCAGCAACAACAACAACAAGGTGGTGTTAACTACAGTGAGGAATCTGCTCTGTACGGATCCATGTAACCTTACTTGGAGGAGGAAAGAGAAGAGATCATTAGATTAGAAACAACCGGAGATGAAACACAGACAGACACACATCTGTTTTACTTCATCCATCCAGCGGTGCTACACAGGTGTGCAAACACAAAAACACAGGTGAAGTGCTTCCTGTGTAGGCTACATAGCTGTGCCATTAGCAAAATGCTAAAGTCAGCTTGCTAACAAGCTCACCGTGATAATATTACAATGTTACATATTTTGTTTAGCATGCTCATTAGCACTTGGTATGTTGGCATGCTAACTAATTAATACTATATACCAACCAACTGGCTGACATGTCGCTAACAGCTAAAAAAAACACACTAATGGTGCCAACTAAATCGCACTTATCCATATTTTTTATTTTCACAACAGCAGACAGACACAGTTAGCGACCAGCTGGTGAACATAATGTAGCATTTAGCAGCTAAAAGAGCTAAGTATTTATCTCAGGAGTTGGCGGAGACCAAAACGGATGAAGCACACCTGCCATTCCTCAGCTCACCTGCCTTCCATCAAGTCATCACTCCTACTGCATATAAACCCTGGCCTTTCTCCCACTCCTTGTCAGATCGTTTGTTCAGCCTCCGTGGTAGTTCACGTTCGGACCGTCTTAAAATACTTGTTCCTTGTGTGACCTCTAACCACCGATCTCTTGTGCTCAGGTCCACCACCATCTTCACCTCCTGCCACCTGCTTGCCTGCTCTCCATCCACCATCTTCAGACAGTCCAGACTCTGTGCCACCTCCATCCGTTCCCACCACTGCTTCATCTCAGCCATTCCCTCCACCTCATATCGGACCAACTCCTTCCCCTCTTCTCCCACAACACAATAAATCCCCTGCTCTCACACCTGTTAAAACTGAGTCTCCCTCCTCTGCTCCTGAGTCTCCTGATTTGACATCCATTCCTTCTGTCTACCATGACTTAGGAGAAGTTTTTAGTAAACAACAAGCTCTTTCTCTGCCTCCTCATCGTCCCTATGACTGTGCCATTGATATCCTTCCAGGTGCTCCCCTGCCCTCTAGTCGCAATGGAAAGATACATTCATGACTCTCTGGCCACAGGAATCATCCGTCCCTCCTCTTCTTCTCTGGGTGCTGGTTTCTTCTTTGTATCCAAAAAGGATAAGACTCTGCGACCATGCATTGACTACCGTGGACTTAACATCACCATAAAAAACAAATATCCTCTGCCTTTGATCAGTTCTGCTTTCGAGTCTTTACAGGGAGCCACCATCTTCTCCAAACTGGACCTGCGGAATGGCTACCATCTTGTCAGGATCAGAGAGGGAGACGAGTTGAAGACAGATTTCAATACCCCCCTTGGCCACTTTGAATATCTGGTAATGCCTTTTGGACTCACCAATGCTCCTGCTGTTTTCCAGGCCCTAGTAAATGATGTCCTCCGTGATTTTCTCAATCGCTCAGTCCTTCTCCATTTGGATGATATTCTCATCTTCTTCAAGAGTACAGAGGAACATATTCAGCAGAGACTCTTGGACAACAAACTGTTCCATGTGTCTTCTGTGGCTTTCCTGGGATACATTATCGAGAGCGGGCAAGTGAAGACAGACCCAACCAAGACACAAGCCGTTGTGGAGTGGCCCAGACCAACTTCCCGTAAGCAGCTTCAACGGTTCCTTGGCTTCACAAATTTCTATCGCAGGTTTATCAGAGACTACAGTCGTGTTGCTGCCCCCCTTTCCAAGCTCACATCCCCAACTCTCCCCTTTTCCTGGACTCCAGAAGCTGAAGCGGCCTTCACTGATCTCAAGAGACGTTTCACCTCTGCACCAGTCCTCATCCACCCAGACCCTTCTCGCCAGTTCGTTGTAGAAGTGGATGCTTCTGATACAGGGGTTGGAGCGGTCCTCTCTCAATGTGCTGCGTCAGATCAGAAGCTACACCCCTGTGCCTTCCTGTCCCGTCGGCTGTCCCCAGCTGAGCAAAACTATGACATTGGCAACTGTGAGGAATGGAGACTCTGGTTGGAGGGGGGAAGAACAGTCATTTATTGTCTGGACCGATCATAAAAATCTCCATGACCCACAATGCAATTCTACCGGTCTCACGTGTGTTATGCTAGTGGCGGCTAATGTAGCCTGGAGCCTCTAGCCTGCAGCAGGTCAGGGGTGGAGTACAGAGCTCACTTCTTTTTAACTCCAGACTTGTAGTCTTCAGCTCCAACCAACGCTGACTCAAGTGACATCACTTGAGGACCTGTATCAGCTCCCTCTGGAGACACTACAGGATTGATACAACTTTTTTCACATGTGCAACACATAGAAACACACTTGAAGGTGTAAATATCAACGGAGTTCCCCTTTAATCTGCAGAGTGGAGGTGTATAGAAGTCTAAAAAGAAAATGCTCAAGTACCTCAAGATCGGTGTAGTACTTGACTGAATGTACTTACAATCCACCATCAGCTCGTCTACAGTATATTAAAAGCTTTCTCAGTTAAGCTGTGACATAAACAGGATTTACTACATATCCCGCACATCTTGTACAGCATAAGCAGGTAAAGGTCTCTGTCAACAGCAGCATGTGAGTCATACAAGCAGTTTGATTCTCCGAGGTAGAGCACCTCAAGATGGCAGTAAGGCGTACAATGATTATTGTAATAGAAGTACTGTTCATCACTGCAGGCTGTGTGTGTGTGTGTGTGTGTGTGTGTGTGTGTGTGTGTGTGTGTGTGTGTGTGTGTGTGTGTGTGTGTGTGTGTGTGTGTGTGTGTGAGGCTTTAATAGCGTTTGGAAATGTAATAATCTGCTTTCAGAGAATTCAACTAGCACGCAACTGGAGGGTGTGAAGGCACTGAGCTGCTGTGGTTTATGGACTTGAGTGCCTGATGCTCCACTGCTGAAAAGGAAATAATGATATATCAAAATAGAATTATACAGTGGACATGGAAGAAACATGATAACTGTGCAGTGAAGAAAATGCATCTTATCAAGTAATTTCCTTGATTATAGGCTCTTTACGTAGCAGGAAGTTCTTTATCAGTCCAAACTCAACCACAGGGGATTAAACTTGATCTTTTAATTATTATTTCACTTCTTCTCATTACAGGTACTTACAGTTACAGTTTAGAACATATTCCTCTGCCGCTACAGAGGCCAGCTTTAAATGTCGCTAAAGATCAGCCGTCTGTCGTCCATGCACTGACACGGACAGGAGCTGTCAGCACATATTCTATCAAAAACACTCCCATCCGTCAGTCTGAATCACAGTGGGCCGGCCTTCTACGCTGAAAAGTGTCCCTCCCTTACTAATTGCATTTCCCAGAATTCAATTCTGGTGCTGGGTATGGAAACGCATGTAGATGTCTCAGTGTCCCTCTAATGTCAGGCCTTTTTCCTCTCGTCTGTCTCAGCCAAGAAGGAAGAAATATATTTAGTGTGAGAGTCAGCTGGACGAACGAATGAGTTGCAGGAGTTCATCAATGATGCAATATTTCTGCCTTTTATTTAGGATTTTTTGGCCCCATTTACCAACATCTCGATTTGCTTTGAGAGCTTTTTCTTATGTTTTCTTTTGCCTCTCCGAAGTTTCAGTCCATGTAAAGTCAGATTAAATATGTGTTTTGAGTTTGTCAGAAGAAAGTGTTATAAACCACCCAGCCAAATTTGAATGATTAAAAATATCAACAAGTTTATGAAATTAGGTGTCAAAATCAGGTAAAAATGAATTCTCAGCTCCACGACTGTGGGGGTGTGTCCTCTGAATGTGCTGAAGCCACGCCCACTCGTGACAGCAGTCAAGCAGCCATTTTAAAGTGACTGAAACGTGTCAGATGAGTTCAGAAAATGACATGACTAACTTTGAAACACTCTGAGCAAGATGAATTCATCTCTATCTCTCTGCCAGGGGTGCAGGGGTATGCTCAGGGTGGCCTCAGCGTGTCATCGAGCCACCCTTTAAGGACCGCACACAAAATCCTGGACTGAAAAATGAAAAGTTTCACTGAGCTCTAGTTTTTACATTAATTTGATGTTTATATATTTGCAGACATGATTACTTTAATAAAATAAATGGTATAAATACATTCAGCCATATATTTTAACTCTAAGCTATAGTGTACTTTTGATGTGAGGATATTTTCTCTCTATGAGTGGTTTTCACATCAAATTTTTTGATTTTAGGAACAGTGCATGTAACAGAAGATGGCTCATACATAATACACTAATCAGAGCAGAAAACCCATTTAGGCACATCAAAGAGAATAAACGAACATGTTCAGAGGGAAATGTTGTCCATTATCAAAGAGACGCTGTAAACCCTTTGGGATTTCATCCTACAAGAGAAAATTAGCAGCTAAAAGCCCTGTGGACGTTTCATTACAATATATATATATATATATATATATATATATATATATATATATATATATATATATATATATATATATATATATATACAAAACCATTTTCAAAGATACAATGCAGCTCCAAAACACATCATTTTAACATTTCAAGCTGCACAAATCAATATGTTTTATATAAACAGCTGTAAACACCAGCTGCACACTACCTGCTCAACACTGAACAACAGGCGATCACAACTGAACAACATAACTGGATAACATAGTGGAGCACTGAGTAGCTACAGAGACAGATATTCCCTTCATCAGCTGGTGAAGACCAAAACAGAGCTAAAAGAGTAAATGTTGGACAAAACTCTACATGGATGCTTTGTTTGACCACTGCTAACGCTTTAGCCATAACAACCTTGAGAAAGCCACAATGTATCAAATGTGTGTGTTTGTGTTACATGTGTTAAGTTGTAATTAACTGCATGTCTGTCTGATGATCACACAATCACAAAGGTTCTTGTGATTAAAGCCTTTTTTGTAGGTAAACACGTAAATTACAGATCACATGACTGGAAAGTGAAACAGTTCCTTTGGAATTTGCATACCGGCTGGGGGGCACTAAATACACTGTAACTATGGCTACTGAATGAGCAGGCAATGTATGTTTTCACCATGTAATCCACACATACAGTCACACACATACTGCACAACACACAGACAAACAAAGTTCCCATTTTATCACAGTCTTCTCCAAAAACTCTCTTTGTCTTTGAGTCTTTGTCTTTGTCTCTCAGATATACGCCGCTGCCTGAGAGAAGACAGCAGTGGCATCAACACACAGGTCAAAGTTCGCAGGCTTTCTTTACTGACTTGTGTGCTGCCTTTGTCTCTCTCTGCTTTTGCTGCCCTGACGTGACAGATGGACTCCTGCTACAGAGAGCTCACATACTATTGAGAGAGTCTGTTTAGGAGAGAGGTTCAAAACAAAAAGTTATTTAGTGGAGCTGAGGGGCAACACAATCTAGATCCTTTGAAAGTTTTCACTGAAAGAAACAGAGAACATCAAGAGATGGAGCCGTCCTTTCTGGTTTCCCTCACAACCTTTCTTGTTCTTTCAGTGTAAAAACTGATCTGAAGCTTTTATGTTTCCTACACCAGACCTGGCAGAACATATGCTTCCTCTATTGGAGGAAGAAAGTAAGGAGGATCAGATTTCTTTTAAATGTCAGACCATAAGACAGAAAGTCACTAAGCCTGGACATGAAAAGTCTGCGTTTATTTCAAATCAGACTTTGGGACAGCGATGTCAAATGTTGCCAGGTCTTGGTCGTGGTAGGCATCTAGTGGTACCATAGACTTTATCAAACATGGATGTAGCCTCCTTGAGATTCAAAGTGTGGTGGCTCTCGCCGTTGACTTCAATACGACTCAGTGTAAGTCGTGTCTAAACCACAAATGGGCAAAGAGGGGGAGCATGGGTGAAGCTGAGGCAGGTCGAACAAAGCTTGGTTGCTGAAACCATCCACGAGTGACGGCACCCAGCTTTCAATCAGAGCGCCCACACTCTTAATTTAGCCTAACATTAATACCTAATTTACCCTCAGTACTACCAGGCTATAAACATGTTTATTTCTGCTGTGAAGTTGGACATTTGAACATGGGGACTGACTCACTTCTGGAGCCAGCCTCAAGTGGGCCTTCAAGAAGTTCTTGGCTGATTTATGTTGGGTTCATTTTTCAGTCCAGAAGGTTACCTGGTTGTACATAAAGGTCCTGTTTGATGGCGTAATCAAATACGCTGGCTTGTACATATCTAATCTGAATCATTTTATAATCAATGGCTGCCTGGAAGGCCTAACAAATAAATAAATAGCATGCATATATAGATGCAGTAGACTGGATTAGCAGATAGCAAACTTACCAAAACCAAAGGAAGAACTCTATATTCTGTGTGTGTCAATTGGTCTGTACGATAAAAAAACTGAACAGTTTCATTTCAGAAATATAAATGCAGATATTTTATATTATAATTGCCAAATGATAAACATGCACAGTAGACTGAATTTATTTAATGTACAAACAGGAATGACTGAAGCGTGGTGAGGTTAGATCAGAAAAGAATGAAGCCAAGAAGTGAGCAGGAGCTGAGCCGGAGGAAGAAGATGGGATGAAAACAAAAAGACAGAAGAGTTGCTGTTTTCCTTCCTGAAGGTTGTTTTTCTGTGGAGTTACCACTGGGTCAGCCACATGCTGAGAGCAGACAAACAAACTAAAGACTGTCTGACATCTAAGGAATCAGGACAGAAGCTTCTCCATGGCTACAACTAGAGTAACAGAGTGTGTGTGTGTGAGATGATGATACTACAGAGGTCTTCAAAAGTTCAATCATTTGTGCCTAAACCTGAAAAGAGCCGGAAACCATTCATTATATGGAAGCTGGAGCCCAGGCCCATGAAGAGCCGAGAACTGCCAAAGTGGCCACAGACAAAACAAGAGTGCATCGAGTTTAGAACTGACGGCCATTAACAAGTTCATTCATTAGTTCAGTTTAAGTTGTCAAACCAAACCTTGTGTCCTAATACAACATTACTAGAAAACTATTTCTGTCAAAGGTGGTTCTAAAGAGATTTCCCCATCAGAACAGGCTGTCTGAGGTAAATTCACCTGAACTAATATTCATTTTTCAATTTCCAATGGTGTCAGGTCAGGAAAAACTTAAATGAACCAAACTCACTTGGTTTAAATGAAAAACCTGGATACTCTTCCTCTGAAATCAGCCGGTACGAGCTGCTCTCCCTCTCTCTTTGTTAGCCCCCAAAAGAAAAGAACCGCGTCCACGTTATCAGACTAGGAGATTCCACTCGCTAATCAGATGTAATCCGTCACAGACGCACAGCCACGTTCTCAAACTGCTGCAAACCGCAGAGAGAGGAGAAACAGGAGCCCGCTGTCGCACAGTATTTTTAGAGTTTAGCTTTTTTTTTTCTGTTTGACAAGTCAAAAACAAGGACACCTTCCCCCGGGGAGAAGACATCTCCTGCAGATATAAAAAGCAAAAGGCTTCTGGAAATCTTACTCCATACTTGAAATGTGGAAATTGATACAGCACAAGGCGAAGCAATCTGTGACCTTCTGACAGGGACGCTCGCGGTCCAAGGAGAACTCCTCTGTGGCTTATAAAGTAATCGTTCAGAGATGCAGTAATGTTCAGTTACTTAGGATTTATGAATGAAATGCTAAACAGCCACACGCTGCTCTGCTCAATCTGCTCTGACTCTTGTTTGACTCGTGTATCAACCAATCAGCAGCGATTATATCCACGTGTGCTTAGTGGGGAAGCAAAAGAGGACTCTGATGGATGAAACGAAATGATCCTTCGCATTGATCCAAGCAGTGGCGACTGTAAACCACAATATGAGACCCAGATGGGCTTTAAAAACTCCACAGTGAGACATTATTCTTACACTGAAGCTGCTGATAATGATGCAAAGACAATATCCAAATGAATCACAGAGACACTGACTGTTGACTCACAGACAGATATACAGGATGCCAGGAGACACAGAAAGGTTCTCCAAAGGTTGAAATCATTTCAATCTTCATGATGCACTCCGCAGAAAGCTGGTGTTTCTCTCTCAGGCCTTCTCTTTAGGGACTTCCGTCTCCCTGCAACATCAGAAACTTCTTTAAAAAACTCCTTCTAGTTGCTCGAAAGTGTTTTCCGCAGAACTGGATCAAAGCTTCTTCACCCAGTGTTACCCCGTGGAGATTTTTAGCATTGTCCCTCGCGTAAGGTTACAAATTGTTGTGAGGGCTATACTTCGTTAATTAGTTTAATTAATCAGTGACTGCTGAGTGTGTTGGTGAAAACTACAATAAAATAACTTCTCACACACACACACACCTGTTGTTCTCACCTGAAACAGTGTCTTTGCCTCACAGCTCTCCACACAGAGCCCGTCTGAGGAAAACCTAGAAAATTAGACTGAAAGCAAACATCTCTCTGATGTTCACCGCCTAAGCCTGACCTAACTAAACCCGCCTGGTATCTGTGAGATTTCTGACTGAATCATACAAATCTAAGTCATCTAAATCTATCAGCTTCTGTCTAGTATACAAAGCCCTACTATAATCGGAACAAACCCTTTTTTTCTTACACTGTATAATACATAAATGTCACTGTACATCAAAATAAGACAAGCCAAAAGGAAGAAGAGTTGATGACAGCAGCTCTTGTGCTCTGCACAAACACTGTGGACAGACGAGGGCATCATCATGCCTTTACTCATCACCGATGGGAGTGTTGTGAGACTAAAAATAAAAGCTGTGGATGAGCAAACAGAATTCGCTTTCTCTTTAACAGGAGATCAGAGAGGGAGGAAGGAAGGGAGGAAGGGAGGAAGGAAGGAAGGAATTAAGGAAGGAAGGAAGGAAAGAAGGAAGGAAGGAAGGAAGGAAGGAAGGAAGGAAGGAAGGAAGGAAGGAAGGAAGGAAGGAAGGAAGGAAGGAAGGAAGGAAGGAAGGAAGGAAGGAAGGAAGGAAGGAAGGAGCTTACAACGTAAAGAAATCCAGAACACCAGCAGCAGCAGCAGCAGCAGCACAGACTGAGGCCTCTGAACAGAAATAATTTGACCTGTCAGCAGTGTGAGGTCTGTATCTGAACAGCTGTTAGAGATGACATGCATGCTCTCCAGAGGATGAACCAATTTTAGCAGTCCCAATGCCCTCCTACTATTCTCAGGGAATTTTTTACACTTATAGTACTACTACAGGAAAACAAAAATACTTCTACTGCCACATGACAAGACACAGCTAACTATATCTGATAGACATTGAGCTCGATAGAAAGAAAACCAGCAGATTAAATAGTAATATTAGTAATAATCATTTTCTCTTTCGTTGCTGAAAGTAGCTGAACAAACTTTAGTCAACATTTGAAATTACAACCAGTTTATACTGATACAATCTCTCAAATGTGTAAATGATATGGCGTCATATTCTGTTCCATGTAAACACATTCAGAACTGTTGACGTACAACAGAGATTCATTTTCAGTTTCATGCAGATGAATATAAATAGCTTTAGCAAGCTGCATCACTGTGACATGCAGCAGGCATGCACATCTTCACCATCTTTTGTCTCAATGCATTCAGACTGTCCCCTTCTCGGGTCCAAGGTCCTTACTGTGGACAGCATGGTAATTCAAGGTGAAGGTAAATAATGGAGGGGAGGAGAAGAGAGGAGGGGTGAGGAGCAGAGAAAATTTGCTGTGTCATGATAATGAGGCATTTTTTAAAATATCTTCTCCTCCAGGACATGGAGCTCTCACTTGTTTAACAGAGGACAGGAGTCACGCTGAGAGCTTAACAGAGCGGCATGATGGGATATGTCTTCAGCCTTCTGCTGGTTGACTTAAAACATGTTTCACTGATTTCAAATGCAGACACTGGAGGGCTCAACATCTAGCCTCATCACATCCACACCATCGATGTTTTCAGAGTATGAAAGCTCTCCGTATCTCTAGGACAAAAATGAGGAAAGGAGAAAAAAAGAAAGTTTCCCACTGACTGACCTTTTCTCTGTCGGCCTGTCTTCAACAAGTCAATGGTAACTGTGGTCAGATTCCGCGGCTCTTGACATTCCTTGACTCGTTGCCCTGTCTGCCAGCTCTGGTGCTTTAATGACTTCCTCCAAACTGTACCACACTTCACCAGCAACTCCATCATCATTATTTCCATCCTCACAGCCCAAAGAAACTTGGATAGTATCCTCGTCCACATGGAAAATACCACAACAGGACAGCTCTAAGGGGAAGGACATTCGCATTGCATGCTAAACATGACTCACAAACTTTTTTTTTTTACAGTTATTACAGTCTAACCAAGAAAAGTGTGGTCGATAACTAAGGCCATGACAGACTCAAATGATATGGGAAATAAAGCTGCTTGCTAATAAAGTATAACCTACTGCTCTGTCAGCTCTAAATGGCTTTTTAGCATCTTTCAGCTCATTACTTTGATTTTATAGCCCACGAGTTTCATGTTTTGGTTGAGCCTAACAGCTCTCATTAACTTCATTACCAACAGCAGGCAGCAGCTATTTTCAGTGAAAACCTCAAAATCCCAATGCACACCAACTGCCCAGCTCCAAAAAGCTGACTTGGTGGTAAACACAGCGAAACCCTGTCTGACTTTTGTTCCCAGATATCAGAAAAATACTCACTCATTGCTTTGGATTTGCTGTGCTGTGTTTACATTGACCCTGACATCTCACTAATAATTGAAATAAGTCCAATCAGAATAAAAATGCCTCATGTAATTCCCCCAATCTGAAGAGACTGTTCCGATCGGGTTGAGCGAGATTGTCTAAACCCTGTGTTGGTGTTGATAATCTGTTCAATCAGCACCCAATGACAGTATAAAAGAGTGGACAGCGTGGAGTGACATCACCCGTAGGTTTCCAAAGGGCTGTTTGAAAGCCTCTGGATGCCACAATGTTGGCTATACTGCTTCTTCTGCCTCCCAACTAATCTATATTTGGGCAAAGACGTGGATCGTCAGCGGACCCAAGGCGAGCTAAGTGACACCTGGGTGGTCAAATAAGCCATCTGTAACAGACAGCACTCAACTGTCAAAGTGGCCACTGTTAATTATGTGCAACTTTAAGCCTTAAAATCATGTGAACAGGTGAGTTGTATATAAATTCACCCTCGGTACAGTTGTCATGGGGAAATTAGCTACAGAGACCAAAACTGTTTTTTGTACCAGGCTGTAAACATTTTTATTTCTGCTGTGAAGTTGGACATTTGAACATGAAGGCATATGGAGACATTCTGTAGCCAGCCTCATGTGGCCACTCGGGGAATTACAGTTTATGGCACTGGAGCATTGGCTTCATTTCCCAGCCACAGACGTTAGCGCTTGCTTGATAACCATGCGAACACATGATGCATCCAAGAGTTAAGGTTTGCACCTATACTAATGTTAGCAAAATAACACAGAGGTTCCACAGTTTAAACCAAGACAGCACACTTCCTGTTGCTTCCAATGCTGTGAACAGCAGCACATTACACAACCATTTCTACCTTTAACAATAAAAGCCCTAGATTTATACACTATAACTACTCATCAGACAGAACCTTAACTCAGTCATAGCAATTCAATAAAAAAGTAACATGAACACGATGGAGCCACAAACTACTGCTCTATACTTTCAGATCATTGTGATTATAATCCACGTAAAGAGTTAAGGTGTAACCTCTTAACAGAATAATTATAATTGGGCTAAAGAAATGATGTCTATGTAACCACAGCTACTGTTACACAGAGGATTTATATGACCATTCCCATCTCATCAGATCACAGTTCGAGGTAAAAAACAACTACGTCTTTGAGGTTTGGGCACCTTCAGAGTCGAGGTTAAAAAAAGTCAAGGAGGTGAACAGCAGCCTTAGCTTTCTTTGCTGACCCATCCATCCAGAAAGACCACGTCCTCCACAGTTTGAAGGGTCTATATCAACATCATGCTGTCTTTGCTCCTGACAGAAAAAGTCAGAATTCACACGGACACTAAAGCTTTGACATTAAAATATAAACACATGTATCATACTGAGGCATTTGAACAAACCACTCATGCTGTCATTTTTCTTGGGAGGATATTGTCAGTAGTAATGATAGGTGAAAACTATAAAACAACATCAAAACAAACAGGAGATATCACATATAACCTTTCTAGGCTGTACGAATATGTCATAATAAATACATGTTTGTTAGCCATCTGCAAAATTTCTTAGTTTTGGAGTATAATTTTTGAGTAGATCACTGGAGCGCAAACGAAAGATGAACAAACACACACTATGACCCAGCCAGCAGCACAGCTTTGGGCATGCTGCTGGTGTGTTGTACCCAGATTAGAGCAGACTAGGGCAAGACCTGAAAGCTCCGTCACCTCGTTCACAATCACGTCAAACAGAGCTGCAGGACTGTTTATCCTGAAGTCACCGAGGTCACCAAAGATCAGAAACACACCTGCAGTCCAAACACCATTAAGGGTACAGACACTGTGTTCCTACATGCACACACTGAATATCAATCAATATACTCTCACATTAAGCTACACCTGCACTGAAGAGGAACTCCATCCGGGCTACTAAACTCTTTGTGTTGCCACTACCACCACCACAGACTTGCCAATGTTCCTGTGTGAATGCACCAAAAGCCAGTGCTAAACTGAATAATGTCAATCTGGTACTGTCTGTATGCCTATTGTCCATTTCCTGAAGTGAAACATCAATCTCTGGTCTTGTTTACCGCTGGGATTTGTTAAGCTGCACCAATCAATGTTTCAAATCAATAACAATCGGTCAAATGCATGTTGTTGTGAAAGGTGTCGCTCATAGCAATGAACCAAGAAAGAACTATCACCAATTCTGCAGTTCCCCCCAGTTCTACAGTCGTTTTGCCTCTTTTAGCTCTCTGGTATGCATTCTTTATTGTTTGTTTGACCGCTCTTATCCAACCATTTTCAGCCAAAAACTCAGCACGTAACAGCAGACACAACCAGCTGGTGATAGTGGCCAAATATACAGCCAAATATTTTCCCAGGGGGTGGTTGAGACCAAAACAGAGCTAAAAGTAGGGTGAATATTGGACTCAAATTGATCAGGTGAACACAAACATGACTCGAATAAATGGTGGTCTGCTAAGAAGTTACTCCCAAATTCCACTGGTGCTGCGTTCTTTTTGCGCCACGGTCACCATAGCGAAATGCGGCTGTTGAAGTCAATGTTTCAAACCCGACTGGCTCTGGTGTGGTCCAGTTCAGAAGCGTCCAAGAAGCGGGCTTGCGCTCGGCTTGGCATGAAATACGCGGCTGTTTTATTTTTGACGGATGCCACGAGCAGCCCCCGTGAATTTACACAGAACACCTCGAGCTGACAGGAAGCCAGATACAGAAACAGCACAAAGGAGCTGGTGGATTTTCAAAATAAAACACCCAGTGCAAACTGTCGGTCGTAAAAACAGACAAAAGCAATAAACTATGTAGCATATTTACACATGTAGTAGCATATTTAGAAGCACATAAAAATGACCAAATCTGAGCAAGTAAACAAAGTCTGGCAGGCTAAACGCTTCTGAAACGCCCCCGATAGGGTTTGAAGTTGCGTGCAGGACGGACCAAAACAGCGTTGTGTACGTGACGTGACAGAGACGTGCCGGGTGGAATTCCAGGGTTAGCCACAGCTATATAAGCTGGTAAAATGTTCGACCTTGTGTTTACAGCTTGTTCTGCTGACCCCAAGTGGCCAAAAAAGTCAATTAACGCTGTTTTAACAGTTAATGTGCAACATTCAGGTGATGAACATGGAAATATAACTAACAAATTGTCAATGTGTGCTCCTCAAATCAGACAGGTACATCAGATTGGTTACGTTTATTTGTTTGAGATATCAGAGCACTGACTCGACACAGATTATTTCACAGACGTCTTGGTTCAGTTTCCAGTGCTGCTGTGCTGAGATTAGTCGAGACAGACTTACTGGCAGAAATGTTAAAGTCATAAACCCACCGGTTTGTTGGCTCACTGATATCCAAGATTAACCCAGGCTTTCCAAGACATAAATAAAACACATTTTTGTATTTTTTCAATTTTGTTTTTCCAGCCAAGCTGAGACCTTAGGCCCTGCATAAATCAATAAATAAAACAGGAGGAATCCAGTCTGGATCCACGTTCACTTTCCTAAATTTCCTCTGTATGTGAAAGAGATGTCAGGCCAGAACACAAACACATTCCTGGCAGACAAAGTTCTACTGCTTTAGATGCTTCAGGATTACTGCAGCTGTATTCAGTTAGTCATAAAGGAAGAAGGTATAAAGGTGTGATGATGATAATACATTAGAGTATTCCATTCTCACTTTTTCCTCATGTCATTGTTTCTCAGCCGTGTCGACCGTACCGAAAAATGGTGAATTAATGTGGCTGTCAGGGCTAAGTGGAGGTGTTGAGAAATTGCAGTTATTACCGAGGTCAATACCAGTCCAGAGATCAGACAGCGGGCGGCTGAGACTGGGGGGTTCTTCTCTAACATCCATCTGACCTTATTGACTTTTCAAGGGCGATACTGAGAGCGGGTGGAATGAAATACTGTACCAATGGCTGATGTGCTGAAGTGATATTACAAAGGATCCAGTCAGACTGTGGTGTGAAATTTGCAGTGAATCTGAACATGAATGGAAAGATTTCACAGCAATCGTTCCCACATGTCAAACACAGATGTAACTGCTTCCAAAGGGAGGAAATTTTGGACCCACACCTAATCTTGTTCATTAGTCTTAAGACACTCAAAGGATAAATCCAGTTTTCTAACAACCTGAGTCTGAGCTGGGGTTATGTCCTAGCATCATCTCTCAAGACTAGTCCTGTCTTAGTCAAGTCTAAGTCCTAAAGTTTGTGTTGCCTTTTTATCTTCTCACAACATATTTTCCTTGAACGGGATCATTCCAATTCAAATGGTTAAGTCCAGGTGAAGTCTGAAATCACTGGTGTTGATGCACCCACCATCCCCCATCCATTTCCTTCCACTTATCCAGTGTCTGGTCACGGTGGCAGCAGGTTTAGCAGGTTGTTTCAGACATCTTTCTTCCAAGCAACACATTCTAGCTCCTCCTTGGGGATCCCAAGGCATTCCCAGGCCAGATGGGCTATATCCCCCCACAGCGGGTTCTGGTATTGCCCCAGGGTCTCCTACCCATTGAACGTACCCAGAACACCTCCAAAGGAAGGCGCCCAAGGGGCATCCAATCAACGGTGGACTGAAAAAATCAAGGTCAAGAGTTGAGGTTGAGTTGCAAGAGCAAAAAAAAGAAAGAAAACCAAGAAAGAAATTATGTTTGAAACCTACCCATTGTTATTCCATGGAAAAGAAATATGTGGGTTTTGTTTTTTCTAGGGTTTTCTAGAGTTTAGGTTTTTGGTATGGGTCTTATTTTTGATAAACTTAGGTACTAGTGCACAAACAATATCCACATTTTTCACCGAAACCCTTTTTCCAATGAGAAATAGCAGCCAAAAGAAACTATCAAATGTATCTAAAGTATCATCTGCAGTCACCTGGTGTACTCAATCTCACTCTCAGACTGCAGCCAAGTCTCAGCAGAGAAGCAGCCAGTCTGAAGCAGTAAAAAATGTTTTCTCTACCCGTACAAACAGTCTGACTGAGAATGGCAATGCAGAGTAAGACCAAAGAAATGTCAGGCATGAGAGAGAGACAGCAAGAAAAAAAAGCCATATGGTTTTGATTTCCCACTTTCTGAGAAGTGAAAACCTGATATGGAATAGACACATTTTCCTTAATAAATATTTAGATATTTAATGTCATCACATTCAAATAAATCAATCCAAAGTGTTTCCACCTCTGTGAAAATACCAAAGATCAGGACAGGAAATGAGAAGGAGATAGACAGAATCACAGCGATGACCAACATTTGGCCATTTCAACCAACAATCTGTCTCTCTGGGCAAGCGTCCATCATCAAGACCAAGTCCAAAGATCAGTTATTTGAAAAGCTGTCAACAGAAATGTGGTCAGTCATGATGACAAACGCTGCACACAACCCTTAAGAGAGCACATGCACACTGTTGACATTATATACACTCCGACAGCAGGGTGACAAGACAGCAGGGAGTGAGTATCGCTCACACTTCAAAGCATGACACACAGAAAGCAGCCAGGAGTCACACGGGTAAGGAAGCATGGGGCATTCTACACCACACATGTACACATGAACGTGACACACACGCAGACAATCTGTGCTAAGTGAGAGAGATGAATGGATTAGAGCCCCCTGCTGTAGAACCACTGAGGCTGCCAGCCACACATTCACTTTCCCACTGACAGACTGTGGAAGTCTGAGTGTCCAAATTAAAAGAAGGGTCCAGATTCTAAAAACGTCTCAGAGGTCACGTGACAGCATACAAAAACTATGCCAAATATGCAAAATGCAAAATATATGCCGCTCTGCTCTAAGTCAGGGATATTCAAGAAAATGACTGACATAATAAACGAACATTCATTTATTTATCACATAAGATTATTAACATTAGGATCATTGATATGGGGGAACTGTCGTAATCTTCTCTTTTTCTTGTGATGCTAGCAAGCGCTTCCCTTAAGTTGCATGCATTGATTTGTGATAGCAGTAGATGATGCAACCCCACATACAACAAATGTCATGTGGCAAATCAAACAGCGCGTTATCAGGAAATAACTTGGTCAGTAGATGAGGAACAAGTCCAATCAGCAGCAACATGAAGAACAGATCTGAGTCTTGCCTTTTCATCACAGTGACACAGGCCAGAGAATTTGTTGAACCAAACTTTCAAATCTACGCTGATGTTGAGCCTTGTGTTTGTTGGAAAAATCAGCACTAACATCACACGACAACAAGAATCTGTGTGATTATGTGTACAGACCCAGAAAATACTGAGGGTGGAGTTCCTCTTTAATGCTTTTGTCACGAGCCCTGGATTCATCCATCATTCTTATGTATTTATGGAATTCTGACCCACATGGCATTCCACACCAGGCGAGATGTTAACTAAACAATCACATTTTCACATGCAGGCCTCATGCAGGCTAGATAATAGATTTTGTATAGCAGCCATAAAAGGAAACTGGCATCCTCTTTAACACACAAAAAGCTAATTGCAGTGGAGTGTATGGAGACATAATTAGCTTTTGGAGAGATGTTCAAACCATGACATCACTTTGACCAAAATCGCACAACAGCTGCAACCACAGAACCACAAAGAGCAGTCATCGCTACACACAGAGGAGGAGTCGATTTAACAGGATACATAGAGCGGCGATAAACACACACACACACACACACACACACACACACACACACACACACACACACACACACACACACACACACACACACAAGACCTCGAGGAACAACAACAGGGCGGTGTGAAGTTCAGAGACGATTGGTATAATAAATGATTTTGAATTGTTCCTCCATTAGCTCAGGGCACATTGAAAACAAACATGTCCTGATGTGAAGATGAGTGTAAAGTCAGCACTGTCAGCGTGTAACCCAACTGATCGATCAGGACTGACACTGACTTGCGGAATCCCGTGTCAGTCAGCTGCTTATGTCAGCAATTTGTGATTGACATTAAAGATCTTCCAGAGAAATATATCCTGTGAAAAACAAACAGATGATGTGTTTTTGGAGATTTTTTTTTCTTTTTTTCTGACATTTTTTATTTATTTGACAAGACAGCCGAAGAGAAACAGGAAAGCAGAGAGTGAGACAGGGACCACAGGACGGAGTCAGACATGGAGCATATACAAGTTTTGCTACAGTCAGTTTAGTCAGTTCTGAAAAAGTGTGGAGGTTTTACCCCCAACCCTGTGTACAAGTCTATAAAATAGACATAATATGATAAATATGCATATAAAGCCAACACAATAGAAAACCCTGGATTACACAGCTCTGAGAGATAGATATGAAATCAAAACATTGGTATGAAGGTTCGCTGTACGCCGCCCTTATGCTTTAAGTTTCCAGATGACATACCATTCTGTTTACAGTGCACATTTTAGGGTGGACACCAAGAAAGAAGAAAACAGATTCATCATGATTCATCATGTTTTTATTCATTTTCAGCATTTGGCCTCGACCCAAGTCTTGATAAGGGTGAGTCATCTGCATCAGAACTATACCGTACACCCAGCAGTGCAGCGGCACAGCTAAGCCTTGAGCTAAAGCCAAACCTGGCTTAGTGCTGCTAAAAAGCTAATCTAATTTCCTCCAGAGTCTTCCATCATTGGATTGGAGCAGCGAGCGACACTGAGCGAGCGCCAAGCTTGAGCTATTTCAGAAAAAGCAGTCCCCCACCCCTGGACGTTTGTTTTGTTTTAGTAAACGTAATGTAACCAGGCATAATTCATTTCACAATCTGACACATGACATGTAATGCACTGTGAGCGATTCAGTCAAACTTTCTTTAAACTGTCCACCTAAGGGGGAAGGCACACCCAGCCTCACCCAGATACAGCCCCTTTCTCTGGGGTGAGATGGGTTACATTTCATACGTGAGGCGACATCATGGAAAATCATTCCAACACGTTGTTCTGAAAAGAAGCGTTGCAAATGTCCCGACGACGCTCTGACTTAATAATGTCACGTCCAGAAGAGAAGGAGCTCTTGTTATTTCTGAAATGTGAAACTGAACGTTTACATTCTGTTATTATACAAGAGTTTATCACAACTATTGATACACACAAGAAACAAGAACAAGCCACCTTGAAATGTTAACTGGAAGTTTACATTTATGTTTATATGGTTTTAGTCATAGACTGTATAAATCATGGATATTATCTCCATGCCATCACCCACAGCTGAGCTGCTGAAGCTCAGTGTGGTGGCTCAGCCTGTTGCCATGTGGCCTGTCCTGCCTTCTGAACAGGTGAGTTGTATAAAAATCCACCCTCAGTACAGTTGTCATGAACGGGTAAATTTAGAAAATTAGACTAAACATGTTTATTTCTGCTGTGTAGTTGGACATTTTAACATGGGGACCTATGGAGACTGACAGAGCCAGCCTCAAGTGGACGATTGAGGAAGTGCAGTTTTTGACGTTCTGTGTTTGCACTTCACGGCCAAGTGTTGTGTATTTTTTGTAGTTCTAAAACTGGGACTGAGAAACTGCAAAGATCTGTGTGTGTTCTACTGATCTACTGAGCTGCAGGTTGACTGTGATGGAAAAAACTCATGTCTGGCAGCTGGTCACCCTTCCACAAAAGAAATATTACAACACATTCCCTCTTTTCTGACAAGCCTTTTTCATACCGGCCCTTACATCTGACTGCTTTACTATATTTAGCTGTTGAGTCATAACGTTCACATTCCTAAAATATCATTTGTAAGTGAAACAATATTGAGGAGAAAGCATGAAATCCTCAAAGATTATGCATTCACTAGACAGAATTTTTCCAACATTTCCTGCCAAACAATCACACACACACAAACAAACAACTCTTTACACACTGTTCCACTGGCTGATGTCCAACAACTACACTACAACTGCAAGGCAAAGCCAGCACATGTGTGTGTGTGTGTGTGTGTGTGTGTGTGTGTGTGTGTGTGTGTGTGTGTGTGTGTGTGTGTGTGTGTGTGTGTGTGTGTGTGTGTGTGTGAGTGATGAACACTGTTAACTAGTTCATAAGACCAGAGAGAAGAGCCTGATGAAATTGACTGTGTGTCATCAGCGTGCTTATGCAGCACCCTGCAGACAGGACCTCCCCATCAGTGCTATTGATTGGCTGTGTGCTGGGCGGCATACAGAGTATCCTCGTGCCATAATGGGAGTTCAAACGTACTGGCTGCTGGGCCATAACAACCTTCACCTCAAGGCCTGCTCTGAACGTCAATCCCCCTCCTGACAGCACGGACTGAGAGAGGCCGGAAGGGCTCTGATGGATGGGACAGGGACAGATGAGAGTGTGTAGGAATGGTGTGTGTGTGTGTGTGTGTGTGTGTGTGTGTGTGTGTGTGTGTGTGTGTGTGTGTGTGTGTGTGTGTGTGTGTGTGTGTGTGTGTGTGTGTGTGTGTGTGGATAAACTAGTTCTCGTATTGCTAGCAGCACTTAATGATATCAATTCACCAAAGGTGAGCTAATTAACCTGCAGAGAAGCAGTATAGATACAGTGTACCATATGAGACTATTTAGAAAGTGCTACTGTGTGTGTAGCATCTTAGCATTAGCAACCATGTTGCATAATTTAAAAGACATTAAATCAACATCACAACAGAACAATTCTGAAGCCTAAATACTGAAGTCACTGTCAATAGGAGGCCTTAGGTTTGAGCCATGGACTGTATAAAACATGGATGTAGTCTCTGTGACGCTGACGTTGTGAATCTCAGTGTGGTCGCTATGGCGGTTGCCATCTTGGCAGTCCTCTGCAGGATAATCTAAAAATGGGCAAAGAGGTGAAGCATGGGTGGAGCTAAGGCGGGCTGAATGACACCTGGGTGTTCAAACAAGCCATCTCTAATGGCATCCACCTGTCAATCAAAGCGTCTACGCTCTTAATCCTGCATAACTTTAAACCTTAATATAATGTGAACAGGTGAGTTGTATATAAATTCACCCTCAGTACAGTTGTCATGAACGGGGAAATTAGCTACAGAGACCAAAACAGTTTTTTTGTACCAGGCTGTAAACATGTTTATTTCTGCTGTGAAGTTGGACATTTGAACATGGAGACTTATGGAGACTGACTCACTTCTGGAGCCAGCCTCAAGTGGACGTTTGAGGAACTGCAGTTTATGATGCTTCTGCATTGGCTTCACTTTACAGCCACAGAGGTTGCTGCTTGGTTTCTATGGAAAGGTTTAAATGTCTCAGAGAATCAGACACAAATCTTCTGCCTTAATAAATCTGTTGTAATTGATGCTGTTCTAGCAGCAGATCTTCAGAATGTCTTTCTGCTCAATACTTTGCTCCAGAGGAAGATGAATTCTGCTGTTTTGACCTTTCCAAGCGCCACTCATGAGAGAGGCACCGATCTGATTGGCCAGATCAGTATGCTGACATTATTGATCAGGAATCTGCAATGACCGATCCGCAGTTTGTCAGAGTCAATATAGCACTCTGTTTCCACTGTCTGTTCCAGTCGTTCATTCAAGGCAGGCCACCAACTCAGGTTTCAGTGCTGCAGTCTCGTGTTATTTTACATACAGTGGTGTACTGACGAACCATCGGCTTGGCAGATTAATCTGCACCGATAGGACCATTACCAGTAAGAAATTGGCACCAATGTTGGACGGTGCTGAGTGTACACTACAGTAGCAACTAGTGGCCTGTAAGCATACACACAAGTCAACTCAGGGAATATTAATGCCAGGGTTTGAAACCGAAATGGGCCAATCTACTTACCAGTAGAGGAAGCCCAGTCTATCCTGAGACTGATGGTCCATTAGCTTGCCAACCCCTGGCAACGAGGCAAATCTGTAATTCATAGTTTGCCCATTGTGCAGAATTGGATTAATTTCTAACTCTCATCTACTGACTTAATTACTCCATGGAGCTACCATCAAACTGCCTGGCTGCCAGGACGGTCCCTCCAGGGAGCCAACATCAATGTACTGCCCAATTCAAGGGAGGTAAACTGTTGGATTTGTAAGTTTGTCTACAAAATGCAAGCTGTTTCACTACTGGCCAACGGTTGTATGTCTCAAACTGAGTATTGTTTAATTAATCTTTGGGGATACCAATGAGGAGTTTTTAGTTTTTTCTGTGTATTCTGTGCTTTGTATTGAGCACTATATAGCATACACTGAGGTGTGTTGTGCTTCTTGTTGTTTGTTATTGCCATTTTGAAATACCTGGTTGTTGGTGACCATGTACTGAAAGAAACAGTGCTGTGAGGTTGACTGAAGTATTACCTTTGTCAATCTTAAACTGTGACTGGGTTTGGATATGTTCCTGCTTCAAACAACCATTATTGTATCATCTTTCAAAAATCACTTGACCTCTAATTTAGAATTTTTAAATCTGGAAAAAAAAGAAAGTTCTCATATGAACCCATCAGTGGCTTTCTTAATCTGAGTTGTTAAGACAATAAACTATAATCAAATCATAGTAACCAGTAGTTTAACTCCAAGAACTATATCAATGTCTTAACAAATCCATATGTGAAAACAATACAGCATACTACACAAGGCATATCCTGACTGCACCAGATGGTCATCATAGGAAAGGGCAGGCACTAAAACTCTCTCTAGTTCTGATATAACAGACGCTGGCAGCATCTATACTAGTCCCCACTGTAGTTTTCAAGCAAACAACCACATCTCACACATGTTGTCACACACACCTAATGTTAAACCACAAGTTTATTTGTGGAACTTCTTCTAGCTTGTGCAGTAGCTGCCAGTAGTTCCTCAGGGAATGCTGATTAGTTCGAACCACTGTGTTTGGACACAAGCGCATGGCTTAAAATGCTCTTGTTATTTTGTGAGCTTGTGAATTCAGCTGTCAAGGCCAAGTGGATGTGACTGAAGGTAGAATCAGGTGAAAACACATCATCCATGACATGGAAACGGTTAATCCTGAGCAAAAAGTTGTGATTATCCTGGAGCTTTTATCAGTCTGCCTTATAGAGGTACAGACGATAGAGACTAACAGAAATAACTGAAGTTCCTGATGAGTTGTATTGCTACACCAGAGGTCCCTAACATCTGTACAGATGGTACATTTGATGTGGTGAGGATGATCTGCTTTCTGAATATACAATACATAATCTCTCTGAGATGACCTGTAGTGTGGGGACCTGGATGCCAGCACCACCTTCAAGATATTTCAAATAAATCAAAAAGGCAGTGTGAGGTTACACTGTGGCCTTTAACTGATGCCAACAAGAGGAGGCTTAAAATTCTTTCACTTCTTCACACAAACAGGGCCAGACGGAGTAATCAGAGTTGCACAGGAGCCTGTTGTTGCAGGTATATTAGTCACATGCTTGGACTATGAATGTAGAACACACGCGCAGGACACGTGTAGGACGCTCATTAGTTTTCTTCACTGAACTGCTTCAGAGCAACTCTGTGGATAACATCAGCCTCCAATACAGTCCAATCTCCGGTCTCATTGGTATTCCGAACACACACGCTCATAGTGACACTCATTTTCTTCTGGGGACTGTGCACACAACACACTGCACACACAAGAAGTACAAACACGCTGAACAGTGTCGGTGATGCTGAAAGACAAAAAAAATACACAAAAACATAAATGTGTGTTCAGATATAGATGCTGTTGTACATATATCATGTTGGCTGCTGTTTCCTGAGCTCATGCGTCCACTGACCTCTCAGATTGCTGCAGGTCACATGATAAAACAGCCTTAATTTAGATACTGGTTTTAAATAGACCTGCTTATCAACCCACTTCTCCACTCTGAACACTACACAACATCCTGTATGTCATTTATTATACACGTTTTAAATGCTTACTTTTAATGGCCATTTCCTTGAAAGAAGTGGTGTGATTACTTATAAAAACTCCTGAAAGATAGAGCTTATTAAAGAAATAGCATGGATAGCAAACTATTGTAAAACCCAGAAAGAACTGCTCATTTTCAAACACACCAAAATCCATCAAAGCCCCATTACATGTCAGCGTCAGACACAAACTTAATTACAGCCTAAAATGATTGCATCAGTCATGAGTGGTGATGAGTGGTGCTTCTGGGGCTGTTTGTGGTTGATGGTGTTGGTTTAGCGTGCATCTAAAAACTTGTATGATTAAAGTGTAACTAAACCCTCAGATTCAGCTTAGCTCCAGCTCTTTGGGCAAATTTTAATATGCAGCAGAGGACAGTGACTGTAGAGAACCCGGCCTCATGGCTACGTAGTTTGTGATGTGGGAGGTAACACCAACCAGACTGACAGACTGACCACCGCTAAGTGGAACAGAAATAAGTACACTGTAGCTGGAGGAGAACTGCAGGGTGATAAAACTCTGTGGGTTTGTCACTCTCAGCAACACCGTTCACATTATACAGCCATGTGATCACTTCAATATAAAATAGTTTTTTTTATCCATCAGACAGTTAACAGTCTGATGCCTAAACCTGCAGGTAATCTCTCAGAGGTCTGGTGGCCTGGGCATGTTGTCAGGCCTCTGGAGGGTCTGGCAGACTTTTTTTCTTTTCAAGGACACAGACACAAAAGACCCTGAAAGAAGCCAAAAAGAGAAAAAGAGCGCTGTCCGATCAAATGACCGATTGTGTGGGGGCTTTTTTTGGGAAACGAACAGCTCCCTAAAATCCGCCTCCTTCTGTGACGAACACAAGTGCTGGCTTTGTCCCTGGAGGCTGCTGACCGTCCCTGTACACACAGACTGCTATTCAGGCTGCTTACTCTCTCTCTCTCACACACACAAACACACACACACAAAAAACAAGAAGAGCCTCCAGCTTGCACTTAATTCCATCAATGAGGTGTACCGCTGTGGTGCACCTCGCATGTCCTGCGTGTCCTCATGGACAGAGCACACACACTAAGTGGCTTTATATACCACACAGGAGGCCCGGTGAAGGCATGCCACCAATGTGACACATGCCCACGGCCCAGCGCCTGGACGGCTGCCTAAATAGTCTCTATGAGCCCACACCAGAGCAAATATGCTGTCAGCGCCTTCGGATTCAGATCAGAGAGGAAGCCGGTGAGTGTCTGAGGAGGAAAGGATGTAGTGAGTGTAGCTCAAAGGAAAAGAACGGATCCAGATCCTCAGCTACAACCACTGTTGGACATTTAGTTTAGGTCAGATGAGATGTGTGGACGTGAACAACCATGCTCACTCTACATCTATGGTGTTAACCAGGATGGAGTCTAAACTACTGAACTGTGGGGACAGCTAAGGACATGGGTGCCCACTGTGAGCTCAGTCCAATTTAAACCAACTGAGGAAAATTTCCACTACCTCTTCACTGTGTACAATCCTCTGTAGTTCCAAAGCACAGGTCTATAAAAAGAAGCTACGTGTGAAGCTTGAATGAAGAGAGATGTCAT
Organism: Collichthys lucidus; assembly: GCA_004119915.2. NCBI lineage: Eukaryota > Metazoa > Chordata > Actinopteri > Sciaenidae > Collichthys > Collichthys lucidus. The sequence continues at coordinate 3,485,740 of CM014101.1, forward strand.
GTCACACAAGAGACAGGGCAGTCTTTTTCATAATTCCATGTACAATTTTCATTCATCATTCATAAGATTACCTAACTGAATTTTTCTGACAAGCGACCATTAACATCCAAATCAAATTTCATGGCTGTCTGTGTAGTAGTTGTTGTTGTCCACACGTCATGGCTGAATCTTTAACTGAATCTTAGACTAGAAATTCTGATAACTTGAGACTACTCTCCGACAAATTCAGTGTTTTGGTAGACAGATCTACGCACTGCTGCTGGCTCCAGGGAGTGGCCATCCTGGCAGCCAGGCGGTTTGATGGGGGCTCCATGGAGTAATTAAGTTAAAGGATGGAGTTGGAGATTAATCCAATTCTGCAAAATGGGCAAACTATGAATTACAGGGATCTGGCTTGTTGCCAGGGGTTGGCAGGCTTATCGAGTATCAGTCCCAGGATAGACCAGGCCTCCTCTACCGGTGAGTAGTTTGGCCTTATTTGGTTTCAAACACTGGCATAGATGTTCCCTGAGTTGACTTGTGTGTATGCTTACAGCCACCATTCACTACAGTATTATACGTTCTATGTGACTGGAGGAGGTTGCACAGCCATCAGCCAGCATGGAGCCAGTTTCTTCTGATAGCGATTAAAACATCTAAATGACATTGATTAATTGGCTAAACCAATGATTAGGTTGACTTCTGCTTGAGTTCAGTTGAGTTCGGACACTCAGACAAGTGTTTTATAAAAGTGTAGCAGAGTAACATGTGAAAACCTGTAAGTGAAGAAAAGATTAATATGTATTTGTCTGACTGATGCTTCCTCCCAGCTCAGCTCGGCTGCCCACCATCATGGCTCATGGTTGGCTTGAGATCAGTTGATGAGTCTGTGGGACGAGCATGTGATGGGATTTGTGGGGATGAAGTGATGAGAATACGAGAAAGAGGCAGACATAATGTTGCTAATGAAATGGCTTGATCGACTTCAGTGAGCGAGAAGTCAAAGCGGAACAAGCACATTGTGTGACGTCGAGGAATGGAGGATTTAAACTATGAAGACGAGAGAACTTGAATAAGTCAGATCTGTGAGCGCAGTCTATCTGGACAGATCGGAGCTTTGGATTTACTAAACAGCAGCATGACACAGCAAATTGAGCTTGGTACATCTGTTTACTGCCATCTGAACGACACATCTGTGTGCTATGACACCTGTCAGACTGCCAATAATCCACAACCCCCCCCCACGCTCAGCCATGACCAGCAGAAAGACGGCCTGTCCTCTGATTAGAGATAAGGCCAGTTTAGAATTCAGCCTCATTTAGATGCAAACGATACAATCATTTTCCTGTCAAGCAAAAAGCAAAAGCGTTGTGACAGACTGTGGACAGAGTTGCCTTTCTACTGTTCATGAAACAAGTGCCGACAGGCGAGACTTGCAAGTTCTCGTCAATGACAAACATGCTGGTGCCGTTAATCACATATTACTGAACAGGACTAAGAATCTACAGTCACGCTAGCACCTCAGCGTAGACTGCATATCAATCATGATGTAAACCCTGTTTTCATAGCATCCAAGCTGTGCAGAGAGTTCACAACCCTGTTAACTGATTTAACTCCAAGCAATCGAAGCTAGCTCTGTTTTCATAAATGTATAGCAAGTAATCAGCCGCTGAATTAAACGGGTTGAGCAGCAAAAATACACTATGAGTAACAGCGAAGGAAAGACAACCAGAAATGAGACTAAGCACTTACTGGGTCACATTTTTTGGTCACTATGTGACATAATGTGCAAAAATAGTTATTCAGTTTAAACCTGTGTACTTTTTTTTTTCCTTCTTAGGAGGAACATTATTTCTGGCCATCATGGACTCACCACTGTAGACAGGATTAAGAATGGGAACATCATCTCCTAGCTACCTACTGTAGCTTCCTAAGTATATCTATGAGAAATTTAACACAGCTGGGCAGCAATGTCCTCGATTGGTAACATCACTATAGTATCTGTATTGACAAAAAATGTCATGTTCTATTTGGTTTGTTCTTTCTTGGTTGGTTTAGGAAGAATGACAAAATAAATCACCACTTCAGAAACTGACATGGGCGTCAGGTTAGGCTGAATTCGATGAAGTAAAACTAAATTACAGTTATTTGTCGGTACAGCTGCTGTTGCTCTGTTACTGGATACACTGGCTGTGCCCTTGTCACATTGTCAGTCTTTTTAATGTGAACATTAAACATTAACTTGTATGGTAAGATGTCCTTACCAGTCATGTCATGTTCACACTGAAATGCTGTGATGATCATGTTTTCCACTGTAATAATAAAAACCTTGACATTGAATCAGATCGTTGATATTTGATTAGACTTTTAGGCTATCCCTGCAGAAGACAAAGCTGAGATTCTCATCTTTCTAGTTGCACAATACAGTATGTGTGGGATATTGAATGAGGTGAGTGGAGGGTGTCTGGCTGAATAGCTGGGTCTGTTGGGGCTGGTGGGCAGGATGATGAATAAGATTTTTACAGACGTGCAGATTTCTGTCAGCCAACGTCTATAGGTGGAGGTGCGTGTTGCCAAAAATGTAAATTAATCATAATTAAGGGACCAATTCCTTAATTTTAGTTCACATAGTTTGTTCATGTTAAGTGCATCATGAATAAAAGCCTGTTTTACTGCCATGTTTGATTTACCAGTGTCTGTTACTGCTGTGCACTGTACACTATCTGTCATTAAGGTATAAATGGGTTCATATATCAGGATGAAGCATGTTTCTGTGCTGAGGACAGGAAGATGACTGTGCAGTCATTCATCATGTGTGCTCAAATACAGATAACCATTATTTTTACGTTAGTCGCGCTACCTTAAAGGTCCCATATTTCACATTTTTTCCAGTGTTTTGTTGGTTTGTTTGTTTGTGGTTTCAAATACCAAAAGCAAACTCAAAGCAGTTTTACATTCCTTACTGGAGCTTGAGAAAGAACAAGGTGTTTTTCATTCAAATTAATGAGCCTCTCTTGGCCAATCACAGGTGGGCCATGCTTCGTGTGTGGCTGGGGGCGGGGACTGTACAGTTGTGACATCATAAATTGACAGACGTCCTGGTAGCTTGTTTAAAGGTTCAGTTTCTTAGTACGTAGGCATGCTTTCGATGATATGGGACCTTTGACACTACTTGATGTGTGTGGTATTGTGCTTTGCGCTTATAGATTATATGTCACATGTTAGCTTTTTGAACAAGCTAACAAACACCCATAGGGAACGATGCACCGCTAACATCAGTTTGCAGTTGCAATATCTAATTCGCTAGTCAACCGTCGAATGTTCAAGAGCTTAAAAATGTACTAGTCTAGATGCTATATGGTGTGGAGCACACCATGGCTAAAATTAGCAGCCAGAAAACATTTATAACGCAGCACATAAACAGCCTTGGAGTATGAACAATAAGCACATGAGCTTCTTTCTTTAACTGGTCTCTTATTTTGTACAAACATGGACATGTCTTGTCTTGCACTTTAGCGTGTTGAACGAGCTAACACACATTCACCAGGGGATAAGCTTGTTGCGTGCTAATGTCAGTTTGCAGGCGAGAGAGCTAATTAGTGCTCGTTATTCTTCAACGCTACCACTAACAGATAGCATCCACCTTTAACCTTTTGAAGGTTAAATAAGCATTTCTGATACATATTCAATGAGACATTCTCGACCTTTCAGTAACTGAAAAAATTATGTAATAACTAGTTTGACCTTTGACTGCAAAGAGAGATATTTGAGATATTTGTGACTTCACAGACAGAAACTAATGGGAGAAAAAAGTACATTTTGAATGGAATAATTACATCATAACTTTTATTGCAGCAGAGATAGTATTATTGATTTTACTATGAAATACAGTAGATAAAAGTTATGCTGACTGTGATTCTGTGTAAAAAACATCCCTGAGAGAAGAGAATGGGTAATTCTTTTCTTTTACATTACTTGCGTCTGTGGCTCACAGGCAGAGCGGGTCGTCCACTAATCAGATGATCGGCGGTTTGATCCCCGGCTCCTCCGGTCTGCATGCCAAAGTGTCCTTGGGCAAGATACTGAACCCCAAATTGCTCCCGAAGGCTGTGCCATCTGTGTATGAATGCTTAGATCAGGGGTGTCAAACTGGTCCACAAAGGGCCGGTGTGGCTGCAGGTTTTCCTTCCAAACAGCAGCACCAGACTTGACTCATTTAATCAACTGATCTCAGTCTTCAGAGAGTTGATTGGTCAAACTGTTTGCTCTTAGTTGGTTGGAACTAAAACCTGCAGCCACACCGGCCCCTTTGTGGACCAGTTTGACACCCCTGGCTTAGATCCTTAAACTGATTAGCAGTTGGCACCTTGCACGGTAGCCAATGCCATCAGTGTATGAATGTGTGTGAATGGGGTGAATGAGATATGTAGTGTAGAGCGCTTTGAGTGGTCGGAAGACTAGAAAGGCGCTGGTTATTTACCATAACAAAAGGGTTTATGGGAAACCTAGTACTAAATCTGAGCACTGAAGTTTTCAGTGTGAGAAGTTTTGAATATTCTTCGCTCTCATTATCAAGGTATCACATTTATTTTGGTGATAACGTGATGACTAAAATAAAAATAGCTTCTGAAGAGCATTTCTTACATTCTTTGACTTTCTCTCTTCAATCTTCAGATTTCTATACTTAAGCCGATCACCCAGTGTGCTGCACCTAAGTATCTTAAGTATCTGCTCTGCTGGAAAAATGCTTAGTCATGTCCTGCAAGGTGGAGGCAGAGACAGAGGCAGATACTGGGCGTTGTGACTGCAGAGGAAGAAACTATGTACCCTTAAGCACTTTAAAACAACAATGACCTCGCTGCTGCTCCTGAGCCCAACAATCTGAACCCACCCTCAGTTTAGATGACACTGTTCAAATACACACCAAGTGTGCACATTGTTCCATTCTGTGTTTGTTGTGTTGTTTTTATACTAACTGCTTTTCTCGCAATCATTTCTGTCACTGGAGATAATATGTTATAGAGACAGAAGCGTCTGTATCACTGTAGCAGTGTGAGATATCAGTGACATCGCTTGAACTGATGAATCAGTGTCTGACAGCACAAGAGCACACACACACAACCTCCTTTACCTCTATACCTATTACCTAAACACTCCTATCTACCATTTTACTCGGACTTCTTCCGCTCTCAGCAAAATTCATTTTTGCTGAGTGCGATAAATATATACACACAATATCCTCACTGTTTGTTTTGGTCAAAACTGTAACTATTGATTTTCATGTAGTGATATTTGTGTCATCTCAGTGAGAGGTACTGACAGTTACAGCACTAAAAATATTGTCATCACTTACAACAGTTACCAGACACACTACTATAGGTTTTAACTGCTTAGCCCTGTCTACAAAAAACCTTAAAGCTCCATGACTCATCACAGAATAATGCATGGAGGTTAAAGACACACCTCTGAGTATGGAAGAATGACTCAGCTGCTTAAGTAACTATCTAATGGAAAGCAATGCTAACGTTAACAAGCTCGGTGAACTAGCCTCCAACATGGCGGTTCAACATGGCGGACTCGGAAGATTCATTCTAAGGTCATAATAATATATTGTTTCTTATTTTTAGGAAATTATACACTAATGAAACCCTCCTATCTGGCCAGTGGACCTTTAAAATAATACTGGTATTGGTATTGTATTTGTTAGTGTAATGTAATGTTTTTAATGCTACAGGAAGCTGACAAAAAATACAAGACTTACAGAGCGGTAAGGCAGGCAAGGGTCAAAAAGTGCCAAAGAAAAGGCAAAGTCCAGAGAAACAAAGCTCCGAAAACACAAGACAGATACAAGAGAAGAGGCAGGATAACAAGACACAGGTGAACCTAATCAGGGTGGAACGCGTTATCAAAAATGGTGGGAAACAACAACAGCAGGAAGTAAAGTAACAGACACGAGGAGAGGGGAGAATTACAAAATAAAACAGGAAACACTACAGGAAACCACAACAGTTTATTATTGTACTTTAAAATTCAAACATCCGTGAAAGCTACCCTTTGTTAGCTTGAAAAATCTACGCAACGTGGAACTTGTTGAGGGTAAGTACACCTGAAAATTAGCATATAAGTTCTTATTGTAGAGTAAAACTGTGGGAGTACACAAGTGGCAACATCCATGGCCTGGAAATTAAGGCAAGTGTCATAAACTGCAGTTCCTCAAACGTCCACTTGAGGCTGGCTCCAGAAGTAAGTCAGTCTCCATAAGTCCCCATGTTCAAATGTCCAACTTCACAGCAGAAATAAACATGTTTACAGCCTGGTACAAAAAACTGTTTTTATCTCTGTAGCTAATTTCCCCATTCATGACAACTGTACTGAGGGTGAATTGTTTTAAGGCTCGTTTGACAACCCAGACGTCATTGCACCCATCCACCTGTCCATGTTTGAAATGTTTTTAATAATCATCCTTGTACAAGCAAACTGTTAATTACACTCAACAATTACTTAGGAATGATGGCAAAAACTAGAAGAATTAAACCAAGGTTAATAATAAACCAGAATTATCCTTTGGATTTGCATCGTGTGGGAGCCTTTCCTTCACTTTCTCCTTCAGATTTAAATCAAAGCTGTTCTGAAATTTCAACCAGCAGACTTCTCAAATTCAAACCCTAACTCAATCTCCCTCCACATCGATCCATACTTCCTACTAAGACGGAAACCGAATCCCGGTGACTATCACATTAACATCCTTTAATTGATCACGACCAAAGCACCGCATTTCTCCTCTACCATCAGTTTCTCTTTCAGCTTACATCCATCTCTCTCTCTCTCTCTCTCTCTCTCTCTCTCTCTCTCTCTCTCTCTCTCTCTCTCTCAGATCCACACTGCCAGTGTTACCACAGAATTATATCTTGCATCACAACCTGACCTTGGCTGAGGCAGGAGGAACACGAGTGGCAGATGTCCTCCTCTACAGGAGCAGACCTTATGGGAAATTGCACCTCCACCCCCCTCTAACTGCCCTGTCCGTCATCGCAGCCTCACACTCCCGTTTTGAAATGTTAATCACTCCACTTTCACACATCCGGAGATGAATGTCCCGAAGGCTGTGACGGCTACAAACAGGAACTCTGCTCTCTTTTAGGTCTGAGCTTCTGAGGTGAAACGAAGGGAAGAAGCTCATTTGTTCTTCATGGCAGCATAGCCTGGAGGAAGTCGTAGGCTTCCTGAGTGCTTCATGTGAACTTGTATGAACGTTTAAAGGCCCCTTCTGTGGGAATTTGATGTGATAATAGCATCTCTTATACCAAAGCCCGATGGTGCAAAACTGCATTGCTTTGCTGTCAGCATGCTGATGGTTATATACATATGATGTAACTTTGCGAGGCAGTTGGACTTGCAACATGTCAAGATCCCACGAGAATCTATCTTACCAGACTTCAACAGTGGTTCAGACCAATCAGTGTCCTTTGACGAACCATCGGCAGCTGCAGCAGCCACCAAAGAGGTTTGCGTAAATGCTGCTGGCATTGGCTATATTAGAATTGGAGAGTATTTCTCCAATGATAGAAGAACAAAGAATGACACAGGATGTTCTTAATGTTTTCACTCTTTCACTCTCTGCTGATTGGCACCAGTAGGAGTGCAGGTTCTTGGGTTATGTACTTTTTTGCTTTTCTCTTTTTAATGCTTAGCCTGACACAATGTGTCAATCAGCTGGCCGGCTCACTGGGATTTCTCTTGGTGCTCCTGATGGCAAACCCAGGAGAATGACATCATTTGAGGAGATGAATGTCCCGAAGGCTGTGACGGCTACAAAACAGGAACTCTGCTCTCTTTTAGGTCTGAGCTTCTGAGGTGAAACGAAGGGAAGAAGCTCATTTGTTCTTCATGGCAGCATAGCCTGGAGGAAGTCGTAGGCTTCCTGAGTGCTTCATGTGAACTTGTATGAACGTTTAAAGGCCCCTTCTGTGGGAATTTGATGTGATAATAGCATCTCTTATACCAAAGCCCGATGGTGCAAAACTGCATTGCTTTGCTGTCAGCATGCTGATGGTTATATACATATGATGTAACTTTGCGAGGCAGTTGGACTTGCAACATGTCAAGATCCCACGAGAATCTATCTTACCAGACTTCAACAGTGGTTCAGACCAATCAGTGTCCTTTGACGAACCATCGGCAGCTGCAGCAGCCACCAAAGAGGTTTGCGTAGATGCTGCTGGCATTGGCTATATTAGAATTGGAGAGTATTTCTCCAATGATAGAAGAACAAAGAATGACACAGGATGTTCTTGATGTTTTCACTCTTTCACTCTCTGCTGATTGGCACCAGTAGGAGTGCAGGTTCTTGGGTTATGTACTTTTTTGCTTTTCTCTTTTTAATGCTTAGCCTGACACAATGTGTCAATCAGCTGGCCGGCTCACTGGGATTTCTCTTGGTGCTCCTGATGGCAAACCCAGGAGAATGACATCATTTGAGACTTTTCAAGTCTTGATGTGGTAAAATCCCCAAACAGTACAAAAATAAAACACAGCCACACCTTAAATATTTGATTATTGGGTCCATGCACCAAAAGGATTTGGTCTGTTATGTAGAAGTTCTATTAATACAGACTGGAAAGGAAATGTTCTAATGCTGCCCAAAAGCAATTTCCTGATTACTTTTAGTTCTTTCAGGTGCTTAGCATCAAACAAACAAGCATTAAATTAAAAAATGCTGAATTTTCTATTAAAGGTTCTTGTTTTGCATGTCTTATATAATTTTCTTGTCTGGCCTCTGGCATAAATGTACTCAGCTTCTTGTTTGGCATACAAATCAATGTGTAAACGCCTCCTGTAATTGACAGGTTAAATCATCCACACTCACATGTTCATAACAGTGCCGTGCTTTGCAGTGATTATCTGGAGTGCTTACAGGAAATACTGCGACTGTGGTCGAATGGAAAAGTCTGGCTTAATAGACAACAGGCACAGCATAGTCGAGTGTTGTCCGTCCACAGCTCTGACTCTTAGTCTTTTGTGTTATAACTCTGATGTCCAAAATACTCTAAAACCAACTAGCAAGATGATGAAACCTTGGCACACGCAAAGAAAGGGGCACCGCAAAGTTCATCTACTGAAATACATATCATGAGAATAGATGTTGTCTGAAACTTGCTGATGAAGTGAGCACCAGGAGTCTACACCAAAGACTGTGCCACACAATGTATCCATGAGTTCGACAAGTTAACTGCTTCAACTACAAGCCAACGTTTCAATGTGTCTTAGCATCTGAGCACTTAACAAGTTTAGCATTTTTGTAACGTAATATGACAAGACTGGTTGGCAAATTTTCGTCAATGCATTACCAAAATGGTTACGCATGCCCTTGGGTAGATGTAAACCTTAAAATGTCAAAGGTAAAACTGATGTTTTTCTTGCCACTTACAACATTTTTTTTCATTAACTGCAGCCATTTTGCAGCACAATAATCAAGTCAAGACTTATTTTATTAATATAATGTTTCAGTGTAAATCTAGCTTAATAAAATGTGCAGATTGTATTAGTGTATGCACCAGGTGAACAATCCTCATTGGACTGACTAGGCGCCATCTTTTGGCCCGTCATTCAGTTCTAATAATACATCCATGTATAAACTCCCCTCAAAAGGTCAGCACAGTGAAGACAGTTTGCAAATGGATGTCTTCATGATGGCTTAACACGTGAATTTGCACATGCAACGGCAAACATTTGTCATTTTAAAGCTGTAAAATCCGGACCATAACCAAAAGTGTGGAGGTATACAGCTTGTATGACCTTGGAGTGGGTCAGTACATTGAGCATGGGATTACAGTGATTATAGGCTCCTTGTAAACAAGAAAGAGTCGAGGTGTGCAGCCCTGATTCCATATTTTAACACAGACAATGTTTTAACAGGGCAGACATGATGAACCTGAACGTGCCGTGTGCACTTTAGTGTCACCGCTGTGCAGGATTTCTGCCTATAGAAATCCTCAGAAATGAAATAGCAGCTCTGCATCCCCCCCGCCACCACACACACACACAAACACTCCATACACAGGTTTGAGGACATGCAGCCTGGCATCCACCCTGCATTCCTGCCACTCCAGCAGTGTGTACACATTAGGACATTAGAGCCGCCAGACCGGTGACACTGATACTACCATACACCTGTTGTGAGGGCCTGTATTTGGAGCAGGCCTGTAAACAAATTCACCTTTTTTTACAAAGACAACATGCTGTAAAGTGGCTGAATGTGAGTGTGTTCAGTGCTGTCTGACATGCTGGCTCTGCTGTGTGTGACTCATTCACAGGCACACACACACACACACACACACACACACACACACACACACATTAACCTGCAGGTTGGCAGGCTGATGAAAAGGAAAAAGGATCTTTCATATTTTAATGTGCTCAATGCACACACACTGAACGCACTAACACGGACAACTTCCCAGCAGTGATCTGGACCGACACGCAGGTGTCACACTGAGGGGAAACGCCTTCCCAGCCTCAGCCTGCTGTCTCTTTATGGGGCAAACTATCCACCAACACTTCAGTGTCCGTGTCAGCGACGCACAAGCAGTGCATCGGCGGCGACGATACGTCACACCAAACTCCATTCCGAATCTAACGGGTTTACGCGTGCACTGCGATCAGCGGAAAAAAACACGCGTGACATCGAAAGGCGTTGACTCACGCATGTGTCTTCAAGTCTTGCATTACATTCGGGGTGCGCGTGATTCACCAAAAGGGCACTCATTCCAATCCGATCTGAACTTTATCCAGTCTGATGAAGACATCCGCTCGTTTATTTGATGGGACGTGTTTACTTTGCAAACCGATTTTAAATTTTAATTTTTATCAGAAATAAATCCCGATGAATGAATCCAATGTATGCCGAATTAAAGACCAATTTCTGCTGAGTCAGACTACATGTGAAATCACGCACGCGCGCGCGCGGCTCCTGCAGAAATAGTTACAATTTTTTAAAGTGACACATTTCCAAATGGAGTTCTGCATGTTGTTGTTTTTTTCACACACCCAGTGTGTGTGAATGGAAAACATCCATGTGTGCACGGCGTGCGCAGATGTGTGTGTGTGTGTATGTGTGTGTGTGTACCTGTCTGGTTGTAGCGGGCTCCTCGTTCCCGATCGGTGAAGGTGTCTCTCCTTCGAGCGATGCTGGGGTGATCGGAGTAGAAGCCATGTCCCCCTACACCTCCTAACACCCTCAATCACTCACTAACAACCGCTCTTCTGGTGTCACTTTCCGCGGTGTCCTCCAGCATTCAGCTCCGCTCTCCACTGCTGCTGCTGCTGCTGCTGCTGCGAGAGGACCCCGTAACAGCAATAATTTCCTGTCCGAGCACAGTGACTCTCTGTCCGGCTACACAGTGGAGCCACTGTCCCTCCTCCGGCCGGTGCTCGTATGCTTTCAGTCCGGTATTCCAGTCCAGGCAGATGACGTTCTCCCCGGGTCTCTCTCACTCACTTTTTCACACACACACTCCCTCTCTCCTCTCTACCTCTCTCTCATAGTCACACTCTCCTCCACGTCTTTGACTCCACTGTTTTTTGGATCACAGCCTGTAGTGGCAGGAGAAGAGTCTTATTTTGCATGGCATCTCTCTCTTCTCCTGTATCACTGTGTGTGTGTGTGTGTGTGAAGTGAATCACTTCCTCCAGCACACACTCTACTACCCAGCCTTTATTTTTTCTTTTTTAGCTCAGTGCAACATTTCCTTGGCATGACAGGACACAATCCCACACGATACAGTATGAATGTTAAGACATGGTGCAGGTTAAATGGACTAAATCTGGTGTTTTCAGAATGTAGACAAGGCGGTATTTATGTAAAGGTGACAGCAGCAGGTGTCCTGCCTTCCACACACACACACACACAGACACACGCACACACACACACAAACACAGATCTCACACATTTCTTGCAGAAAACTTGCCTTGCCTTGTGACTATGAACTATGACAACACCGTTCTTTACACCTTGCCTTCTCACTGATGCATAAAAAAACAATTAGTGTTACCCATCATACAATACACACCTGCCTATTATTCCCCCTGCAGCAGGTTAAGGGGGATGGTCTTATGGGGGGTTGGGGTACCAAAAGGGAGAAGGGACCCTCAGCCATCCGATTTGTCACAGGGGATGCTGGAGAGGGGAGTGTGTGTGGTGCTGGGGTGAAGACGTAGGCGGTGGGGGGACCAGCTGGTCCTAGATGATTGGTTAAACTGGTTAAGGGCGGTGACATTGACTGCCCCTCTGGGTGACCCCAGAACAGAGAAAGGACAGAGGAAGGGGAGAGGGGCTTCCTTAAAGCCCGAATCTAGGAAAGGAGACGGAACGTGCAGCAGTCTGTCAGTTAGCTGGAAATGAAGTTCTCAAAGCAAATGAAAGTAGAGCTGGATTCAAACATATTTTTGGCTTGTCATTGCTGTCAACATCATGTTTCTTTTATGATTGTCTGAACAGATTGCTTGCTGGTCTGCCAGCGTTGCAGACTTTGTCCCTTTCTTCCTCTGTGAGGCACTGAGGGAGAAATAATCAAAAAAGCACCGTCTATCATCAAAAAGTAAAACATTTTGTTGAAGGTGCAAATTCAGAGGAATCAAAAAATTGCATTGGGTTGTAATATTCCTTGCCACTGTCACCATGAGGTGTGCTTGCTCATTGTGGGAAGTGTTGGGTCTCTGTAGATAATATTATAAAGATATACTATAGGTAAGTTCTGTTATGCTTTGGTGCTATATGAATCCAATTTAACAGAATTTAAATTTCATTCAACACAGTAGAGGGGCCTTTGGTACGACATTAAATTGGCCAATCAAATATGTGTACGTAAGATGTATTTTGGATGTTTACCCTGCTGTCTTCACAACTAAAGATTAAATAATAACTAAACTATAATAATAATAACCAATCCACAGTGTTCACAGTCTGATAAAACTCCAGAGTCATGGATATATTTCTGATTCATATATCGTTGTTTCACATACCTGAAAAAATATGCCACAACAATGTAACCACTGGTGTCTTCTGGTAGTTTAGTGGCACCTCAACTAATTCTCCTGTTCCAAGAGAGGACCCACAGTGTATGTAGATATAAAAGACAAAAACACAATCTTGTTTTCAAGTGATTACACACTAATAAGATCATAGTTATATTAAATTCTGTAAATAAATCTGATACACTGGACCTTTACATGTTTTTCGGTCAGTAATTCTACTATACAACTTTGTCCTTTGAGTAAAAGTATGTGACTCTCTAAAAAGAACAAATAACTCAAATGTGAATTTTAAAGCAAACCTTTTTTTTCTGTTCAATAAATGCTGCAGTTTTGCCCCAGCAACTTTACTTGACCCTCTTTTAGCTCTGTTTTTGAGAAATCTGTTTTTTTATGCTTGACTAGAATAACCAGTAGCTTTATTGGACTGCATCAAAGTTTTTCTGCGCAGAATCTGTTGATGCCAGAAGCAAAATAGATAGATAGAGATAGATAGAGATACTTTATTGATCCCGAAGGAAATTAAGGTGTCCAGCAGCATATACATGCAACACATTACTCAAAACCAACATATCAGCACAACAAAACGCATAGCACATACACACATTGCACAAAAACAACACATCCAGCCGTTCAGTCATTGCACATGCCCTGCATACATTCACTCAAATGTCTTTCAAAAACACCAGGTAGTAAAATGTCAATGTCCTACGCAGTCTGTCCGTCCTGCAGGGGAGAGACCGGAGTGCTGCTGCAGACATTGAAGGACCTCAGTCTTCTGTGGAAGTAGAGCCTGCTCTGCCCTTTCTTGTAAACTGCATTTGAGTTAGCGAACCAGTCCAGCTTATTGTCAAGGTGTATTCCTAGGTATGTGCAGACAGTCTCCACAGTCTCCCCACCAATAGTGATGTGCAGCAGTGAAGGGGCGGTTCTCCTGAAATCCACCACCATTTCCTTGGTTTTGGTGGTGTTTAGCTGCAACTGGTTAGCCCTGCACCACCAAACAAAGTCCTCCACAAGGCTCCAATACTCCATCTCCTCACCATCCTTGACACACCCCACAATTGCAGTGTCATCAGAAAATTTCTGCATGTGGCATGACTCTGAGTTGTGTTGTTGTGTTGTTGTTGAAGTCAGTGGTGTATAGGGTAAATAGTACAGGGGAGAGCACTGTTCCCTGTGGCGCCCCTGTGCTGCTGACCACCACCTCTGATATTAGGTCCCCCAGTCTGGCGGTGAGTGATTGAACCGACCGAAACCAACAAAGCTTTGTACTGCGAAACCAAAACAATGAGCTAAAAGATGAAAAAATGGGGTGTTACGTCAGCTGACTGTGGTTTTCTTCACGAACCACCACTTTTGCATTATACACAGATCACATAACTGATCAATTCGTATTATAAATATATTGATTAGTGCAACTTTAGGTAGATATTGCGTTTTTAGCTACATCATGTTTTCTCTAAAACAGATGACATAAAATGTCCTCAGTCCTCTGCCTGCTGTGAACAAAAGCCAAACCTGGTTTGGAGGACAGGTTCAGCAGTGTGTTGCACTGAAAAAGATCAATACCTGAGCTGCAGTTGTTCAAATCTATGTAAACACAGCTCATCCTCTTGACACTGAGGTGACCTTAAAACCATTAGAGCTCAGACACATCTGACCTTGAAGCAGGTTGGAACACCTTTTAGCTCCTGCACTTCAAAATATGCATACACACACCAGTGGTGGGTGGGGTTTCTGATTCAATTAGGGACCCAGTGGGCTCCAGCAGACAAAAGAGAGCTGTCAGAGGTAATTGAAATAAAGATGGATGGTGTAGTATTTCTTAGTGGAAGAGGAGCCGGGATCCAAAAGGTTGCAAACCTTGTTAATCAGAGATAGATGACCAAGTTCATCTCAGGATTGTCATGCCTCTGAGCGCTGTGCAGGTTTTATTAGTGTGTATGCGCGACCCTGAGGGCATGGCACAGAGGTTATTTTAGCAGTGGGCAGGAATGACTCAGTTCACCTGTCAAAGAATATCACAGCATTAGTGAACAAGGACTGCAGTGGCCCCAAGAAACAAAAGTGCACTGCTGTACTCATGTCTATTAATGTTCTATTGATAGGCCGCTGTATTGGTTTGACTTGACCACTGTAAGGCATCAGAAATTCATTGGAATACAACTAATATTTAATAATTAACTTAATGTAAATGTATTTCAAGTTGAAATTCAAAGTTTGTGTTGCAACACAATTTTTGAACTATATTCCAGTAATAAACAATGACTGAATATAATGTAGGATGATTAAGATGATGATAAAAACGGCTAACATGAACAGTCTCTCACCTTACTATACTTAAAAAAAACATTCAAACATAAATAAATGTTAACACAGATTATGGGATGAACAAGGGGTCAAAGGGGCCCTATGGCCCTGTAAGCGGGTTGATCCGGCCATGAAAGGCACAGTGTATAATCCAAATGTAAGTAAAATTGTGCCATTGAAATTCAGCACTGAAATCTGCTATAATCCAATAACTGTCTGGCATTATACACCATATATCTTTACATTCAAGCATAAACCCAACATTAATAATCCATGAAAGACAACAAAATCTCACACAGAACATCGATTTGCAGAAACAGAAACAATATGTCAAACCCACAGTTAACACAATAACAGCACACACTGTGTTATGTAAGTCCAAGCATTCAGATCAGTGTACCAAAATGACTATAGCTTTAGCTCAACATGCAAACAAAAGTGCAACTCATGGATGAAGCTGCCACTTCTGCACATGCGTTTGCATTGCACATTCCACATGTTACAGTCTGACAAACTGAAAGCATTAAACATTGAAGTATTGACTGCAACATGCACAGGTCAAGCTCAAGCCTACGCACTATCGTCTGTCTGATAAAATGAGTGCTGCTCGCTCAGCTTCTGATCTGCTCATGCACTGATTTGATGATTTTTTAATGTCGGCCACAACATTCAGACTCTGAGCTTCAAGCAGCCTTACTACAGTGTGAACATGTGTCAGTCTGACTGATGCAACATATTGTGGCAATCCCTCTGATATCGCTGATGTCATGGTTACATCATTACCAACCTCTCAGAATTCATCGCTACTCCCTAAACTACACCTGCAATCTTCAGTCAGCCAATCACGGCCTGCCGTCAGAACCCAGCCCCCTGTGTGTACGTGTGTGTGTGTGTGTGTGTGTGTCTACTGTAACTGCTGAGGCTGAATGGAAAATGTCTCAGTCACAGGAACAGACTGAGCTGTCAGTCACTCTGTCACCTTGCTGCTTGGACTGGCTCTGACATTGACACAAAGGACACACACACACACACACACACACACACACACACACACACACACACACACACACACACACACCCACCCACCCACCCACACACCCACACACACACACACACACACACACACACACACACACACACACACACACACACACACACGTACATGCTGTTATTATTATGATATAAACATTTGTATTGATTTTCCCATGAATGCTGTAATAAATTCCCTTTATGTGCAGCCTGATGGACCATACACACTGGTTTGGGACACCATAGATAGATTAGAAACGTCAAGTAATCTTTGAACAGTTTACAGACAAACATTCAGTTTACACCGTGTCATTAGCTATGAAGGTAAAATCACACGTGAGCAGGATGGATGTGACTGTGTGTCTGGTGTACTTCAAGTTGAGGGGAACATTTGAACACAGAAAATGTTGAGGTTAGGTTTTAACAGTTTTAATAACTCCTTCTACCTTGGCAACTCTTAGGCTACCTGTTCCCATTACCACACAAAGAAACAGGACCACACGATTCGTCTTCTGACATCCCTGCACTGACGTTCTGTTCTCTTTAGGATCAATTTCAAAAGCCTTATAATTGTCTATCGCTTTTATTATCTGCCTATTTTTAAATTTTTTATCATTTTCTTATTTTTCTGTTCTGTGTCTATCTTCATAAAAACACTTTGGTACATTAATCTGTTTGTTTTAAAAAGTGCTTCATAAATGAGAAACTTGAAACTAGTTTCTTAAACCAGGATATGGTGTTCAACTGGGACATTCACAAGTTTGCTTAAAACAACATTGGTTTCATCTGTCTATCTAAGAAGCCCAGCTCAGCGTCTGTCTTTCAGATTTTATTTTACCAAGCTCTCACCAAGGACTAAAAGTCAGTCCTTCTCTCTTGGTGTCAATATGTCATTATGTCCATAGAGACTGCTGAGCTTGGATGCCCAGCTCCTGTTCTGGCACGACACTTACTGGGCATGAAAAACCTCGAGCAGGTGCTTTGAGCTCGCAGTCTGGGCAGAAAATATATTTTATAATATCACTTTGGACTGCACTGTCCATTAAGGAACTCTGTAAATTTCAGAGCTGATAGACAGAAAAGCCCTAAATAGTTTTTGATGTGTGTTACATGGTTCCCCTGCATAGATTTTATTCCTGCCTTTTTTCGAGGGATTGATTAGATTATTTGCTGAGCAGAGGCTGAAAGCTCTGTTCACATAAGTTATAAACTATTTTTATTATTTACTCTCAGGTTTGCACGGCCGGTATGGATAACAGTGTTACAGCAGAGCTTCAGTGATATTTGCAGGTGAACATACCGCCCTCTAGTGTCAGACGGTTGTTAGCATCACATTACACGTCATCAACGGTGGAATCTTCTACACATGCGCAGGAGCCGGGCTGACAAATTTCAAACTGGACGGCGGGTAGTTGAGTCGTAGACAGAAAAAAAACAAACAAAGGTTCATTGTTGGAAGATTTAACTGAAAGTTTACAAAAATGACCAGCACACTGAAAGGAATTACCCTGAAAGGAAGCGCGGAGCTCGTTGCAGAGTTCTTCTGTGAGTATTTCTGTTTTTTTATATGAAACTCGCTTTGAGCTGCTCTCGACATGCGGTGCTAACATGCTACAGGGCCTGTGCG
The DNA here is from genome assembly GCA_004119915.2 of Collichthys lucidus. Taxonomy (NCBI): domain Eukaryota; kingdom Metazoa; phylum Chordata; class Actinopteri; family Sciaenidae; genus Collichthys; species Collichthys lucidus. The sequence continues at coordinate 3,503,717 of CM014101.1, forward strand.
GGGTAGCTTTAGTCCGCTCAGCGCCGCAATGCAAGACACCGTTAACTTCTAGAAACACAAAAAAACGCTGCACTCTTTGAGTATATAAGTATATAACTCAATCTGTTTTCTTAATATGTAAACCTTTGAGCCGGAACGCGTTAGCTGTGGACGTGCACCGCCCACCACGGGCTGTACTGGTGTGGGATTCGAGCGTGACGAACGTAAAAACTTCAGTTGACAGTTCAAACTGTGTCAAACAAGAAGACGTTTGTTTTCCACATGCTGATTTCACCGTAATACCACGAAGTGTTTGGGAAGGTGTTTACTGTGTGTCACGGTGTCTTTAGCTTATAAGCATGACAAACTTTACATATCTACATTTTATCCACACACACTTAGGTATACCTCTGTAATATAAGTATATATGTATGTATGTGTGTATGTGTATATGTGTATACTGTACACACACACACACAAAATATATAGAAAATAGTTGCTGAAAAGACTTTGAATGATATATTAGTGAAATGTGGAGTTAGAGGTTCAAACTGTTTTTCTCCAGTTTTCAGTCCAGGATTTTGTGGGCGGTCCTTAAAGGGTGGCTCGATGACACGCTGAGGCCACCCTAAGGATACCCCTGCACCCCTAGCAGAGAGATAGAGATGAATTCATCTCACTCAGAGTGTTTCAAAGTTAGTCATGTCATTTTCTGAACTCATCTGACACGATTCAGTCACTTCAAAATGGCTGCTTGACTGTTACCACGAGTGGGCATGGCTTCAGCACATTCAGAGGACACGCCCCCCCAGTCCTGGAGCTGAGAATTCATTTTACCTGATTTTCACACCTAATTTCATAAACTTGTTGATATTTTTAATCATTCAAATTTGGCTGGACGGTTAATAACACTTTCTTCTTTGGTCTGACGAACTCAGCATTCGGCATCAACAGCATCCTGTACCAGCGAGGCATCTATCCTCCAGAGACGTTCACCAGAGTCACCCACTATGACATGAGCCTTCAACTCACCACCGACCTCAAGCTAAAGAACTACCTAACCAACGTGGTCTCTCAGCTCAAAGGTAACCTCAGTCCATCGACTCTTTGTACAACCAGTGACTCATATTTGTGCTTCCCTTTTTTTTAACTTTAAAAGCGGCAACAAAGAAGCTTTTTCTCCTCACATTCCATTTGTGAATTGCCAGTCTGTCCATGAAGCTTTATGCTGCCAACATTTGTTCTTGATGAGTCATTTGGTCTATATATCTGTCTCAATGTATAATGTATAATCAGTAGTGAATAATGGCAGATCATTTTCGTGCCCACGCTCATGTCTTCATTGAGCTTGTTTTGTCTGACCAACAGTCCAAACTCCAAGTGTATGTTCACTTTGTCAGTTTGAACTGCTCGTCCAGTGAAATTTTGTCAACTCTATCCATCATCTAAGTATTTCGGCTATGCTTGTACTTTCAACAAAACATTTCAAAGCAGATGACCATTTCTGGATCTGAAGCTGCACAGCTCATTTCATAAAAATAAAATCAGAAGTATCTTGTGTAATCTTGATTAAAGGAAACAGAATCGTCTGCTCTGTAGCAGAAATGAGTCCTCGGTCTCTGAATCACGTCGACTTTAAATCTATTTGACTGTCGTTGTGTATCTTTGTACTGACTGTTTGTATTAGAAAGCAGTCAGACTGCTCGGTGTCTGTGCAGGATTATTGAGTGTGTTTTTTCTGTGCATTGCAGAGTGGCTGTTTGAGTGCACAGTGCAGAAGCTGGTGTTGGTGATTACATGTCTGGAAACCAACGAGGTGCTGGAGAGATGGCAGTTTGACATCGAGTGTGACAAGTCGGCCAAGGAGAGCAGGTCAACTGGTTTGCTTTTAAATGATGAAGATTTTTAAGATTAAGATTTTATGGCTTTGTTATTTAAATCACAGTCTATTCAGATTCCAGCAGGTGGCGGTCATGAGCCATCTGCCAGAGCCACAAACACTTTGTCAGTTTAAGGTGGTGATATTCCATCCATTGACTTCTTGTTATGTGCAGACCAACAGTGAACTAATCTACTAACAAGTACTCTGTGTCCAAATATGTATCTTCTTCTCTAAAGACATCAATACGCCTTGAACACACACTAGTTTATTTTAAATTTAGTCCCACACACACTGCTGCCACAAATACACTAAGGCACCAAGTGTGGATTCATCGCCTGCAGAAAGTAAACAAATGCATTATTATTTCTTCCTGTGTGGGTTGTTTGATTAAAGATCAGAGCGACAGGCAGCCATTTAAAAAGAAATTCAACTATATTTCGGTCTTTGGTTGGAAACTGTTTATTTTAGTCCCTTCATGGAGTTTGTTGACATGAAAAAAAGAAAATATTACACTCACTTATGTATTTTAATTACACAGAAAAGTTTAATATAAATTAACTAATAAACTTAATGTGAATCAAGTAATAAGGTTTGTGTAATGGTACTAATAAACGTAATGTTCCACTACACAGTAATGTAGAAGTAGCCAGGTTTATGCATTTAGTATTACTACAGCCAATTTGTTTGCCCAAACACAACAAAGAAAATGAATGCAGTCATTCTGTGTTTATTAGTACTATTACATTAATCTTATTACTTGATTCACATTAAGTTTATTAATTAATTTTTATCAAAACTGTAATTCAAATGGATGGACATTTTCTGAGCAATTGAAATGCATAAGTAGCAGAATATTTTTGAGTGTACCAGGCTCATCATAAGAAATCATTTTAACTAAACTAAACTAAATAATGATAAAGATGACTAACCACAGAGTCACATTCAGTGATTTGGGTTGTTCAAAATAAACAGTTGGACCAGTGGCTGTAACAAAGCCAAAGATTGAGAGATACGCAGCACGAAGGATGGAATAAATGAAGCTAACTGGCAGTTATTTTCATTATTGATTAATCTGTCAACTATTTTCTCAAATCGTTGATTGTTTGGTCCAGAAAATGTCAGAAAACTGAAAAATGTTGATCATCGGATCAGATTCAGTTTACTAAAGAAATCAGCAAATATTTATATTCGAGAAGCTAAATCAGAATTCAGACATTTTTTAATGACTCAAATTTTTGGTGATTAATTTGATAGTTGATGATTTGGCTAATTGTTGCAGTAACATTTGTCAAGCCATCACTCTGCTGATCTCCCTTTCTGTGAATAGAGAGCACCTGAAGTACTGAAGTCCTCGTATCAGCTGTTCTGATGAGTTCCATTAATACAGCTGTACATGTTTGTGTTAACCACAATCAGCCTGGACACTGTGCATTTGATCTAACTGTGTTCTCGCGTGTCATCCAGTGCTCCCAGAGAAAAGTCCATTAAGACCATTCAGGATGAGATCCGCTCTGTTATCAGGCAGATCACGGCCACGGTGACTTTTCTGCCCCTGCTCGAGACGCCATGTGAGTAACCGCCAACGATCTGAGCTTGTCGCAGTCTCACCTCTGGGTTCTGGTTCATGTGAGCTGACTCATCTTTCCTCTCCAGGTGCGTTTGACCTCCTCGTCTACACGGACAAAGACCTGGTGGTGCCTGAAAAGTGGGAAGAGTCTGGGCCACAGATCATCGACCAATCAGAGGAGGTGCGCTTGCGCTCCTTCACCACCTCCATCCACAAGGTGAACAGCATGGTGGCATACAAGAGGACCGACTCAGTTTAAACTTCTCAACTGTGACCTTCCCCCACCCCATGAGCTGTATATTGTGCCGACCACTGCCCCTTAGAGAAAACAGTAGATTTTTACACTGCCCTGTGCTACCTCACCGTCCTCGTCTCTGTCCCGTGTTCTCCCGCCTTCTTTGTCTTCTTCGTGTCTTCACTGATGTAAATATTTCTCAGCTGTGATTCTCTTTTCTTTCTCTCAAGTAATTAACCTCTGTTTTAGAAGCTAGTGGTTTATATGTTAAACTTTTATAAAATGTCTGAAATAAATTTCTTTCACAAAGGTTTCATTTGTCATTTTACTACGTTTGGCCAGTAGGTGGCAGTGCAACATAACAAAAACATGGGTCAGTTGGTCGTAGGTGATTCTGTATGTTTTGCAGTGTACACAAATGTGCATTAGTCGAGGCATTTACTCTGTTCAGTGGTGTGGACAGCTGCTGATGTGGAGCACCTCTTTCATAATACAGATCAGCCTATTGTATTTTTCACCTGCAGCAGACACCTACATCTAAAAAAAAAAACATCTTCTCGCTGATGTAATGCCCTCTCATGTTCGCAACCAAACAAAAAAACTGAAGCAGTAAGGAAACACAAAGGTCAGAGAACAGGCATGTATTAGAGTCCTGCAGATGCATTCAAAGAACTAATCCACATTCAAATGAGGCTTCTGAACATGTGCGACTATAAAAGCGCTTCAGTTTGGACAGTTTCAAAGCTGCTTGTTGCTGTTAACGTGCACACAGGTGGCACCTGTTACTGTGCGTGCAGAGCACTAAAGTCTGAATGTGGAAGTCTAAGACAACAACTACACACTACTGTAAAGCAGGTCGTCTGGTGTGTATCCTGTAGAAGCTGCTAACTGAACAGATTGACTGCTTCATTTTAGGGGTTCATTTTTTTCTGTAGACCTGCTCAAAGTGGTGTGTCTTCTTTTTTGACTTGAAGCACATTTATTTCAGTTGCTGTATTGTAATGTTACTCTTTGTTAGCCCTCAATATCTTGGTCAGCTCTAAGTCTACTACCACTGCGAGGGAACAAATCGCCTTCATGTACGCTGTTTTCATGCCAGTGCTGATTAGTCTTGCTAATGCTAACGCAACCAGCATCTACTGTAAGCATTACTCACTTGTACATGCCAACAAGAATCAATGTGATAAGTTATTGTATAGTTTTTCTTTAACAACTTTAGATTTGTCTGGCCAAGCAGCAGCAGTGGCGACACAATGAAATCAGTGTGATGAAAACTAAAGTTTGGCCCTGGTCTGCACCTTTTTCATGCCCCTGGAGTCTTGTGGGCCTGTTGGTACTGGTAGGTACAGAAACTCAAGACCTGGTATTGGAACTCGCATCAAACATTTAACATGATACTCAGTCCTAAAGAGGACATGTGTCTACCAAGGAGCTACTTTGTAAGAACTTTGTATTACATGTTTTTCTTTCTTATCCGTTTCATGATCTGTGGTGGTGACCCATAAGATTTATCAAAGGGCCTCCTCTGGAGTCCTGACCACTTGACCTGACTGGGAACCACTGCTCTTTGGGATGAAATGCTTGGCCACATGTCACCAGAACTGTGACGCTTTAACCATTTGATAGCAGTACAGCAATGATTTCAGCATATACACATATTTTATGTCACCAGACTTTGCTGGGCCACAGTCAGGCTTTGCACTAAATGTCCAAACTTGTGATGATTGTCTTCAAAAAGGTAAATTTATGGATTTATGTATACTGGGTCAGATTTGAATTATGTGTGACAGCACAGAGTGTACCAGAGCTGGATGACACCCTGTGCCATCACATCGGTTAGTTTCCAGCAAAGTTATGTTCTATTTTTGGCTGAACTGCCAGTGACATCTATCTAGTAAATCAGGCTGCACACAATTTTAACACAAACTTTACTCCAGCGTTCAGTAATATAAAAAATACTCTTATAGGTGAAAAGCATGGGGACAAATGGATGAAAAGGTTTTTGTCTTTTAATTGTGAATTGGTCCTATTTTATCACAACAAGGCAGTGGAAAAATCTAGACCCATTTCCCTTTGAAATTGCAGGCCTAGTCTTTGGCTCTTTTACATTTTGAAAAAAAAAAAATTGAAATAACACAATACAGTACATTTCCAAATGTCATCTGAAAGAGTCGTTACTAAGAAAGGTCCTTCAAAAAAGCAGAGATGGGATTTCTTTTAAAGTATGAAAACTACATTTCCTATATAAAGAATCGTGTGCTCTTGATAAAAGGATGACCTTACAATATAGAAACTCTAATAAATATATAAAACAAAAATAAATATGCAATAGTTAAGACAATGGGTGAAAAAAAAATGTTACAAAAGACTCAAACCCTTGACGTGTGTGTGCTGTGAACGAAGACATTTAAGTAACAAGCTTATCAGGTTATTGTGACACTGTAAAGATATATATCTGTATCCCACTGTAATGGTGCTGATCCCTGCGGATCTACGTCTTTACCATACAGTGTTCCCCTAAAGTTCACTACCTGTGAGAGATAGTGTAGGTGAGACTTCAAGATGAAAGCCACTCTGTGCAAAAATAAAAATGGCTATGGTAATATATATAGCTTAGTGCTGACTGTTATTTTTCTCTGGTGAGTGAAAGCCATGAAAGAACGGTGACGACAGGAAGACCAGTCTCACAAAGTTTGACGAAATGAGCACGACCTCTGAAACAAGGACTATGTGTTAGGAACACACAGTTGTGTAGCAATTTGTTTAAGGCTTCATGTTGAGAAATATGAAATGTTGGGTCTTGTTTTTGTAGTTTTGGCCATCACTTCTACCTGACTCACTAAAGTTATCGCTGAGATCTGAAAAAACTGTGACTTTAACAGTTAGATGATCCGATTGGATGTACAAAGTTCATCCAAATTATCCAAACCAATTCATTTGGAGTAAAACTAACATTCATGGTTCCCAGAGGATTCATTCTAATCACTTCCCCTCACATTTCCTGTAGCAATACTTTGAATCCTGACTTGCAAAACTAAGATGATGAACAGGAGAAACATGAAGTGCCTCACCACCTAAACATCAGCAAAATAGTTCTTAGTCTTGTCTGTGAACATTCTCAGTCATCCACTGACTGATACTCTTAGATGTCTGTCATATGTCTTCAACAAGCTATCCAGTCCAGTTGCCTTCAGAGACGTCTTAGCCCTGTTTAGTGGTGCTGCCACTTTCCCTGATCTGTGCAAGTAATTTGGTGAGCACAACCTTTACATATAGGATAGAAGGACAAACTATTGAAAAACCTGCTCTAAAGTTACTAAAGTTGAAAGCAATCTTACCAGCCCATTCACTACCAAATCTGTTTTCTTCACCATGTCTTTTCCTGGCAGGGAAATTCATTTTTTGGCCACTTTCCATGCATAAAGCATGTAATCTATCCTTCATGTGTTGTGCTAATTTCAGAAAATTTTGTGAGACCAGGTTGCTCGGGGCAAACCCCGGAAATTTGTATTGGTTGAAAACCAAACTGGTGTTGGGATCACACCAAGCCGTTGACCAGTCCCTTCTCACACTCCTCGGCCAAGCACTTCCATTGCTGCCGGTTTTTCTGACATCCTTCCAACAACGGGGAGCAATACTCCGACATGCCAGCCAAGGTCTGTTACAATGACAAAGATATTTTATTTCACAAAGATAATTCAATGAAGATTGTTAAAAACAATGTTCACTCCTGTAACATTTTGTTTCAAATTCCCTGGCTGGCATTATCTTTCCAGCAAGTGAGAAATAATATGATAAATCCCCACCACTGCTATTGGCAAATTGCCCTTTTCAGCTATTCATTGGTACACTTGTTTCCAGAGGCAGAAACATTAATCACCACAAGTTAAAATGGATAGATTACCTCATATAACTGAGTGCAGATGGCATCAATGAAAGACACCTGCATGCTGGGAATCTTATCTCTTTTCTCACGATTCATCAAGTCCTAAAGTAAAAGGATGGAAAAAAATGACATGTAAACCACATGTAAGGGTAAAGATTTAATACAAATTAGAACATTTTCTGTTTTCTTCAGTTTCTTTGACAGTATATGAAGTTCCTTTTGTGGGCTATTTTAAGAAGCCACATTAGCTTTTCAAAAGTTTTCAAAAGATTAGTGGACAATACCACATAATGTCGGGGACGTGAACTAAGACAAGGTTGGAGAAAAGCGGCCCAAGTTACTGTTCATCATCAATTTATCATTTAGTCCATAAAATGTCGCCTCATGTATTTGTTTGCTCATTGAGTGATATAGTTCATTTTAAGCCTAAACAATTATTTCAAAACTAAAAAGAATGTCCATGGAGGTCCACGTAACATTAAAGGATATAGTTGAGTATCATCAGTATAGCTCTTAATTGCAATGCTGTGTAGTTTGATGACAACAACCAGCTTAAAGCACATGAAGACTAGAAACTAAAAGGACCTAAAATGGATCCCTGAGCCACACCACAACCTATATTGTACTTATTAGAAGACACTTACACTGGGTTCAATGTTCAGCTCACGCCTTTCCTTATCCCCCTGTTCGAAGAACTCAGTTGCCACCAGCTCTGCAATCTGTAACAGTGAGAAGACACTGATGAGTTTCATGTATAATCTTTAACTTAAAGCAGAGATGTTGAAAATGTATTCATTTTCAGCTGATTAAACACAATGAACATGACAAAAAGAGAACATATCAAAGGCTTTTCTATGTCACAAGAAGGAGAAAAGTCTGTCAAACAAACAAAGTCAGACTAAGCTTTTCAAAAGTTTGATCTGAACTATTTCCATATCAGGTGTATGACATTTAACTATGCAAACCCAGTGCCGCCCTGTTTTTGTACTTCAGAAAGTCTTAATGAACATCCTAGGAGGCTGATTGGGACATCCTACCATGGAGAGAACATTGGCAAACTGTAACATTATGGAACGACTACAAAAGAAACACATTCAAGAAACAGCTAGAAAGATGGAACACAGAGAAAAAGGGGGTATGCAGAGAGGCAAGTCAAGAAGAAACTGAGTAAGAACGAGGGAGAGATCTGCCAAAAGAGTGGTAGTCACTCTAATTTAATGGTCTCCATCTGTTTACAGAGAGGTAAATGAGATCTGACTGCTGCCTTGGGCTCCAATCAGTATCACTCTGTGTGTTAAAGCCATCTGCAGTTCACTGATTGAGTCTGTAATCAAGGTTCAGTTCTATGGGCCTGCAGGGGGACTCAGCCAGAGAGAGAGAGAGAGCTTATTGTAACGGACTAAAACCAACACTAAGCATGAGGGAAAACGTTAACCAGTGAAGCTAAGTAACTTTGTCTTTATTTACTTACCCCCATGTCAGTCAAAACACCATGGTTTTTTGTCTACATTGCAGAATAAGTTAGCTCCATGTCAAAATAACTGTCAGTGACCGCTTCATTAGACTTCCAACAACAGCAAGAGAAACCTACTACTGGATTTAAGAAAGCATTTCAAACTGTTGGTTTTGGAGGACGCCTGCACACACTTAAACCATATGTTCATGATCAGTATGGCCAAGAAAGCAAAACTGTTGCGGCAATTGGTCATTCTGATGACTCTCTTTTATGCATCAGTTAAGACAGCACTGTACTCTATTTGAGAATGTGACAACATCACTATAACCAAGTCTGATGGGACGAGGAACACAAGACCAGCATATTATCCAAATGATTTAAAACCACTTCATTTCAAAGTCAAACTGAAAATAAGTACATGTTGTAATAATAATTTTTAATTGCATAGGAGAACTGTACAAACACATGACACCATACTACACACTAAGTGTGGTATCTCAGTGCTGGAAGAAGAAAGCCAATTAATTATGTCTTTCTGTTTAGTGATGTCGCAACAGGGCCAGACCCCAGCTCTTGTAACAGGTCTTGAAAGAACTCCCAAGTCGTGCTTGGTCCAAGACCAAGTCATCTTAATTCAAGACAGTCAAACATTGTAGTTGCTACCAAGGAAAGGAAGCACCTGTAGGTTGCTGACGTCCCAACGAGGCTAGATTTGGTACAAAATGGAAACAAATTTGCATCATGCAAGCTTCATGACGCATACCGTAAAACCACAATGTTCAAATCCTGCCAAGTACCTTGTATGTCACCTTTGCACTCATGTTCACTGCCCTGAATGTTTTTAGAGGTGTAATCTGAGGACAAGGGGCGCAGCTGTTCTTATTAATAAGCACTCAATTGTCGACACACACATACACAAAGTGTGTGTGTGTGTGTGTGTGTGTGCCTGTCTGAACCTCTCTCCACTTTGCCTGTGCTTCTTAATGAGGTGCAGGCTAACGAAGGTCAACAGGGGGATGAAACACAGGTACTCTGAGGTGGGTGTGTGGCACAGAGGGAGTCTAGAGAGTGTTTAGAAGCAAACAGAGTGCGACCTGACAGAATTAGAGATAAAAGGGACACAGATACATGACGCATAAATAACTGCTGCTGCGATCTTTACAGGCAGGAACCTTTAAGCAGGCTGCACATCAGGTCACACCCCAATCAGGGATGTGACCTATGGTTCTCATTAGTTTCCTGTTGTGTCATCACTGATTAGCGTGTGGCTTGTAGTCAACAGAGAGCAGAGCAGCAGCTTTCTATCCTTTATCATTCACTAGAAAATTAGCCCTTATCTGACTGTTAGTTTATTGTACAGCTGCACTAATCAATATTTTTATATTAACAATGGGTCATGTGACTATGTGCAATAAGAAACATGCTGCATGTAGAAAATTACCACCCAGCTCTGCTGTTCCCCTCAGTTTGATACATCTTTTTTTAGCTTCTTTAAGCTTATTGTTTTGGTTTTCCATTTTGGCACAGCCGATGAAGTAGAATACATAGTGGCTAGTACAATCCAAAGCTAAAAGCTCAGATAAGAGCGAATACTGGACTTAAAGCTAGCGCTAATGTCGTGCTGTGTCACTTGACAGCAGCTAAACTGCGGTTTAGAATGAGTTCAGCTAAACTGGAACTTTATTGGGTTTAGGCGTTGGACCTATATTCAGAATAATGAAGGTGTCACTCTGTGTGTCAGTTAAAAAGAATGGTTAAAAAGGCCACTGTTTGCTACATGTTAGCCAAGTTAGCAGCTTAATGGGGTTTCTTCTTGCGACCAGTAGTTCATATATAATGTGATGAGTACACTGTGTCTCTATGGCAGGCAGACATGGCAGAAAAAAATAAAAATGAATGCTTCATGCTGCCACTGATTCTCCTGTTTTCATGCTGTATTAATATAAAGATGATTGTATGGGTTATGATGAAGAAGAAAATGAAGACATATGGAATTTCTTTTTACCCTTTTTTGCACTGGCCAGGGCTTGGTGATGGCTGAGATGTCGCATGCAGTCATCAGCATTGACCTGAAGGGGGAGATACATTGACACACATCGATCGTCACAGAGCCACGCCTCGTTAATAACTGTCAATGCACTGCAGCTCGTCACAGCTGAGGCCACAACCAACCAATGTGAGTGGATTTATGGTGCTGGAAGTCAAACGTGAAGATGAAAGGAGCTGAAAGGACTAAATCAACTAGCAGCTAATAATATATAATGATTCATTATTGACTGCTAGATAAAGAACAGTTGATTTGTACAAAATAGGTTATAACATTTCACAGCCTTCTTAAAGGAATAGTAACCATTTTGGGAAATAGACCTTTCTTTTTGAGCATTAAAGGTCCAGTGTGTCAGATTTATGTGGCTCTATTTACAGAGTATGACAGAAATTGAATATAAAATTCATAATTTTGTTTTTATTTGTGTATAATCACCTGAAAATAAGAATCACTATGTTTCTGTTACTTTAGAGTGATTCTTTTATAGCATTATAAACACTGGCTCTAGAAATGGCCACCATAGATTCTCCTTCATGCTGGAGAGGGTGAGATGGGGGGGGGTTCCAATCGGCAATTACACCACCTTTGGCACCACCACCTGGCTCTGTTACATGCAGGGTACATTTGGCAACTTTTAGGTACCTTTGGTAACTTTTTTGTTGTGCTGCTGGAAATATTTCTTGGTAAACAATAGTTCTGTTATATTACAGTGAGGCTGCCAGGTTTGGTACCATTATGTCAGGGACAAAAACCTGTGCAGTAGGCTACTTGGCAGATGTATTTGCAAACTGTTCCCAAATAAATGAAATAGTTCCCAAACCTCCTTAAAAAGTGTTGGTTGCATATCTTTGAACTTTAGATGAAGCCAGTTCCCCCTGCTAACCACATAGACATTTGATGAAATGCATTTAATTCAATTTAATTTCCCAAAATATTAAACTATCCCTTTAAGCGTGTGTGTGTGTGTGCCATTGTTGGTGTACTGTATATGCTGATGTGTTACATCCTCTCGGTGTGTCTCAGTTTTTGGAACATCGGGGCTCACCTCAGTAAGTCTCTGTGATGTTCATCCTCCCAAACGAACTGGCTGTTCTTGGTGAGCTCAAAGAACTCCCCGCGCCTCCTGACAACACGCACGCACGCACGCACACACACACACACACACACACACACAGACAATGACACAGCAGATAATTATCCTCGTATATAACTACATGTACCTCCTCTACCACCCACTGTCTAGACTGAAAGAGGCATGAGATAAGAGCTGAAATCTCTGAGGCAGATACATGAAAGAAGAAAGTGAAAGAACACGATGTTAGACGTGTTGCTGGCAGATTGATAACAGGAAAATATGACATAGCTCATATCATATCCAAAGATGCAGCCCGCTGGCATTAACGTTTTGGGACAGAAACAATGGAAAGCAACGTGGCAAACTTAGAAAATGAAAAATTGTCTTTCAGTGGATATGGACAACATTCTTTGTGCAAACAAACCTTAAAGCTGTTTTAATCAGTATCTTTATATTAACAACTGATCAACATGAGGTGGGTCAAAGTCATAGAGACCAACTGAGAACCAGAACCGGGCTCTCATGTTACTTGACGCAAAGTTAGCTAAAGTGAAAAGTAATTTGGTGTTCAGCTCTGCCGGTGGACATCGACACACTTTTGGCTCATGTAGAAACCTTCTCAATTTCTAAGACTCCTTCATTTTTGTGACTTTTTTTATCTTCCATGAAATAATATCAAAGAGCACCTTTAATCATACTGATCAGAAGGCTTTGAAGCCAAATTCAAACTTTTGCTAAAAGCTTCAAAACTCAACAACCAATAATTCTGCATTTTACTGGTTTTGGCACTGTATCACTGCTATATTTTTTTTCCGCGCGAGTTGCCAATGAAGTGCAGATGTAAATTAGCTCTCAGCTAACTCTGGAACAACCTGTGATTAACTCTTACAAAATAAAATACAGTTTGACCCAGTTGAAAGAGTTTTCCTGCTCAGCACTCAGAGTTAAAAGTGATAAAGACACAGATTGCAACAGTTTCGTGACTGAATGTAATCATGCCCAGCCAAAAAAAAAAAGGCTCAGAAACAGCCTCCCTTCTCTTCCCGCTGCCCCCAAATTGACTTTGACTCCGTCTGTCTTCCACCTCTCTAACCCTCTCCAGTCAGATTTCCATCTGGGCTTGACGTTTGGTACCTACTTCATGTACAGGGCCAGGTCAGTAGCCAGAATAGCCCTCTCGATCATCTTCAGAGTGGCCTTGTACTCGTCCAGGGAGAGGCCGCTCAGGATCTGGTTTCCCTGGAGAGAAGCAGCAACAGAGAGAAAGAATGAAGTCAGTGCGGGGACACAGGCTCTGTGTTTCACTGAATGATTTACACTCGCAAAGACATGAAAGTCTGACACTGAGTGCATGGACACGGAGTGAGATAGCAACCCTCAAAGGAGCAGATACTATATGGATTCATAGCTGTTTCGACTGTGATAGATCACCAAGGGGTTGCCATAACAACAGTAGACTGCAAAAGCACACACACACACACACAAATAAATCAAACAACTGAATCCAGTCCACACATCTTGAGTGTTTATTAGCATATGAGTTGACACATTATTCCACATCCTTTCAATTTCAAGTGCTTTTAAGAGTGTGTATTTGCATTAATGCTCATGAGTTCGCATGTGTGTGTGTTTGCATCTGCGTGAATACGTCTGCATGTGTCCAGCAGCAGTAGAGTTAAGTGGTGCTGTGGAGTCAGGGGAGTGTATTCAGAGTTTGTTTTGAGGCCATAAAGATCAGAGCGAGGCTGTATGTCTCTGTGTTTTATTGGGCCGTGGCAGTGTTCTGTGGAAGGCCAGCAGCTGGAGAACGAGCAGGATAAATGAGACACATCCAGGATCGTGTAGTAAGCAGGCAGCAACATGTAAACGGACATCCTCACACCACCGTTTCCATGTGCTGAAAGCACATGGGGTTGAAATGGTTTAACCCGTGACCCAGTTTGATGGTGACCTTTCAGAGCGCTGATTACAGTTTTATGACGATGTACTCATCGCTGATAACACTGTTTATATAAAAGGCCTGTGCTGTAAATCCTTCATCAAGATTAAAGGTACAGTTCATCCAGTTACAAAAACTGAAACGCACATTGTTTGGCTGCTCTGTGAGCGGTAAATCCATTTTCATTTATGTAATGAGGTAATTCTAAGTTCTTATAATTACTAGCTTTTCCGAGAAATAACTATTTCCAAGAAATATCTGAGCTAATAAGGACTAAATCAGTTGCTAGGAAACATGTGTGGGAGGTGCTATATTAAATAACGTGAAACTTAATTGACAGCTGTTGTAAACTGTTTTGTTGTGCATCAGTGAAGAAGCACTCATGTATTTTAAATTGGAAAATATCTAATTACACCAACCTAACCAAAGATTTTGGGTTATGTATTATAATGTTAATATAATGTGAACAGGTGAGTTGTATATAAATTCACTCTCAGTACAGTTGTCATGAACGGGGAAATTAGCTACAGAGAAACTGTTTTTTGTACCAGGCTGTTAACATGTTTATTTCTGCTGTGAAGTTGGACATTTAAACATGGGGACTTATGGAGACTGACTCACTTCTGGAGCCAGCCTCAAGTGGCCGTTTGAAGAACTGCAGTTTTTGGCACTTCTGCATTGGCTTCATTTCCCAGCCACACAAGCTTGAGCATCATTTATGTATGAAAATTTCTGATTAGGCTAATCTAACCAAAGTTTTTGGGTTATTTATTGTAACCTATGTTTTTGTCAATGGAGTCTGGTGGCGATATTTTAATGTACATGTATATGTATATGTATATGTATATGTATATGTATATGTATGTGAGTCCATCAATGTTAAAACAACTTAGTGCACTTACTCTACACTGAAAGTGCGCATTTGCCAATAAAGATTATATTACAGCCAAATTTACAGATTCTGGTTGCAGTGCTATCACTCAATACTGGACCAGCTTCAAAAACTGTTGTTACACAACTGACACAAAAACCTGCGTAAACAGTCTAGGTTGAAAAACACTTGAATATAATATCTGTAACTGTAACTGGCATTTACTGTGTGTAAATCTTAGTAATCTCAATGGAGGAACTAGTTTGTGTGGTGCAACCATTTTAATTGAGTCATGTGCTAACTCTCTTGCTGCTTCCATTGAGAGCTCTGTTCAGTTCCTAGCAGGGAATGCTTAATTAACTTTGTGAGCCACATTGTTGGTGGGTGGGAAGCCAGTGAGGGATGATGTTGGTGGATTGAGTCTGGATGAGTTGGAATGGAGAAGTCGCCAACTCATAAAGGACTTAAGTGAAGAGACACATAATACTTATTACATATCACGCAAAAGGTTAGTGCTTTATGTGCACGGCAGTTTTATTACATTACGGCATGCTATTAAATTACTAGTTTTTATTATGTTTTTTATTACATCAAGAGCAGTTATTAAATCAGTTTGTACTGTGATTTTTAATGTAAAAGGCCGGAACATAAACGAGAGAATACAGACGTCTAATAGTTGCTGCTGTAGGGTCAGATCAGATCAGGCCTGCTGTACACTGTGCTAAACAACACAGATTTTGTAATTATTTCTGAGGCTGGCAGGGCGCCATGTAGGGACACCAGGCGAGGAGGGAGATGGAGCCTGCCAAGAGCTTAGCTGCTGCATACCGAATCAGCTGCAGCTGTGAAAGGGCAACTAATGTCACGTTTTGCATAACTGTGACGAAGATTAAAAAAAAGCGTGAATAGACAATCCGCCTGATGTTTTTTGTCCCCTCTGTCTTCCTGCACTCATATGCATGATGACAGCGATACGCTCACGTGGAATCTGATGCGGGCACAGCCGAGTATAATAAGTGTTTGTTGTTTGGGATCAAATTTGTCTTTTTTTTCTTTGGTTTTTCTGCTGGAAGCAGCTGGCTGTGTGATTGATGAGGGTGTTTCGAGAGCGTGAATGGAGCGAAGAAGCAGAAGAACGCACCGGAGGAAGCTGAAAGCCCTGCAGGGCTGCAGAGTTAGGTAATAATTCTCTGTGATTCCGGTACATTTCACATTAGAGAGTCACACTGATCCAGTGGAGCTGCAATTTTTCTACATTAAAAATAATCCAATCTGCAGTCCCTCCTCATCTCTACAGAGCCGTTTCGGCTAATTGTTTTGGTTCAGTTTAACTGCTAACTGTTTAGCTCTAAAACACTACCTGCTCAGCACTAACACAGATAGAATGCTAGAGCTAAAGAGTTGGTGGAGACCAAAACAGAGCTAAATATTGGACAAACAACACTTTAAATGAGAGCTGATGTCACTCTGTGTTGTTCCAAGTGCCAAAGCTGGATACATAGTGAGCTGAAAAGCAGAAAATAGGCCTGTCAGTGACGCTGTGCATACACTGATGGACCTTCCAAAAAGCTGATACATCATCCCGGCTAATTCGTCAGTCTCGCTCTAATAGATAAGGCTCTGATTCGCTTTAAGAGCAGAGGCAGGTGCGCCTCCATGCCGATACGAGAACCTGCTATTTCCCACCGAGCTGCACAAACGACGACGGCGGAATCCAGCTGCGTTTCATGCCGCCACCGTCGTCGAGGCATCTATTGAAACCTCCTGCTTTTGTCACACAGAGCGAGGAGCCCTTTGTGATTATTCCCCCTCTATTGGTAGTTTGTGTGTGTCGAGGGAATGGTGCGAAGAAAAGAACAATGCGAGTGCACCTACGGGACTGTTGAGGATCATGAGGCAGTGGTCGAAGTGGTGGTGCTCCATGGTGGAGTGGCAGTAGAGCTGGGCCAGTGGGTGGTCGCTCCTGCACACACACACACACACACACACACACACACACACACACACACACACACACACACACACACACACACACACACACACACACAAAAGAAGTAAGAAACACACAGGGAGGATATAATGTGCTCCCACACATACATTTACAATCATACATATACTTATGACTCATGCTCTCCTGCTGTACCTCTGTATGTAGGAGTTGTTGACTCCTCTGTGATCCAGGTCATGGCTGAGAGTTGCGATCATCAGGGCCAAGACCTCCAAATCGCTCAGGTTGTTCTGTCAGGAGATGTACAAGTTGATTAAGCGTTAGATAACACACACACACACACACACACACACACACACACACACACACACACACACACACACACACACACACACACAAAACTACATCCATGCAGCAGCAGCTGGTTAACAGATGACAATCTGCTGCAACATTCAAACCCAACATAAAGCCTTGCGGCCGCTGATGTAGCTCTCCACATATTGTTGGCAGCGTGGGTGCTCGGCGCGCTGACTGGAGTGGACGGCGAGGCCGTTTCTGCATATGACACGACAGCTTTCACAGCAGAGCCGAACACAGGGGGCTCCAGCTAACAGACCGCAGCTGCTCAGTGCTGCCGATGTTTCACGCAGAAATGAGTGTTTCTGTGTCACTGAAGCCACTCGTGTTCACCATTCTTGGTTGTGTGGGAGATGCTTTGAAATGCTTTAACCATCCATTGCAGGACGTGTTTAATTTAGCCCGAGTAAATTTCACATTAGTGCCAGACGTTTTCCAAAACCTTCATCCTTCATTCTTTGGAGCCAGCTGATTCAATGAATTTTACTGCACTGTGCGGACCCACCCATTTGTTCAAAGTTATGATATTAACTGAAAGAAACAAGATGGCATGTTAATTCTATGCTTCAATACTAAACTATTAATGTCAGAGTGGACTTCAATGCAAAAGCAGACATGTGACTCATCATCATCATCATCTCAACAAGCATGGATTAAAGCAAAACATTTTTTTAGAGCTGCAGCCAAGTCATATTCCCCATTTGCAATTTGTGAAACAAGAAATAACACAATGCGTAAGAGCTCAGCACCACTCCACACGTAACCACGTTCAGTATTTCAAAGCCTTCCTCATCTCCAACAACGTGCAAAAACATTCAAATGGAACTTAGAGATTGAGATTTAGCGTTTTCTTCTGGAGATTTGTTGTTTAGTCATATCAATAATCACCAGAGCACTTCACCTTTTTCCTTCACGTGTGAAACTCTTGATGACTCAGCACGGACATGATGATGATCTGATTCCCAGACCATCAGGTAGCATCGCATGGAGCTTGACAGGTTAATCATCTGTGTTTGCATACCAGCTGAGATTACACAGACAGCGAGTCTCGTGTCATCCATGTCTTATGTCAAGTCACAAATCTTTAAAATCCAGGTTCAAGTTGAGTCTTATCAAAACGTGATAAATTGTTCGCTGCAATGGATTTTGAAGTTCAATTCTTCAGTGTTGTTAAACTTCTGGCTGTCCAGAAGAAGGGAGTCTATGGTATGCTTCAACAATGAGTTCTTGTATACAGACTAACCATCCTTAAATTAAGATACAAGTAAGACACACATTCTCTGTTTGACTCTCTGGATTTTTTAATAAATCAGCTCATTCTAGCCAGTGATTAGCCGCACTGACCTGTAAGCGTCCTGACTTGAGCAGAGCGAACATGCTCTGAGCCGTGTTGAAGGCGTGCCTCCAGTTGTGATACGCCACATTCTTCCTGTAGTTCTTCTTTACACTCAGAATCCACTGGCATAAACTCTGCAGAAGAGACAGAAAACGGTTTATTCAAGTTTTACCAAGCGAGCACAACATATACTGATAGAGCCTCGATCTTAAATGACCATGCACGTGTTGCCTTCAGGGCCTGTAAACCATAAACTGTGTGATAAAGTTCAAGTAATGGCCAGCATGAACAAATAAAGGCTGGTTGCTAAAGCTGTCAGCAGGGGTTGAATTACCTGTCCTCTAATAGCTCATATAATAATTTCATTATAATGTCCACAGCAGTAATTCCATCAGGTACTGCTACGCTGTGCTGCTCTGACTTTCCCTTTTTTAACATAAATATGTTTTTCCTTTATGAATTATTTCCAGTCACGTCCACTCTGTTTTCTTGACTGACGGTAAGTTACCGTCAATAAAACTGAACAATTCAGGAATAAGATGTATATTTCCTTTGAGCTGCTCCACGGCTTTTAATGTGAAACACCTGAGCAGTTTTACTCACTACTAACTAACTACTACTAACTTTAAGCCTTAATATAATGTGAACAGGTGAGTTGTATATAAATTCACCCTCAGTACAGTTGTCATGAACGGGGAAATTAGCTACAGAGACCAAAACAGTTTTTTGTGCCAGGCTGTACACGTTTATTTCTGCTGTGAGAAGTGAAAGCAGCAGATTTGTAAATTTTTTCTTGTAAAGTCTTGTTTTAAGATTTTATAATGTATATATAATATATTTTATTATTGTATGCATTTTAGATTATGCTAACACTGTGAAAATGATGTGCTGTGTTTAATCAACTTGGAGCCAGTTTTCTGATGAAGTGACTAATGTGGACAACATTTCTTGAAATTGGTCCAGTATTAAGCAGGCCAATGCAGAAGTTCCTCAAACGTCCACTTGAGGCTGGCTCCAGAAGTGAGTCAGTCTCCAAGTCCCCATGTCCAAATGTCCAACTTCACAGCAGAAATAAACATGTTAACAGCCTGGTACAAAAAACAGTTTTGGTCTCTGTAGCTAATTTCCCCGTTCATGACAACTGTACTGAGGGTGAATTTATATACAACTCACCTGTTCACATGATATTCACTTTATTATAGCTTAAAGTTATGCAGAATTAACAGCTTGGCCCCTTTGATTGACAGGTGAGTGCTGTTACCAGGGGCTGGTTTGAGCAACCAGGCTTCATTTGGCCTGTCTTAGGTCCACCGATGATACATGTCTTTGCCCATTTTTAGACTAGCTAGAAGTTCCCCGTGGGTAATGTCATGCTGTCCGACCTTTTTACTGTCAGTGACGAAAATGCTGCAGCCATGAAACAGACTACGATGTAATATAGGTTCAGCTTCGTATGACAACATGAAGGAAACCCCACAGAGACAAATGGTTTTGTTAGAGTAAGTCTTCAAGAAGAAACAGCTGCGAAGTCCAGCAGACTCCATTGACAAAAACATGTTACTTTGCAGAACACGGCAGTTGCTGCGGATCTATAAATCAACTATTTCAGCACTGAGTTGCTCAGTTAGTACACCATATTACTTTAATTTAACCTGATTTTGTTTTCAATTATTAAGAATCATTATTTTTTTGCTGCAAGACACGTAGCATATGGAGCAAAATAAAAACAAATGTGATAAGCAATCTGACAGGATGTTTCCTGCCAGCTCTGTGCTTTGTTAGTCTTTGTTACGCCACGTGTTGATCAGGAACACGCAGTGATTAAAAGTCAAATCATGTTTCATTTTCTCTACAGGGATCATTAAACTCTGATCTCAGATCATAATAAATGAATCCACAGCATGAAATATGTGAGAACAGTAATTGAATAATCACATGTTGTACAGTTTAAACCCCAGGCTGCAATTCTCCGGGGTGGTCAGTGGTGTGTCAGCTCCCGGTGTGAGCGTCAAACTGACAGCCCCCGCGCTGCTGGAGGGCCCTAATCACATCCAATCAAAGGCTCTCTTTATGAGGCCTCTCTCCACAGGCACTCCGGAGGTCAGCCACCAACATACAAGGACCTCTTCACGTGGAGAGGCCGCGCCGAGGACGAGAGCCAAAACCCGCCAGCGACCGGGGTGGTGCTGGCGCCGTGGGAGAGCTAGCGGGTATGACAGACGGCGGTAATGGAGGCAGAGCGTGTGAGTGAGTTTTAGAGGGGAAGTATGTGATGGTGCCGTGTGTGTGTGTGTGTGTGTGTGTGGTCTGAGTTAAGGATGCAGGCAAATACACAAATATTAACTCACTTGTAAATGTATTCACTCATCCTCCAACACACACACACACACACACACACACACAAACGCTCCGATGATCTAATGCTGCTGACAATGAGAAGCAGATTGTTTTCTGCAGTTAATAAAACAGGAAGCTGCTCTTGTCTTTTTCCATGATATTTTCTCCAAACAACAACAACTAAAGTCATATGAGGGCAATGTTGTTGTCTGTTCACTCGAAGCTTTGTGGTTTCTGTGTTGCCACGATACGCTTCATCATCATGAAGCCTTGGGTATTTTGTTTTTAATGTGATGCAGGCTTTGTCTCCAAATCTATAAACACTGTGTCTTTGGAAATATTATCCGTCCTCCTTTTCATATAATTAAACGACTGTTCACTTCATTTGACTTATGATTTGGCCTGCAGCTTTTATTTTTCTTTCTGTAAACAGAAGTGAGTCCAGGGGAGAGAAGAGTGGTGAAGCCAGCCATCTTTGGGCTAAACTGAGGTTTTTCCCATATCATAAAGCAAAGTTAAAGTCTGTGTAAAGTCAGAATAAATATGTGTTCTGAGTTAATCAGACCAAAGAGGAGAGTGTTATTAACCATCCAGCCAAAGTTGAATGAATAATGAATGATAACAAGTTTATGAAATTAGGTGTGAAAATCAGGAAAAATGAATTCTCAGCAACAGGACTGTGGGGGCGTGTCCTCTGAATGAAGCCACGCCCACTCATGGGAGCAGTCAAGCAGCCATTTTGAAGTAACTGAAACGTGTCAGATGAGTTCAGAAAATGACATGACTAACTTTGAAACACTGAGTGAGATGAATTCATAGCATCCTTTATCTCTTAACCACTTATCCTCATCAGGGTCACAGTTGGGCTGGAGCCTATCCCAACTGACTTAGGGCAAGAGGCAGGGTACACCTTGGACAAGTCGCCATGGAGACATAGGGCCAATTTAGAGTCATCAATTAACCTGTTAAGGTTCAAGGATTGGACCAGGAACCTTCTTGCTTGAAGCGACAGTGCTAACCACTGCGCCCGCCAGAATACTGTACATATAAAAGCAAACAATAAAACATAAGTAACACCAGAGCATCAGAACATAAGACAGCCTGAAGCAAGATAAAGACCGCAGAATGTACAGTAAATTTATAGGAAGAGGGTTCAACAGTGTTGGAGCTGCTGCTTTAAAGTCAAGATCAACTTAGTTTTCAGCTATGCATCAGTAAGCCCTGGTCATTAGACATAAGTGACCTTTATGTGTTATAGGTTCAATTCAGTTTTATTTATACACCACAAAATCATAACAGAAGTTATCTCATGATGACTTCCTTATAGAGCAGCTCCATAATATTATTTACAGAGACCCAACAATTCCCACCATGAGCATACATTTGGCGACAACAGCAAGGAAAAACTTCATTTAAGAGGCAGAAAACTCAGAGTAAGTTCATTGGTTGGCAAGATGTATGCTGGTACCCTGCAGGGCTCTATCTATGAGAACAAGAACCTTCAAATGAATCCTGAACTCGAAGCCGATGTAAAGATAGACCAGTTGTAGACAGTCCAGAGACACCTTGCTGAGGCAGGTGAAACAGAAGTTACAGTAATCTAACCAGGATAGTATATAAAAAGCGTGAATGATCATCTATAGTTCAGATTGTGATACAACAGCTCTGAGTTTGGTGGGTCAGGGACTTTATGTATTGTTCGAAGTGTAGACTGATTAAAAAAAACACCAAATTTTTTAAGACTAGACTTGACTGGAAAAAGGGACCCTGACCACTGAGCAACCTCTGAAGCTCTAAAAGTGGAAGCAATGATAAGGACCTCAATCTTGGAAGTTGACATTGGTCTTGAGGGTGGAAATACATGAATTGCTCACAAGTAGTAGTAGTAGTAGTAGTAGTAGTATTAGTATTCTTGGTTCATAGAGTAAAATGTCATGCAGGGATACAAAAGCAAAAAGATTCACTCTCTGGAGACTTGACAAAAGTGTCAGATGAACAACATATAATGCATTTTAATAGAAGATGCTATAATATCATCTATGTTATTATTATAATTAAGAATAATGTAACTTTACAACACATTGGTTCTTACCGTGTACTTCATCTGGAAGTTCTGGACCAGGTTGAGGTCGACAAACATGCGAATAGTAGCCAGCGTGGTCTGAGTGTCTGACAAGTCAAAGTCACTGAAGCTGAAGTCCAGAAGACGCAATGACTGGGCTGACGGCACTGTGGCTACCTGCAAACACACACACACACACACACACACACACACACACACACACACACACACACACACACACACACACACACACACACACACACACACACACACCGTCTGCATTATTTAGTTGGACTCATCACACAGTAATCATTTTCCAGATTCTGCTGATTCCATCGCAGCAGCTGTGCTTTAAATACACAACTATGACGTGTCACACACACTGTACGTATGCAGCAGCCTCTCGAGTACATTGTACCCGAAAAATGAAGCCTGTGTCCTAGATACCAAGTGACACATCTTCTCTGTAACACCCAGGAGAGGCCACTTAATCAGGTTACGTTGTTAGTTCAGCAACTTCGCCACAAGGACATTTCAAGACAGCCATGTGGTGTCATTGTTCAGGCTGTACAGGCTGTCAGGGAGAAAGCTGGACTGCACTGATTGGTTCTTGCTTGTAAAGCTGGTTAAACACTCATAGTGAGTTAATTAACACAAATCTGGCTGCAGGGAGGTCCTTTATTATTTTATGTTTGTGTACAAAGATAGAAGACTAATCACATGAAGCTGTCTCTGTGGTCTGCCTTTGATTTAATTACAATAAATCTTCAGAGAGGACCACAGAGTCATTACAAGACGACTGAAAGGTAAGAGACCATGAAAGCCAATGTCAACAAGTGATAATAAACAACTGATGTTTGTCATCCACCTTTATCATATCTTCATTTTCTGATTCAAACTGCTTTTGATAAATTTGACTTTTTGGAATTTGTGTATTCTCTCAGCATTTAGACACTGAACAATCAAAAGATATTTGTTACAGCATGTATCTTGGGGAGCTTTGGATAAATAGGGTTTTGAGTTTTGATTCAAGGATAGACGACAAGCTCTGTGATCTCTGAAGTGAGTCAGACTGATGCAGCACGTCAGTGTCAGTTAACCTGGATTCTGCTGATTTTAATCTAAAATAGTAAAAAAAAACTTATATTAGGCCAATGTGCTCTGTGGAAACATGTAGGACACCGGAGATATCGATAATTTACCAACTGAGGTGGACATAAACCGGAGAGTCAAGAACCACCCACACGTCATCAGGACCATTACAACCTAACGCACTAAAATATTACAGGTCACTGATGATTGTGTAAACAGAGATTTTCATTTCTAAATGTATCTCATTATAGAGTTTCAGGTTCTGATCATCCAGAAATAAAAGCACAGTTTTACCATACGGTTATCGGTAAACGATAACCACGATAACAATATTACGATGTTATCGCGATATCTATAAAAGGTTTTTAAACAGTATTGTGGGTTAGATAAAGACTTCTAGGTATAAATTCTATGTTAACAACTGAATTTTGTATTTAACATGACGCAGGTTACATATATATTTATATATATTATAAAAATGTAGAAATTGGTCTAAATGAACAGTATCTCACTTTTAGATTTAGTAAATTACATTGAGTGTGACCTACTTTGCAGAGCGCAGTAAAGAGTTAAAACAGGTTACGAAGTTGCTCTTAAATGTATAAAAAGTAAAATAATCTTTTTCACTATAAAAACCCAGAGGACAAATGAAACTCAAGCTCTGGAGACCCTGTAGAAACGTCGGTAGGACAGTTAGATGATAAATAATATGTCAAATAAGGACTTCATTATAAATCATTTTGTTCATCTGTTTTTTACATTACAAACTCTGCACTGTGACCGTTCACCAGCTGTGCATTATGTAAAAATAACTGCACAGTAAAGTGTTTGTGAGCTGTGTGAGCTTGTTTTGCACTGAAAGCTAAACAAAGGAACACCTCCAACAAGTGTCTGTAAACCAGAGAGCAGATACAACACTGTCTGCGAAACTCTGCGTACATCAGTGAAATATGAATGTGTAATGTAATGCACAAATCTGTGAAGTGTGTTACTTTATCTGCCAGTCCAACACAGACTGTCTGTATGATTCTATACAGCAGCAATATATAGTCTGATGTCTACTTCACTGTCTGCTTTATTTCTAAATAAAAGAAACACAAACCTTACACTTTCTGACGTGTTTTCTAAAAGGTCCTGCTTTCTGAAATTCATTTTCAGAAGCCGTATTTTCTGAAATTGTGAAACATGCGGTTGTTTTTAAAAATTGCATTATATAAAAAGCAGTTTTGTTATATGGGTGTACATGTATGAATGTTTTCTGGTTGAGTTATTATTGTGTTTTCTGTTTTGGTCATTTATTTTAGGAAACTCAAATGTTTTTCACGTGTTTTCTGATTCATTTAGTTTTCTAAAATATGACTATCTTCTGAAATTTAGTTTTTCAGACGACACAAGATGTTTTGTTTTGGGATAATAACTTTTCTAAAATGGTTTCTGCAATATTTTTCCTGACATTTAGTTTTCTTTCTTTTTATTATTTTTATTTTCACTTTCTATTGATATGTCAACTTTTCTATAATACATTTTATGAAATGTTGTGATCTAAATTATATTTTGAAGTCTGACATGTTTTCTGTTTTATAAATCTAATTTCTGAGATGTCAGCTTTGACACTCAATGTGTTTTCTGAAATGCTGCACCAGCTCGGCCTGTAAGAAATGTCCTAAAATCACATCTGCCACTCTCAAACTTGTAAATTTGAGCTTCTTGGATGCACAACGGTGATGTCCTTCACATCATATTTATATCATATTAAATTAATACTTCTACTTTACCTTACAACATCATAACTATGAATTAAAAACAGCATTTTTCTGAAAGCTTCAGCATATCATTTTACATCAAACATAGATGCCTCATGTCAGCCAAAGTACATTCAACGTTAATTAAATGTTACTTCAATACATTTCATGCTCTAATGGAATGATTTCCATGATAAATGTGTGTGTGTGTGCAGAACGCAGCAGATAGAGTTCCTGTCCCAGGGTTTTCTTGCTGATTCAGTGTGTAGACGTGAAGCAGTCATGTAACACGACTCCAAACTCTGCTTCCTCTGACCCTGAAGGACAACATTTGTGTGTGTGTGTTCATAGCTGGGTATTATATAATCCATGCATCAGTGAGAACTATTGCCTATTGCTCATGTTGGCGTGTGTGTGTGTGTACTGTTAAATGAATAAATTTTAATTTACCGCGGTTACCTGGAGTTCCCGCGATTCTTCCTCTGCGGCAGAGGCATGATACGACAAGACCTGCAAAACACACACACACACACACACACACACACACACACACACACACACACACACACACACACACAGACACACACACACACACACACACACACAAAGATGAGGTATGCAGACTTTGGGTCATATCAGGTTTTCTGGAGAAAACACAAACACATGCAGGAGCGATCAAACTGCTCTCTGACATAAATCCTGAATTCTTATTGCTCTGTGAATTGATTTCACATCTATGGAATATCTTGAAACTTGCACAGTACTGTATGTTTTTGGAGTTTTAAAGTTTGACATGCAGAGTGTGCACAGGAGGTCTGAATAGACACTTTTACAGCACATATTTGGATCCGTCAAACATAAGAACATTTTGCAATCGTCGGTGGACCAGAGCCATCGTTAATGTTATTATTATCATCAGCCGAGCTTCTCCTGCTATATCGCGAGTCAAAATGTCTGCTGAAAAAAACATCAAACGGATCTGACTCATTTGGCTGTGAAGCAGGCTGTCGGAAGAACATGTGAGACGGACAGGCATTTGACAGGGAGGAGGAGAAGAAGAAAAAATGGAGCTGCTCATCAATCAGACATGTCGGTCAGATCCAAAATATGAAGAAGACATCGCGCTCACTGTCAATGCAGACAGAGAAGTGAAACACGGTTCATGTTCATCCTCTCTCACTCAGTTTGTTAGTTTCCCCAACGTTGATTATTATGCTGACTGTAAAATAGCATAAATGGTTTTTATAGAGCAGGGGTTCCCAAGGTTTTCAGCCTGCGACCCCCAAACCAACTGTACCAGTGATTTGCGACCCGTGCTATGACCAGATGTCAGATGAGTTGTCCTTCTGACATGTCGTAACATCGAATTCTTAATGTCGTTAATCTGTCATAATCACATCAGGGGTCAGGAGGCTTTTGTTTTAAATGTAACTACGTTTTTTATGTTTTGTTACAGTCACAGCTAAAACATGCTTTTTGAAAAGTTTTTCATTTTGATTTGATTTGATTCAGATACATAAATACAAACATTACATACATACATTTACATGATGTATCCTATGTACCATACGTGATCCTATATGATCGGATGAAGCTGTTTTTGTGACTAAAGACTCCCCACAGTGACGACGATCTCTGTTTTTCAGCTTTTCATTTCCTACCTTCAAAGCTAAATTTGACGTCTGCTGCCTGGTAACAGAATCATTTGTACGTTACCTCTACCGGGAGGAAACTATCACTTCCTGTCCCCCCCTTTTCCCCAATCCCATTAATCCACCTCTCGAGTTTTTGGGCAGAAGACAGGTACAGCGGTCTGGTTAAACTGGGTAAAGTGGACGCTGCTGGGTGCCAGAGGAGGCGGGCGTCAGCTGCAGACGAGAGGAGACGTCACCCTTTGACACCCTGAAGGTGACAGCTCCACCACAGTGGAGTGTGTACGGTGTGTATGCATGCACACATTCACTGAGAGACTGGCCCGGAGTCGTAGTAGTAGTTGATTGTGAGCACGTGTGAGCTTGACGGTAATGAATTTGTGCTTTTCTGGCTGTTGCACACAGAGTCTGAAGGAAGGGGAGTGTCAGGGAGCAGCTTGAAAGGTCCTCCTGCCTCACCTCATCACTGTCACTCACTCCTACTCCTCTCCGCCGTCACACAATGCCTTGCACCAAATTTCAACCATCACAAAGTAAACAGCTAATTCCAGATCTAACCCTAATCCTGATCGTAAGCTTAACCCTAAAAACTCTTTGAAGACTTGAGAAGTGACCAAAAAATATCTTATCTGATTACTACCACGACATACAAAAGAATCTTCTATCCAGTTACAGCTGTGTATTACATATCATTAGAGCTTTATTACATATTTATTGTTCAAAAGGTCTTTGGCGTCAGCTGAAGAAAATGTGCGTGGTTGCTGAGAGCGGCACATTATCACTTCATAACATGTCAAAGGTGGAGCAGCAGGCGGTGTATGAAGAACAGATGAAGTGTTAAGTACTTCATTTCATTATGTGGTATCTTTTTAGAATTGTCTTAGAAAAGATAAGCACGAGTCTGTAATCTGGCTCTAAATTTTGAAGAAGAGGAGTTTGATGAATGTTCGGGGGCCGCAGTAACTCAGTCTTGTAAGGGACTTGTCTTGGGAACCGGTGGGTGGCCGGTTCAAGTCCAGTATGGAAGGTGGACTGGTAACTACAGAGTGGCAGTTGGTGCAAGTAAAATATTTGAGTGAAAAAAAGAATTTCCCCTCGAGAGATCAATAAAGTCTCCATTCTATCATTTTCTTCGATTTGAACCTCGACTCGTCTCTAATAATGCTGTCTCCTGTCTCAATAAGCAATATGTGACCATGCAACAAAATCCACCCCTCAGGTCCAAAGCATTATTTGAATCTATATAATATGCGTATATATTAATATATATATATATATATATATATATATATATATATATATATATATATATATATATATATATATATATATATATATATATATATATATACGCTTCAAGATGAATTATGTGTGTGTGTGTGTGTGTGTGTGTGTGTGTTTGTGCGTGTGTGTGTGTGCATGAGGCTGACCTCCAGAGTGACCTCTTGCTTGGCCATGGCTCTCTCCACCGTCTCGTACATCTGTGTGTTTTGGATGCCGAGGCCGCAGAAGATGGCAAACGCCTCCAGGAACTGCTCGTCGTTCCTGTTGAAGGCCTTCACGCTGCCCGACGCCTCGTCCATCTTGTTCACCAACTGACACGCGCCTACACACACACAGGGGCAGACACGTGACGTTGGTGTGGTTCATGGCGGGCTGCTAAAGAGGTTAGCGTAGCTGCTGCTATCATCAGCTATAATCAGGACAGAAGGAGGCGACGTTTTCTCTCTTCTCCTGTGATAGACGGTGACAGACAGATGGTTTAACCAACTGCCAAGTCTTTTTTTTTTTTTTTTGCAAAGTGCCCGCCCTTTTCCAAAGATGGTTCTGTGTAACAAGCCATTTGGCACAGTCTGGCTGAGTTAAAATCTAGTTCAGGATTTTAGTGTTGTGCTTGTGCCAGGTTGTACTGTTGCTTTGAAAAAAACATAACTGAGGTAAAAAAAATATTTGAATTCGGGTTTTATGAATGTGCTACAGAGAGGAAAGAGAGGCATATTAACAAAATCCAGCCATCACTAACGTACAGTTGGGATATTGGCTGATTGAGGCGAATAAAGACAAAAAGGTTCAGTGCGGCAGCTCGACTTTGCCCACAGGTCCAAATGATCCAGTTGTCACCTCTGTGTAACATTTGTCCCATGGAATAATAGATTTCAAATCATGTTGATGCTATGCTGGCTTGTAATTAAGGTGTATTTGATTGATTTTGGTGAAACTGGATCATATTTTATAGTCTCTGCTCCACCTCAACTCCTGATCGACAGTGACGTTAACTGCTGTCAACCGTAGCTGCTGTTAGCTAATGTTAGTTCAGTTTGTTAGATCTTCAGGGGAGTGTTAATGTTGCCAGAACCAGAGCCAGGTGAGTGGGCAACGTAGCTAACTATGGATAAAGCTAGTGGCGAAGAGACCGTAGAGGATGGAGGAAGCTGAGACAAGAAAACTACAGAGTGAGAGAGCAAGAAGTTACCAGACAAGAGTAAATCATGGACTGACTTTTAGTGGTTGGTGAGGACTTGGTGAAATTAAAGTCTGAAAGACAGACGCCGAGCTGGGCTGACTGAGGTTGGACCAGTCAGTGATATTATCTGGCTGCTATGTCTTGTGTTGCTGCTGTCTTGATAAATCACAGAAATCTCTGTGTTAAACTAAATTAACTGGTACAGATTTTGTGTGAGTGATTGGTTCCATTATCCTAAGATGAGATACAATTACCAGTTTTTGTCACAACCTGAAGACAAGCCAGTGCCTTGTACGGACACGGGACATAATAATGCATCTGTAATGTGAATAATGTATTCATGAGGCAAAAGAAATTACCTAGTGTGAATTAATCGTGATAAATCAAGCTGTTTTGATCTGGCTCGTGATCGGGACTCTTAAAAGCTGAAGGAGAGGCCATGAGGACCTGTTTTGTTTGATCACCGAAGAACGTCCACGGTCATTAGTCATGTTCATAGCCAACTAATGGAGCTCCTGTCAGATAATTATGCTGATGATAATCACTGCGATGGATGGAGTGGCAGGACTATTCATGGATGTATCATAAAAGTGGTAATGCTGTGTTGCCTTAATGTGTTCTCAGGCTTAAGATTGGAGATTGTTTAATCATTGAAAAGTAACTGGAAAACCACAGAGACACTTTAAAGACTGGAGCAATCAATCCTGGGATCGATGTTCACATTAATTCACACTCTCAACGGTAATAACAGTACACTATAAAGGAGCATTTCACCACAAATTATACAGGCGTCTTATTTAATGAATCTGTGCCTCTTTAAAACCCGTATCAATCCATGCCAACATCTCACTGCAGCTGAGCTACTGTCATGAACAGATGAAAGAGGTGGTTTAAGGACAGGTTTAGTGCTTCAAAGGGTGCTCTGCCGGAGAGAAAGAGAGCGATGAAGAGATCCTACCTATGACTTTGTCCTTCTTGCCATTCCTGATGGGACTGCAGAGCAAACTCTTAATATGGTTTCTGGTGTGATCTGGATTCTCACTCTATCAGAGGAGAAGAGGGATAATGACTCAGTTTGAGGAGAAAGAAGAACAAAGTAAAGAAACCAGATCAAAGAAAAGATGTACTGACCGTCCAGGGGAAGCGTTGGTCCTTGGTGACGTCTGCGATGCTGAGAGGCTGCATGGTGTTTTTTACATACTGTGCGTACATGTAGTTAATCTGACTGACATCACAGTCCCTGAGGAGACAGAAACACACACATCGTAACCATGGTTACATAACAAATGTAAGTGTTTTTTCACTCTATACATACCCTACACATACATCAAACTTTTACACTGTGTGCCACCTCAGTAAATATTAGGCTCTCCATGTACCACAGATGATAATATAAAATATAAAAATATTAGTGTAGGCCAAACATATTCAGTAACACTGGATTTATTCAGGAGGCAGGTTTATTCCCAATAAGATTGGGACCTTAAACGTCGACTTGAGTCAGTCTCCATAAGTCCCCATGTTCAAATGTCCAACTTCACAGCAGAAATAAACATGTTTACAGCCTGGTACAAAAAACAGTTTTGGTCTCTGTAGCTAATTTCCCCGTTCATGACAACTGTACTGAGGGTGAATTTAAATACAACTCACCTGTTTACTTTATATTAATTATAATTAAGACTTAATTATATAACGGACTAAAGTTATGCAGAATTAACAGCGTTAACAGGTTACAGATGACTTTTGAGCACCCCGGCTTCATTTAGCTCTTCTTTCCCAGAGCCACCACACTGAGCTCCACAACCAAAAACTTGCGTCCACTATCCACAGTCTATGGTTTAAACCTGCTTTAATTTAGTTTCTGGTCCCTAGTGGACAGAACGACAAATACAATACTGTAACCCTGACTATTATCAACATGTTACGTTAGCAAACAGCTATCTCTTTACACAAAGAGCAACGAGCAAAGAGCAACATTAGCATCCGTAAGACGTCATGGTTATGTCACCTGATTAATTTAAATTCAGTACTGATGCTCTTTAAACTCAGATTTTGTCTCGTTTGCTGCTAAAATCATCCATGGAACTTAAAGTTGGGTGATAGCTTTCTGTGGATTTGTCACTGCAAGACACACTTTTGATACCGCTTGCAGTCATTTCATCCATTGGTTATATAACCTGTAATTTGCCACTTTAGGTGACTTCCTAAGAGACACTTCGATTGATTGATTTGGACTATTTCTTCATCCAGCTGCTCCTTGGATTTAATCTAACAACCATTACAACCCTAAACCAGCTTCCATGAGCTCCAGGCTAACAACGCTGACTAATAAAACATCTGCTGGTTAATGAGAGAACTGCAGTCGAGGAACTGCACCTGAGTCCACCCTGCACGCCTGGCTAAGGTCGGAAAGCTGAAGCCGTCAGTCACGTCTGTCAGCGCTTAATAAGCCTGTTTGTTATCTTAAGCCGCTCCAAGTCCGACCACAGAGTCAGCTATAATACTGCATGATAAATGATGGAAAATGGATATATAAACATAACATGAGGTTAAGGCAAAAGCCAGTGGATTTTGGCTGTAGTGCTGCGGCGGGATGTTATGTATGTGTGTGTGTGTGAGTGAGAGAGAGAGCAAGAGGAAGGGAATATAAGAGAGTGTGTTAGTGGATGACAGACAGAACGACAAATAGAAAAAGTGTGTTTTGTTGGGTGAAAGAAAGAAAGAGAGACAGGAAAAGCAGTGCTGTACTGTAACTGGTTTAGGTCAACGGTTTAGTAGCAGAAGTGAACAGACAAAAGCTTGAGGATTGTCAAGCAGGCTAAAAAACGGAGGCTAAAAACCTGGAGAGGCAGTTCAAACAAGCAAACAAATCCATAAAGGCAATATGCAAAGTCCTGAGAGCTGAAAACTTCATCAAGAAACCAAAATAGTACCCTGAAGAACACTGGAAACAAAACACGAGGAGTGGTACAAGTGTTTCAATATGGAACAATGACGAACTTATGCTGAAACCAACCATCCATCCATCCATCCATCCATCCATCCATCCATCCATCCATCCATCCATCCATCCATCCATCCATCTATCCATCCATCCATCCATCCATCCATCTATCCATCCATCCATCCATTCATCCATAACCGCTTATCCTTATCATGGTTGCGGGTAACTGGAGTCAAACCAAGTTGACATTGGGCAAGAGGCAGGGAACACCCTGGACAAGTTGCCAATTAATCACATCACTACATCAACAAGAAAACCCCAAACCACTACAGCAACAAAGTAC
This sequence comes from Collichthys lucidus, assembly GCA_004119915.2. Lineage (NCBI taxonomy): Eukaryota > Metazoa > Chordata > Actinopteri > Sciaenidae > Collichthys > Collichthys lucidus. The sequence continues at coordinate 3,536,931 of CM014101.1, forward strand.
CTTTACTAGAGTACAGTACCCATGTATAATTTTGAAGTACTAATACTTAGAGTTTATTTTATGCTAATTGATACCTCTAGTCCACCACTGCATTTCATTATATAGCCACATTAGCAACAATATTTACATAATGAATATTTTTGCTTATGTTACTTATGTTGCTACTACATTTAAGTACATTTTGCACATACAGTGGTCCCTCGTTTATCGCGGGGGATACGTTCTAAAAATAATACCCGCAATAAACTAAATCCGCGAAGTGAGTTTTACAATTATTATACATGTTTTAAGGCCGTAAAACCCCTAACCACACACTTTTATACACCTTTTTACACACATTTTGTACAGTACTTCCTTAAACAGGACGCAGAGCACATATGCGGTTCTCCCTTTGTCAACTTAGGACGCAGAACACAATGTGCGCTCATACTGTAGAGCACGCTGTAAAAAAAAAAAGCATGCAAAATTACCCTGAAAAAAATCCGCGAAACAGCGAGTTCGCAAAAAGTGAACCGCGATATAGCGAGGGACGACTGTAATACATTTGTATGTGTACTTCACAAACGTCTTGAATGCAGGTTTTGTACTTGTGGTATAGTATTTTTTCAGACTATGGTAATTCGAGTTTTACATACAGTAAGTAAAAGATTTGAATACATCACTGTAGATAAGTATATAAGTGAGTGTGTGTGGATGTTTTGCTTGGTTTCCAACATCCTATCCGTGAACAGTTTCATTTTCGATGACTTTAGAGCTTCAGGGTAATTATTGCAATGTGTTCTGTACAGATTGGCCTCAACTCACACACACAGTTCAGATGAACATGCTGCACAGTACGTGCATTTGTGCTTGAGTTCAATTACCCAAACACGCTAAAATCCACTTTTCCTTTCCCTCTCTCTGTGATTGACTTAAATGAGGCCACAGTTTAGCTACTGACCTCACTGAAAAACCATGACAGCACTACAATCAAACTCCAGATTCCGAAAAAGTCAATTGCCCCACTTTGTCAACCTGAAACACTCCGCCTGTCCGATCCTGCGAAGCGGATCAACATCGGTTCAGCTCGACTGAACTTCCTGGCGCAACAGACGTCTTGTCGTTGGGAAGCCGCAGCCTGAGGTTAATGTCACTATAAAAAGCCTCCTGCAGTTCCAGCCGGTCAAAGCTAACATCCTGCAGGGCCCCTCCCCTCCCGCGATGGAGCTGCCCGGTTTTTGCCATATCGCAGCTCTCCCAGAGGAAATCCAGCACATACACACAGCGGTATCTAAAGGCAGTTATTAGATATAAACAAGGCAGAAGCAGCCATGAGAGCAGGCTGTAAAAAAAATGAGACGTTCTGGAGGACGGGACAAGATAAGACATCTGGTTTGTGTCATCCCTGACAGTGTTGGGATTTTCACAACCGCCTATTTTCCTTTTCTTTTGCCTGGTCACTTACATACTTAGCTCTGTTTGCACGCTCAGATATAATAGCTTTAATCTGCTAATATCCACTCACTGGGTTGAAATGCAGTTGATCTGTCCAGACCCTGGAAAATGTGTTAATTCTCAGTTTCAAAATATGAAGCACACTGACAGGTCTGACAGGTCGATCTGTTTTACCAATAAAAAGCGGGTCACATAAGGGTGCTGTTTAACATAGTCAGTAGAGCGTCCGCCCCATGTACGAAGGCTCAGTCGTGGCGGCCCAGGGTTCGAATCCGACCTGTGGCTTTTTCCTGCATGTCATTCCCCATCTCTCTCTCCCCACATTCCTGTCACTCTACAAGCTGTCAAATAAAGCTCAAAAAGGCCAAAAAAAAATTCTAAAAAAGCAGATCTCAAATAGCTTTCTATGATGTTGAATAGATTTTATGTCTGTGGGATTTATCACTTTCAGGAGCAGGAATAGTCAATAGAACCTGATAGAAAGATAATATGTAGCCATTTGTCGACAAATCCAATAAAAAAATCAAACCCAACATTGTGTTAGTTTGTCTCTTCATACTTTCTGACTTCCATACTCTGTCACTCAGCTCCAAGTCCACTGGTGAAGACACAAGTTTAAAAAAAACGTATCATAAATATATTGTTTCATTTTAAAAAGGGTTCAGTAACATTCAGCCCAACTGTTTTTTAGCAAACGATACTCAAACTGGAACAAACAGTGCATTTGTTGGGGACTATCTTCAGCTGTTAAAATGTAGTAATGCCACTCGTTTACCTACATTTCCCAGTAGCTTTCTGGGTAGCATAGCTACAACATGTTCAAAATAACAACAGCATCAGAGGCAGGTAGTTTTTTGCTTGGGAATGTGGGAATATATGCCACAGAAACCCAATATTTGTTAATATAATAAAGGCCTCAAGTGACTTTCGGATGCCCCGTATCTGGTTTAGCCACTTACCTTGGTCCATATTCCATATTACTTTTTGTTTAACACGACATGACAGTAAATCTGGAGGCATGTACAGTAATATTCCAGAAACAATGTACAAAACTCACAAAAAGAGTAACCTGAGGGTTCAAAGAGACCCGAGCTTTCACCTTCATCTCATGGTCATGTTCTGAACCATCTTTGTGGCAGCTGAGCAAACTCCATCTGCTGTTGAAGACCACGACATTCTAAGAAGTCAAAGTCTCATTATTTTAAATTGTATTTACAGTCATTTCCTCCAGTTTTTGATTCTTGTCAGCATAAAGAAGCTTATTCAGTACTGGAAACTGACAAAGTACCTGTAGCTGAAGCACATGCAAACTCCTATTACTCAAATTTAGGCTGAGGGGTAGTTCCACACCTTGTGTATTATTGCTATGATCATGTAATCCATCAATCTGCAGCCTGTGTGTTAAATGGCCACAAACACATCTAGAGTATACAGCAAACACACATGTACACACACAGGCCAATTCTGTTGCTTAGGCTGAGATTAAGATTGAATTTTAGATGCTGCGTAGCAACTGGGGGAGGCCAGGCCACCCTGGAGACAAATAGGAGTGGGAGGGCTGGGGAGGAGGGAGGGTTCTCTATCTCAATGCGTCTTAAATCAGATTAGAGCTTATTCACTCCTCCTCGCTGGAGCACCAGTTGATGTCAGGAAGCTCTGCAGCTCTAGCCCCCTCCTATCCTTTCCTTCTCATCTTGAACGTGTACTCATCAGGACTGCTACATCCCTAAATCTTTCGGTTGTTCACCTGGTGACGCATCTTCACTTCTCTTCTATCTTTTTCTATTTTTTTATGTTGATGATGATATCATTTATATATTATATCATCATCATTTCAAATGCAGTTTGCTGAACAAAGCCAATTGTGTTTGTGTAAATCTAATTTGCATTAAGCAGGAAAGTTAGGTTTCCTCCAAACAACTGTGACGTCTAAACTGTTCTACCTGTACCAAATGGCCGTACTTGAATGTAGGACAAACAGCCTGCCTTCACAGAGAGTGGTGAGACGTGATCAGTTGTACAATTGGGTATAATGATGCTCATGCTGGAAGAAATGGTTAAATGAGTAATAAAAAAAAAGCTTGAGAGAGAACAATCCCTGCCTGCTATCTCACCTCCTCACATCTCCCCTGCCTAAAGTGAGAATGACTGTCAGATTGTCTGTTACAGAAAGTTACAATTCACCTCACGTCTCCATGCACTGTAGTAGAACTGCTACTCCCACATATGCAACTAATACAGCTGTCACATGCAATAAGAGTGCATGTAGACCGAAAAACCAGTGTCTGTGCGTGACGGATGATTGTTAGACCCTCTTGGAAAGGTCTCGGAATGCCTCCAAGATAGTAAAAAGGTCCACTTTATCACGATAAACAGCTTTTGATTGAGGAGCTGTCAAATCAACCCTAAAGACAGTCTTTATTGAGCCAAAAGAGCCTGGCTAATGAGAACAAGAGCTTTGAGCTGAAAGTCTGCGATCCAATGTCTGGAATTTGGCTGGTGAAGAAGGTGGATTACCTCAGAAAGATCCCACAGGGCTGCAAACCAGCCCTGCAAACGTATGAGGATTGGATTGTCTTTTCTTTTGCATTTCAAAGTGACTGAATGGGCATAATAAGACTTTCAGTACTGCCAAAACATTGCCTTGCATCAGTTTTTTGTGGTTGTCCTTATGTGAATATATGAATATATATGATGAATCCCTGTGCCTGTTACACAACTAACACAACATCTCGGGCCCTTAGAGGTAACGAAAAGGGTAGTTTGCAAATTCAAGGAAACATTAGCGCTATTAACTGGTGGAAACAGCTGGAGTATTCCTCAAGGCTAATCTGCAGGATTTTTAATTTAATACCGTGTTTCAGTTGAGGGTGATCGCCTTACCTTTTGGGGGCGTCTATGACACCCATGTCACCCAGCTCTTCATATTCCATGTGAAAGACACTGGAGAAGGAGTTCTGTGAAAAGAACGAAAGCAAGTTTATTTGACTGAGATATTACAGTAAGGGATATAGGTAGAACTTGTGGGCGGGTTACATGTGCTTGGCATAATGCCATAGCATCAGGTTACAATCAGGGTCCTGATTCTGACCTCAAAAAAGGTCTTCCGTACCTTGCTGCAGGTCCATCCTCTATGTTTTCTAGTTATATAAGCTTCCTTATATCATTCCCTCAAATTAAGTCCTTACGGCTAAACCCAAGATCCCCAAAAATCGTAAGTTAAGCAGTTGTAATGCGCACACTGCCTACAACACGTCTCCAAGCATGAAAAAAGGGTTGTTGATCTATTACCCATCAAGCCTTGCCAGAAGGAGAGTTTATTTCGACATTCCAGCGCTCCTTTCGCCTTTCCCCCCCCTTATAGGGACTTGTTTTCTCTCAACCTGCACTCCCAACCCCTCTCAAAGGATCCTTTTTCCATTTTTAAGAGGTGGGGACAGGATGTTAAAGATGGACGAGGCTTCTTCGTTTTGGAAAAATTTGCCCCCTTACCCTTGCGAGCAACACTTTTGTTCTGTGGCATTAGTTCACCCCGATCTATCTAGGTGAGAGTAATAAAGCTGTTTTAAACAGAAAAACGACCTGGCAATGTTATGACATTTATTAGGGTCTCTGGCAAGGGGGAAAGTTTACAACAGGATGACACGAGACAATGGAATTTTTTCCTGCATGTAAGAATATTGAAATAGATTGTATGTGTCTTCTCATATTCCTTGGCACAATCCGTCAAGATTTTACATGTCAAAGGAGTACAAAGGAATGGCTCGTTGGTAATATCTGTAGGGGTTTACACATGGAGTTATTAGTCAGTGGGAGATACATCAATCTCATGCATTCCGCTCATGATATATCATGAACCCTCATCCATTATCTCAATCTGTAACACAACACATCCGTGTGAGTTATGTGTTTAATAGTGGATCCGAGCGTTGGAGCTAGAAAACAAAAGATAATATATCTAACCTGAACTGACCCACATCGGTTTTTCAAATGCTTTCCTTGCTAGTCACCGCTTACAGTCATACAAATAAGTTTGGTCTGTAATTTGACATTGTTAGACATTGCAAAATGATTTAAAGGAACAGTTCAGGCTGAAGGATGGTTCAACACATTTGTGGATTTGTTTGAAAAGCCTCAACAACTATTAGATGGATGACCATTGAACTTGGTGCAGGTTAAATTATGCCCAAAGGATGACATGTGATAACTTCGCCATTATCACAATGCCAAAATTTCAATAAAACTTTGGTTTATGATCAAATACTTGCAAACTGAAGCCATTTCAAATAGCCCAAACTTTACTTGTGTGTACTACTAATGAGCAAACATTGTTTTGACATGACATGAGGACACCACATTTTGTATTTGGCCTTCATCAGGGTCTCGATGTGATTTTGTTCGTCCATTGTGAGTGTCTTAAGTAACTTCAACTATTTCTAAGGTCCATGGTCAAAGACGACAGGCTGAAAGGCGTCGGCCTCACAAAATTTTTGTTTTTGTATTTCAATTTTCACTATTGATTATGAACATCTGCATTTAGCTCAAGGCACCACTATGTAGAACTACAGTGAGCTCTTTGGCTAATCATGAAATAGGCAATTTCATTGTTTAGGTAGGAGGAAAGGAAGATAGACTGGGGGAGTAGAAGACAGAAAAACAGGATGAAATAAAGAGGGAATAGAAAACAGCAGGTGGTTAAACAACTGTAGAGATTGGTAAAACGTGTGCACATACTCACACACACACACACACTGCCTAATACATTTCAGGACACCTGAAGCCAATCCAAGAATTATTTCTACTGGGGAGAGTTAAACAGTTTAGAAGAACAAAACACTCCCACTGGCGATCCAGATGTCAAACCCTATCACATAACAGTTACACACTTAAACCCAAAACACACACATTCATGCACGCACATCATACAAATGCCAGCACAATCAGACATGGTGAATTATCCACAAATGCAAACAGATACTAACAAAACACATGTGCACACATGCATAGAAGCAAAACACAAATTATTGCAACTGCACAGTGCAAGTACAATGCAAAAAACATCACATACATACAATATAGTGTGAGTTATATTAAAAACAAGCATACACACATGACTGTTTCTAAACATATGCCACACACTGCAGTAAAGTGAAGTGAGCCAATACAGGACAAAGTCTTGAAAACTCTTTTGTTATTGTTGGTACGGTCAAGTGTTAAAGACCAGCACTGTCATTTACAAGACTTCCTACAGGAAAGCGCCTTTCCTTGAGGAAAGGTTCTGATAAAATCCACAGACCTGTGGGTCCTTCTTGAGAAACTACAGACATTTAATGCTGACACCTGTATACAGTGGGTCCGTCTCGCAGATAAGGCCAGTAAAAGTTCCTGATCTCAGAGTAAATGTTTAGTAAGGAAAGAGAGAGAGAGAAGGGGGAGGAGGGGTATAAAAAAGAGAGACAGCTGGTCTGGCAACCCTGAGGTCATGAGAGGGACAAACACACACACACACAGTATAATAAAAGTGGGTTGTAACAGCGCCAGTAGAGCTCAGAACACACATAAAACATCCTGATTCATCATTTTAAAGAGTTGGTTCACCCAAATTACAAAATAAATAAACACAATTCTAATTTTCCTCTCGTGGTATAACCACACAGTTTTGGTTTGTATTAGTCCAGGTTGTGAATGGCTTTAGATCTACCCCAACAAAAAGGAGGTAGAAGGAATTCTGTTTGTGGTGTTCACAGAAGTGAAAATTACATTTATTTACATTTACACTTTGTCTAGCACATATAATGTTAACTGTGTTGACCATCTTAGTCGTTAGTTATACAAGTAATTGGTCATAGACCAAAGCATTGGACGACTAAGAAATGTTACCCTGAAGATGGAGCTAGATGAAAAGTCAGTGGATCACCAAAGTTCTTAAAATGAATCCTGGGGGGATCATGACGGTCTGAACTAAATTTCATGCCAACCCATCCAATACTTGATGAGACACCTAATTATAACCTCTAATGTCAACTTCATGGTGGCATTAGAGAAATGTTAATGGGATCCTCTGCTGATCATGAACATCTCTACCAAATTTCATAACAATCATCCAGTTGTTCAGTTGAGATATTTTGGTCTGGATGGAACCAAGTAAAGGACCAACCGAATGATCAACAGGTGACACTGCTACCCCTTAGAGTCCCACTACTGGTATGGCTGAAAATGAAAGGTACTGAACTACATTATGACACAGGACCCTTCTATTAAACAAGGCCTCAAAGGCAAAAATGCAGTATCCACCTTAATGGCTTAACCAGTTCTTTGGTGCAGCATATAACCAAACAAATTACCACAAATGAATTGCCACACAGACTACCTGGGGCTTTTGGAGGCCCTGAGTGTCTGGTTGCCTGATTAGTAATCCAGTTTTGGGCATCTGTTTAAATAGGGAGTATTTTTTTAGTAGAAAGCAGTTCCAATGGAAACTCCTCGTAGTGACATCTGAGGATTATTCCGATGAACCAGCACCTTGTTTCTTGCTTGTGCTGATGATTTTTTATGTCAAAATTCATTCCCATTGAATTGGACTGAAAGCAAAAATCGGATACAGATATTTCAAAATGTGGGCACATAAAACCAAAACTATCGCTTGGACTATGTACCACAAGAGGCAATATGATTTGTGTTTTATTAAGTTAAAAGATTTTCTCAGTCCTATTATTCATCTTGACTTCATTTTGAATATATCTGTTATTAAAAGTCATTCTGGAATGTATATAAAAGCTGCTTTCATGGCATGGACAATGTTTAAAACAAGAGCCTACGTCTCAATGGATCTAACCTGGTTATAATAAATACCAGACAAAGTTAAACACCAATGTTTTGCAACCTAATACAAACCACTTCAACAGCATTGCATTCCCCATTCAGTTAAAGCAAACCTTAACACAAATGTGGAACGGTGAATTGGCTATGTAGTTGATACTTTGTGAAACCAATATTTCGAATAACATTCAGTACAGTCAGCCATCAGCCCAACGGAATGATTATAAAAATGAAATCTTGTTGTTGGGATTGGTGGTGAGGTTGGAAATGACTGCAGTGCTGTGATGTAGGTAAGTGTAGATAAACTTACACTGAATCCTGTTGACTGGAAAATATTACTCCAGAGATATGAGACATCCTGTGTATCTGAACATTTACCAAATAAACAATTGACACGTTCAACAAAAATATTTCACCCCTCCTTGTTAAAAAATGTAACTAAATAGCATGTCCACCCAACACCCACACATCAGCTGCTAAATTGGTAACAATGTGCATTGAAGTGGACATTTTATGGCACCAGTTCTTTCAATAACACACCATTCCCTGAAAGTATTTATAGTTACTTGACAGTCAGAACAACAGACCTGTCAGATGCATCATTTCTTGTTGAAAGGGTCATGGACGCGGGTAATACACGTTTCCAAGTGTTAGTCAAATTAACATTAAGAATGGCTTGTTGTTATGTTCAAGCATGTGCTGTGTACACAGTACAAGTACACATAAACACGTCAGGCCTGAAGTAAGCAGTACTCTCTGAGAAACAAAGGTTCTTCAAAGGTTCCTTATTATTTAAAATAAGTGTTTAATAAGAGCATTTCAGAATATTGAACACATCATGCCTTCACTGTTGCTTGCTTGAATGTAAAGGTCTTTGCATTAAAGGACTAGTCAGTTATTTGTTACTGTGTATGCCTTTTGAATTTAAAGTCTAACCACCATGAGCTGGGTTCTGCTCTGAGAAAAAGTTATAATAAACATGAATCCTTTAAAAAAATGCATAAGGATCTATGTAAAATCCATTCAACAAATTGCATGTATATATATATATTTGTAATAATTTCCTGGTAAAACCCAATAAAAAGCTGAACATCACTTTTTATAAATAGATTTTGATAGATTATACATCCACACTGACTTAACACATTTCAACTGGTTCCACATAACTCCTACTAATTTAAACCCATTTACATAAATACAAACAAACAAACTAAATCTGACAGTCACATGATCCCTGTCTCTAAATGAACACTGTCTGCTCATTGTGCGGGAAGTCAACAATTTCTGACTCATACATCCAAACTGATCATAACCAACACTAAATTAAAACTGGTTAAATAACTGGAAACACAACCAGCCATACAACCATTGGTGGGTCTGGTGTTTTATCCCAAGAACCTACCAATAGCTGCACGACCAAGAAAGTTCTTTGAGAATGAATGATGTTTTAGTAAAAAAGGTTCCTCTCAGGTATCATGTACTAACTTGAGCCTAAAAGGATAAACCCTAGTAGTTTCCTTTCCTATAACAAAATCAGAAGGTTCTTTGATTACCTCTGCCCCAGACAACAAAGCCATGTGGAACCCTCCATTTTCTGGGTGGACAGTTTCATTGCACATATATTAGCTGTGCAATTTTCTCCTCTCGAAATTACCCTGAATCACCACCTTTCTTCTAAAGCACTGCTGTTTGTGGTCCAAAACTATGGTAGAGCTCTCAATTTGCTGCCACACACACACACACACACACCACTTCCTCTATGAATACAGCAAGCACAGAAAGAAATAATTAGAAACCCTCTGCCGAACAAACAACTAAAAGTCCTGGTCCTCTCAAAAGCCTTTTTTGAGGTTTCGCCCACATCGCATGGCCTTTATTAGGCCATGAAGAAATAAGTAATGAAGAAACTGAACCACTTTTGACAATGAACCACATTTAAATGAATGCAGTCATCATTTGCTGAGGAATTCTGTAAGATGTGGTTGAAATTTTTGAAACAGCTAAATGGCATCAAAAATTGGAAGCCTATCCCTCCCAACTAAACAACTAAAAGTAAGTGATCATCCTTCACTCTAGATTCTAAGTCTAATCATTCCATCACTCTGGATTTGACGCTGTAACTATGTGTTGCGTTAAAAGTGACGCAAAAGAAACTTTGAAATCCAATATGAGCGGTCAGAACTGACACACGTGTGTAGAAATCCAATTGGAATCGCATGTTTAACCACCTCAAAATGTGGCTTGGATCTGGTCACATGTCATGCGGTTTTTTGCTGTTCTGACTTTCTAAAAATCAATTTGGATACAAGCTGGATATGCCAAAAATATCAGATTTGGGCTGGCAGTCTGTGTTAGTGCTAACACAATCTGCATTTTGACACTTGAGAAAAATTGAAAGCAAATGGTTGAACAGTTAGATTTGGTGGAAAAGGCTGTGTTCTGTGGGGTAGATCTCAACATCTTCTGTTCCAGAAAAATGAAAATCTGAAAAAATTCAAAATCCTGCTGGCATTTGTAACACCACTAATGACTAAAAATCCTACCTTGGAACAGAACCTCTATACTAATGATACTATGTTGTATCATTTTTTATTTGCTTTTCTGATTTTAGTGGCTTTTTATGAACACCATTTCCCATGAGCCTTGGACGTTTGCAGGTGAATTCATGGGTTAGTCAATAGGCTAAGGGTTGGTTACCTATCTGTAAAAAGAGTAGGACAGAGGACTGAGCGATTCAAAAGGTTTTAGACAACAGAGATTCACCGTAAGTAACCACTCTAAATGTTCATGGGAACTGTAGTTTTTTGTGTGCTCGCAAAATAATCTTCGGTTAACTTTGCCAAACGTCACAAAGGTTTCAATTTCGATTTCTACTGGGCATGTTTGCAGCGTGTTCTGTGTGCACTACAGGAGTTAACTGTATATGTTCTAGTCAATGTTTCAAATCCCACTGGAACCACCATGGTACCCTTCAGAAGCATCCCTGAAGCGGATCTCCACCAGGAATACACGGCTGTTCTATTTTTGACGGACAGACGAAAACACAAACAGCATAGAGAATCTGGTCGATTTTCAAAATAAAACACCCTGTGCAAGCTTCCGACTGTCAAAACAAAAGCAAAACAAATTAACTATGTACCATATTTATATATTTAGAAGCACATAAACCAGGTAAATATTTAAAGGTCTGGCAAGCAAAACGCTTCACTTCTGAAACTCTTCTGGTGAGGTTGGAAGTCGTCTGGAGAAATAGCTTCACAGACGCGACATGACCACTGGATTTTGGCATTAGAGTATGTGAAGTAAATCCCAGGAACACACTTCGATCATGCTAAACTGAGAGGGATTGCAAAGAGTTTAAGAAGAGATGAGATTCAGCTCTCTGTTCTTGCACTAATAAGCAGACTGTGATAAACTAACAGTGATCAGGACAGCTGGAGGTAAAATAACACGTGAGGACTAAGCCTCCTTCAGATCAGTTTCCTGCAACAGGACGACACACACACACACACACACAAAAAAACATAAGACCACAACACAATTTTGATCCATTACTCAAACACGAGTTTGAGTTCCAAAGTACGAGACCACCTATACCCAACCATTAAATGGTGAAAGTGAAAATCTGCTGCCTCATCCAAAAGCCTTATCTGATGTTTTGCTCATGTGGCCTGGAAAAATAGAAAGCAGCGAAAAACCAGAAGAAAACTGTGTCATTGACCACAACCATCGCAGGCCAGGAGCAGCTCGAGTGCTGCCGGAGACACACAGGTTACAGTATACTTGTCCTGAAATGTATATGGACAAAAGCGTAGATTTCCACATTCCCTATCTACTTGTGTATAAGTATTAAAAGTTTTTAGATGTTCCTTCATGTTTGGATTAAAATAATGATTAAATATAAATTGTAGATGATAGTTTCTGTGCAGACATGAGTTGATTTTAGAAGCCTGGCACCTATGGAAATGTAGGAAAACTGTAAGCGAGCTCATCTATCAATCTCCCTCTGCGTGTGACAGTTAATTTGCTTCCTTTTCCGGCGAGCTCTGTGTGTGCGTGTGCGAGTGTGAAAGTGTGTCAGTGTGTTTTTCAGGCACTGAACACTCCTGAGGAGGACAAGCCAAAACAAATGTTAATGCCCACAGAGGACTCTAACAGTGTTATATGTGTGTGTGAGTCAGTAAAGGGAAAGAGACAGTCAGTGAGAAGTACAGAGAGTATTTACATCCGAACACGGCTGGCTACTGTTCCGTCTGCTCTTCATATAAAAGTGATTTGCAAAACAGAAACTCTGCATTTCCTCATGCTGTCAGAGCGTCAGAGCTCTGTCTGACACGACTCATTATGCCGCTGAAAGCTGCTATTCATTTCCTCCTGCTAAACTTCATTTTATTTCATTTCAGGGGAAACAAAACAGCCGTCGATTGTTGTAGGCATCAACTATAAAGCTGTGAGCGGCCGCTTATTTGGACATGCCGGTGGTTTCCTCGAGATCGGCCGCGTCACGCCATGTTTTACAGTGAATCACGTAAAAAAGGTAAGAAAATAAGTCAAAATATGATGACATATATATGTTCTGCAAACTGTGGCTTCGCTCTGACTTTTAAAGGCTTATGTTAGCAATGATATTTTCAGATGTCCTTTAAGGCATTTTTTCAAATGTCTTCACAGTGGAAAGTGGAATAGTCTATATTTTGGTGTATTGCTGTGTAGGCTACACGGCTGAGTAATAAATTAGATAGATAAACCACTTTTGCACAACATGTCAGTCTAAACGTCATGACAGTTCTGTAAACTATACCATAAAAAGTGACACTATATTTTTGGGTTAAATTGTCCAACTCTAACTTTATATAAATTAGTAAAAATGTAAAAAAAAAAAAAAAAAAAAAAAAAAAAAGTGTAGTTTGTGTCTGTTATATAATAAAACTGCAAGCTACTGTAACTGAAGCAGGTTTGACTGACTCTGTGGTGTAGTTGCTGATTGCAACCCCTTCGCCTCACAATCTACTTTCGAACGTGAAGGCAAAACTACAGTAGGCGCAAGCTAACTTGAAAAAAACTGCTAAAGTCCGTATCTAGATGGTTAATAAATCACTGGAATCTGAACGGTTTCTGCAAAATATGTGAAGATTTGACATCGTGAAAGTCAATCTAAATGTAGACAATCATTTATGATAGAGTCTTGACAGTTCCATAAACTGTGTCATGAATAGTTACACCATACTGAAGTTGGTGTTTATCTTTCGTTCAAATTGCCCAAATTTAACTATATGTAAATTAGTGAAAATGAAACTCCAGGACTTATTGTTTGATATAATAAAACTGCAAACTACTGTACCCGTTGACTGTGTGTAAGAAAGAGCAGGTGTGTGTTTATGTCATATAACATGTAACTGGAAATCTGACCTGTAGTTTAAGTGGCAGAATATGTTTCAGAACTGTAACAAATAGTTGCAGAAAATACAACACGGTTTTATTTGGAGTTTGCTTAAGGACACATCAAACAGAATAAGATGTTCATACCTGCTGTGTCTATCAGCTCATTTATAATGTCTTTGAAGCAAAGCAGCACAGACCAAAATGAACATTTCAGCTTAAACTCTTAAATAATCGGAATAATAGATGGATGTATCACCAGCTGTATGCAGAATCTGTTTTTTAGATAAAACCAGCTGCTGATACAGATGCTGAACAGCTTCTTCTATGAATGCAGTGATTCAGTAACAACAAACTAAACCTTCACAGTCTGTAAAACTCTTAACGTCTCCCCGGCAACTGACGCAGGCAAACTAAGTTTATTTAAAAGTTTGATGTTATGCAAATTAAACATCCACAACTTTTTGAAACATGACAGCAAACAAATCACGCTGCTTTCTTGTTTCGACAGTAAAGCTTGAGAGATTTATTCTCTTCATCTCAACATGTTGTCACTCCAGCACTGTTCCTTCACATCATTATCGTTCACTCATTCCGCTGCCTTCCCTCTCCTCATCGGTACATTTGTCACTTTCTCATTTTGTCTTGACAGCTTATTCTCTCGCCGCTCCGTGTAGGATAATGTATGCACACCGAGACACTTCACATCTTAAACTTCATCTTTGTTTTGTGCTGCTAAATCCTTCATTGTTCAGCACTGTTGGTGTAGCTGCTGATTGCAAGCCCCTCACCTCACCCTGTCCTTTCAGCCTTGAAGAAGAAACTATAGTGGGCGCAAACCAACTTGAGTGAATCTAGAGTTTGTGTGGTCTGGGCTACTATTGAAACATGGTGGGAGGACCTATCTGTAGATATAAAAGGTTTAATCTGATGTGCTAAAAACATAACAATTCTTATTTTCAGGTGATTAAACACTCATAAAAACATAGTTATAGATATTATATTTCATTGTGGAAAATATCTCATTGGTCAGACAATGTTTGACAGCTTCACAGGAGACATCTTCACAGGTCCGTGCAAAACCTTGAACCCGAGACCTGACCACATTTTATGAGGTCAATCAGGTGTGGGTTGTCGGTTCTATTGTCGTGCGTCTTGAGTAATACCCAAGTGGATCCAAGAAGACCCGGCCATCGGTGGCCACAAGGTGGTACCAAACGACTTACGCGAGAAAGTGTCCCTACTCAGGAGGTGAAGGGTCACACAAATTAGTGATGCCAGCGTTAGGCACAGCAGCAAACAAGCAGTTACTATGGTTTAAAATGGCAAACAGTCGAAGTTATCTTGATACTCGATGCAACAAAACCGTGAAGCTGATTCTAAACGCTGACTTCAAGTGGACTTGCTGAACTGAAAAGATGTGTGGATTCGACATGCTTTACTCATGGATTTCACCAACTTACTTGGGGGCATAAAGTTTTGTTGTGATAACTTAGAAATGAACTATAACTTGTTAACGTTAATCAGTTGTAAATCGGTGGGACCATGTCTGTGTCTCCTGGCCTGGGTTAAGATCTGACTTTTACACAAACACGAACAAACATGTTACGAATACTTGAGCATGTGTGTCTGTGTGTGTGTGTGTGTGTGTGTGCTGACCATGGAGTCTTCATCGGCGATGAAGACAGTACAAGCCTCGGCCTGCATAAACGACAGGATAGTTCCTGCGATCTTCCTCAATAAAACCTCCAGACACTGCTGCTCCTCAAAGATGAGACTGGCCAAGTCCAACAGCACCTGCACACACATGCACGCGCGCACACACACACACACACACACACAAACACACACATTCAAACACAGAAGGATACATCTCATTCGTGTCTTCAAAAAACCATGCAAACACTCACCTGATTGCGTCTGTTTTCCAGCTGCGACGTCTCGTAGAGCTGAGCGTTGTGCAGGACGATGCCTGAAAAGGCCAAATAAGCCGAGAAGTCCTGTTAGGAGAGGAACAGAAGAACACGTGAGAGCCGCATACAAAGAACGGTGAGGAAGAAATGACAGGAAACAAGACCGGCATGGAAAAAATATAAATCAAAAAAGAAGACAAAGAAGAAGGAGAGATGAAGATGACAGATGATATGAGGAAGGTCATGTGCAGGTGGAGAAAGATGGAGTGAGATAAAGGAAGACAGTTTTATATGCAGTGTACCTGTGGGGGCTTCAGAGACACGAGTTTGACACGGGTCAGCACAGCTAAGGTTCTGTTTTTGCTAACAGATGTCAGGCAATCTGTCAACACTTTGGTCAAGAGCAATGGAGCTTGCCAAAGACATTTTCTTTCCTTTCTTTTACTAACCTTTTCATCTTGGTCAGTGAAGGCACCGTCTTCCCCACATTTTTTATTGATAGCCTGAGCCACTCCAACTACCTGTGAAGGATAAGGTGGAGGGAACACAGAGAGGTTAATAAAAAGAACATAGATCAAGTTAAATGACAGAAATGTCTCATAGCTTTCTTCTTTCAATCTCAAGCCAACCAAAAATATGAAAATGAAATACACAATAAGTCTTCCCTTAACTTCCCTTCTTGTCTATGGTTAAGTTCCATAACATCAGATCTACTGTGTGTTGTCTTACCTCCTCTTTGTGGTTCTTGATGGGAAGGCAAAGGATACTCTGGGTTTTGTAACCTGTGATCAAGTCCACCTCAGCATTGAACCTGGGGTCCTGGGGAGGCAAAGCATACATACATAATTCAATCTTTGAAGCAATAAAAATGGTTTACAGCAGGTCAGAGATACACTTTAGGACAGACATCAGCTTTTGATCACTGATATTCTCTGTGCATTCCTACCGAAACTCTAAATAATTCAAACTGGCAAATCAACAGACCGACTGTTGACTTGCCAAGCTTTGGATTTCTCCACATATTGAAGCTGTGTGCAGGAAAATAGAGGGGGTTTTTTTTCAGCCTTTTCAAAACTAGAAACAAAAAAAGTTCCAAAAAACTGATTTAAAAGTGCTTTGATCTACAAAAACGTGTTACTGCGTACAACATGAAACCAGCACAGCTTCAAAAGCCAGGAGTTAGCATTTGATGTACCAACAGCGTTAGTTTGTGAGGGTTTTGGATTACATTAAAAAAATATTTCAAAACAACTCTTCCCTTCACACTGTAGTATTTTCATCTCTGTAAAAAAAGACATTTCCTATGGCTATCACTTTGTATGCTGGCGGGTCTGTGCTTTTTGGATTTGGGACACGGCTAACTACCCGAGGACACACAGCAACAGCCGTAGTCCTAAAAGTCTATTTTCAAGTCATTATAAGTCATTAATTATTTAAAAGTCATAGTTACACTGTTAAAAGTCAAAAAATACTAAAGTAACACAGAAAACTACAAACCAGTACCTAACCTAAACCATTAGCTTGATAAGCTAGTTAGCTACATCTCATATCAGTAAACAAATTAAACATATTTGACTATGACTGAACTTTAAGATAATACGTAACATTCCATTGAATTGAACGGTAAGTCTGCCACGGCATAGTAAAAATGCGTACGTGCTGTCCAAGAACAAAATGCAACACCAATTTGGGGAGTTGGGATTAAGTGAGCCGTCACAATGATTGAAAAAGTCTCGACCATCAGCAGCTCCAGCAGTCCAGACCCTCCTCTGTAAGTTTAACCACCTACGCTGACGACAAATGCGGGAATCATTTGCATAAAGAAACTGATATTCTGTAGCAGCTGCACACATGCAGCAAGCAGGTTATGCAACACAAAATTCTACCCTCCTACCAAAAACAAAAGCCTCGATAGTTTTGTTAGTAGTTGTGGTTTTAGTGCTATCAATCAAGGAGGCAAAAAGAGAGAGAGTGGCCTCTGAAGGCATGTGCACCGGTGGGTGGGGAGGTATTTTGTATAGATGACTATTCTCCTGTTGGACAGGCTGACCTTTAAACACCCAGCCTTTTCTGACCATTACCATAATCCTCTAAACTCAGTAGGAGTAAAATGGCTGAATCACAACAGGATTCTTCAAGCACAGTTCTTAGTAGCTCTACACCAGGGGTGGGCAAACTTTTCGACTTGTGGGCCACATTGGGTTCCCCCCGGCCACCCACGAAGGCTTGAAAAATAGGTTTCAACAATGAGTGTCATTCTTTGAACACAATCTTTGTGTATGTTATTAACATCTTAACATATTTGTGTGTTTTTAAACATATTTAAATATATTTAAATACAAAAAATCTTCACTTTTCAACTTCACATAATTTAACTTTTCAGCTGATTTTTTAAACATGTTCATCATCAGACGTTTGCAGGCCAAGTCGCCCCAAAAGCTATCGCACCTTATTGGCAGGACCCAAGCCTGGCCCCGTCTCTGCCATACTAATAATGAACATGTCTTCACCAGTGTGGTCATTTTTCATAGTGGCAGAAGAAAACAACAGCATTGCTGTTTGCAAAAGTTGTTCAGCGACAATTCTGAGAGGAGTAAAGAAGACTTCGAGTTTTATAATACAACGCGATGTTTGAAACAAGCGGCATTAAAAGAATATGAAGCAGCTGCGGTGCTACTAAAGCTAAAACAACGCAGTGTGGATGATTGACACCTGTCACCTGTCGACCAATCAGAGTCAGGCGAATCGATTAGTAACGCCCACATTCACCTTTGACCAACCAATGACGATCCAGAATGAAGTAAACCCAAAGGTGGTATATCGCACCAAGAGGTCTCACTTCACTGTCAAAGCCTCTTTGTCTTTATAACAACCAGGCACTTCGTTACTGATTCAAACTAAAGCAGAGACAGAGCAGAAGACATTAGCAGCGTGCGCTCGCCGAGTTTTCATTACACAGTGATGGGACACATATCTTATCTAAGATATATTTTTATTTTTGGATGTAGATAGTTCGGCGGGCCGTATTGCAACGCCCGCGGGCCGTAGTTTGCCCATGTCTGCTCTACACTGTAGTGGTCCTTATTTAACTCTCCCTGCTGGGAGAAAGAATATTATTGTTATTATTAGAGGCAGGCCTTTATTCCAATAATTTATTTTTTGTTTTATAGTATGAAGTATATTTCATCATGTTTCAGTGAGAAGCCTGCTTGTTGTCTGATATGCTTGATGCCATTTTCTCTTCATCCAAACCTCAACACAAATGTCAAAAACTGCAGTTCCTCAAACGTCCACTTGAGGTTGAAGTGAGTCAGTCTCCATAAGTCCCCATGTTCAAATGTCCAACTTCACAGCAGAAATAAACATGTTTACAGCCTGGTACAAAAAACAGTTTTGGTCTCTGTAGCTAATTTCCCCGTTCATGACAACTGCACTGAGGGTGAATCTATATACAACTCACCTGTTTACATTATATTAAGACTTAAAATATGCAAGATTAACAGTGAGGACGCTTTAATTGACAAGTGGGTGCTGTTACAAATGGCTTGTTGAGTAACCAGGCATCATTCAGCCCACCTGAGCTCCCCCCACGTTCCACGTCTTTGCCGATTTCTGGATTAGCCAAGAGGTGATGGCAGTCAAAGTCACCACACTGAGCTTCACAACGGCTTTTCAGAAATTTGTGGGTGACATCATGGAGATTACATCCATGTTTGATACGGTCTGTGGCTTTGTTGATGTACTTCTGTATTTACTATGAATGAAATGTGGAAATGTGCCTCGTGTGTTCGCGATGTAGATTAATATATAAAAAATGATAAACTTTGCCAAATGAATTGATGTTTTCCAAAATAAGCACAAAAAAAAGTTGTTCTTCTTCTTGGCATGGACGTGGCGTGCTCTCAGCCATAAAACAACAAATCATAACGTCAGGAAAGCATCAGGTTTCAGATACTGCAAGGTTTTCTTTTAAATTGCATCAGCAATTTGAAAAGGGGTTATTATTAGAAAAACGTCTTTTATGGACAGCACACACACACACACACAGACACACACACAGAGTAACTTTAAACTGACTGATAATGGCTGCAATTATCTCCATAGAGTTTTTTTTTATCCCTATCAAAACTCCAACCCAAATCATTGCCTCTTTCACTCTGCCACAAGCCGCAACAGCCTTTCACTTACACAAAACCCTCAGTTTACATACACACAAGCATCATTTTTCAGAATCCAACAAATATGTGGCCGGATCAGCTGAAATCAAAACACAACTCAGTGAATGATAGATAAGTCCTGCAGGCCACCCCCCCCCCCCCTCAAAGCTTCCATGGTGGATTGAGCACAGTGCAGGCATTTATAAGGACACCCCCCCCCCCTCTGTGTAGTTTGGTTTGGCCTATGCTGTTGCCAGACACTTAGTTAGTGCCGCCCACAGAGGACTGAACTAATGTAAACAGGCATATCTCTCATCACGCTGCTGAAATCAATGTAATCCTGAGCACACTAATGGGAAGGTAAAGATCCAGTCAGATAGCTGGGGAGTCCCTCGGATGACGCAGGTGGACTTCCTGGAAGCAGTATCAGGTTCTGCACACACACATACACACACACACACACAAATATAGCTTGCAGCATACACTCAGGTAATCTATCGTAACAATGTGCATGAACCGAGTAAATCACACACACAACTACTGTTGATTTACACACACACACTTTTATGTTAACGCACACCTTAACAAGGTGAGTCATTGCACAACACACACACAGCTAACGTGCACTCACCTGAAAGCAAACCCAAATACACACACACACACACACACACACACACACTTTGTTATTTTCATTACACATATTCATATGTGCTTACGTGTACACACGCACAATCAAAACCACACTTGAACCACCTAGAAGATGCACACACACACACCTCTACGCGCACACACACACACATGCTCGCAGCAAGCTAATTGGACACAGGTGGACACACCCTTCAGCCACTCTTGTTCTTTATTGGTCATGTTCTCACCTCGTCTCCTCACACACATCTTCCTCACATCATCATCATCACCATCATCATCATCTTCTGGTTGGCAGGCAACCAGGAGAAGGTACACAGCAGGAAATGTCTCTCTCTCTCTCACACACACACACCCATAGCAAATGATGTCAGACACTCAGGATGCTGTTTTGTGGTCTGTGAAGTTTGATGACAAAAAGTCTCAAATCTTTTTCATGGCAGCGAAGACAACATCTGTCATCAGTTTTCTTCAGCTGAAGAGCGGTTTTGTTTTCTGTGGCTCGTGGATCAGGAGCACAATCTGCTGATTTTCGAGAGAAATGCTGCATGTTATCAGCAGGAAATGAGTCGTTAGACAAATGACTTTATCTTATTTAGTAAGTGAGTTTTAAAAATCTATTCACAGTCAGTGTGCTTGCTTGTGCACTAATAACCTCATTATGTGCTGCGTGCGTCCTGCTTTCACAGATCTGGAGACTGTTCTGAGCATGTATACAAAGATATGAATAACCAGAAGCAGGTTATGTTCCATGTTGAAGCAGAGGTTTACCACATATCCTGATACATGAAATCAAAACCAGGCTCCTAGTAAGTATTTAAAAATGTTGTAGTACTCAAGATCCATCCTGTTCTTGTTGCAGTTACTGTTAGTAGCTGTCACCTCTCCACACTCACCTTTACCTGCGCTCCATGAAAGTGAATACAGGAGACAGGACGAGAGGCTGCGTCTGTCTGAGACAAGATGTTCTTCTTAAACTACAAAGAGTTCATCTGCAAAACAGTGAGATCTTGACTCGGTCTTGACGGTCTCGACACTGGCATTTAAACAAACTTGGTGACAGCAAAGCATGATATACCACTTCACCAAATATGGCAATGTTTAGTTATTGACTCCATCTCTATATTATTGTGACAACATATGGAAGTATCAGGTTATGACACAAAAAAACTTAAACGTTTCTTTGCCCTAACAGGGACACGTTTGTATTGTAACAAGAACATTTTTTGATATAACTGGAACAAAATGACGATAAAAATATGAAGATAATAAGAAATAGTATTAAAAAAAGATGCAATATGTCATTATCACAAAACTACAAAAACTTCCAATGACTCAATTTTTTTTATAGTCGACTTAAAACGAGGTTAAAACGTTAAGAAAGGTTTCCTGTTAAAAGTTCTTATTAAAATGGAATTATTTGGTATTCAGTGGTAATAAGAAATATGTGTCTTTAAAACATAAAAATGTCCTGCAACGTGATATTCATATGTCTCAAATTTTGTCCTAATTTTGAGATATCCGCTTCTCAGATTTGTGCCTCGAGCTCAACACGATGGTAGTGAATGGAATTTCATTGGAGTTGCTCAAACCTTTGAAGATTTAAATAAATAATAAGACCTTGTTTCACAGGCAGTGTCCCCGTTACTGTGGATAATCAGAACACAAACTGCGAGCACGTCTCTATTTGTCCTGATTCCTTTCTGCACAGTGAAAGTTCACGCCGGGTTGAAATACCTGCCAGCTGCCAGTTTAAGAAATAATAACAAAAACACACAAAAAAAAAATCAGCAGGAAGCAGTGACGTAATTCCACTTCGTGTCCAATATCACTTCAGTGTATTCAGAGATTTTGTGGAAATGGCTGCCAACAGCTCTGTATAAGGCGGAATATCAAGGAGCGGACACTCGATAAAAGAAAAACTTCAGATACGCCTCACTGACGTGATTTACGCTGGAAATAGTAAAACTGTGAAATTCCACTGTCCACTCTTGAGTTTGAAATATTGCAGGTTATAATGTTAACTGTATAAATCTATACGGTCGGTTTGAAATTCCTCATAGAGAAACCACACACACACACAGAAGTCAAAGATATGAACACACGCAGAACACATGCATTTAATTACAGCCACATACTTTCTCTCTCTCTCTCTCTCTCTCTCTCTCTCTGTATGTCTTGCTCTCTCTCCACCGTCCTCCACCTCGCTCCCTCTCTTCCACCCACACACACGAACGCCGCGCACATCTGCTTCTTTTTGAAGGCACTCGTAACTCTTCCGCAGGAAGGTCGCACTCGGTGTGCAGCCAAAGACGTACACTCGCGCAAAAAAAACTCATAACGGAACAGCCTTTCAAAGAAAAATCTTAATTTGTAGAAATAAAGTCAGGAGCAGCTGGAGGGGTCAAAGGTCAGTGGCTCAATCTGCAGAGGTCACACTGATGAAATCCAAACCCCTTCACACACTCCAGTGGTGGCAAGCTAGGCTTCCAGACCTGGAAGTCCTGGATGCAAGCACTTTTTAATTATTATTAATTATCGATCCATAATTGAAATAATATAAATAAATCAAATAGCAATATATGCTGCCACTGTTTGAGGGGAGAATCTTTTACCACACACCTTTCACTACAGTCAAATTATTATTTTTTTTTATTATTATTATTATTTAAAGCAAGAAAGTAAAAAAAAAAAAAAAAAAAAGACTGTGTTACAATCTCATGTCAATCAGGTTGTGATTAGCCTAGCTTAGCATAAAGACTGGAAGCAGGGGGAATCAGCTAGCCTCGCTATACGTAAGGGATCAAATACACCTACGAATGCCTCTAAATCTCACAGAAAATCATTTCTTTAAATTCAAAATTCATAAACAAAGCATTGTGGTTCTGTAGAGGGACTACTTCTTGACCAACAGCAGTTCTTCCACCCTCCTGTTATTTACTAAAAAACAGTCACATCACATAACTCCCCATAAAAGAAGACAAATCCAGATCATTGGTGAGACTTGGACGTCAGAAAGGTTTGATTATTGATTGAAGCGAGATGGTGACATTCTGCTGAAACCCGATCACTCAGAAGGTCAGTACACCGAAACTGTCAGAGGTCAACATCTCACCAGGCACTCTCCAGCTACTAAGTGAAAGTGTGTGTCTGTGTGTGTCTATGTGTGTGTGTGTGTGTGTGTGTGTGTGTGTGTGGTGATGATGAACCCTCCAGAGAAGCTCTTTGACCTACTTGTCCTTCTTTGATCCCACTTCTTCCCTCCTCAAGTCTGTGCTCTGTCAGCAAAAAACATTAAATACACCCAAAGCAAACACACGCCTCTTTCTTCTCCCACACACACATACACACGTATGCACACACACACACACAAATGCGTAGACAGCAAACCACCTCGTTTCAGGCTTCAGCATCCAAAAAAAAGAAAAGAAAAGGAAACCAAACCGCATGAAATCCTGCACATCCTCACCTCGTAAGCGTTCTTGATATTGAGCGGCTGTCCCGTAGCGGCTACGTGTCCCACAATGCCCTTGTTCCACTCCAGCCGGATGCAGTTACTGGAGGACTCCTCCAGCGTGGATCCCTCGGCTACGTCGAACAGGCGACTGACCAAGAACTTCCTGTTGGAGCTGTCCTCTCCCACCTGAGACCACACATAGGACGTGTTAGATTTTAGATGGAATATTGGATCCTCTTATTTTTCTGTTTAAAATAAGAAAAGTCAACTCCAGATGAACCAAACATTCTTGTCACTGACATAGATAACACCACTACACACTATATAAAGGCAGAACTGAGGCAGAACCAGGAAGACCTAGCCCACTACCTGAGACCCAGGATGTATGGATGGATGATGTACTTAAATAAGCATAAGCATGTAGTTAAATAAGCTTTAAAGTCTGTGTAAGGTAAGGGTGAATATGTGTTCTAAGTTTTTTAGACCAAAGAAGAAAGTGTTATTAACCACCCAGCCAAACTTGAATGATTAAAAATATGAACAAGTTTATGAAATTAGGTGTCAAAATCAGGTAAAAATAAATTCTCAGCTCCAGGACTGAGGGGGGCGTGTCCTCTGAATGTAGTGAAGCCACGCCCACTCGTGGCAGCAGTCAAGCAGCCATTTAAAAGTGACTGAAACGTGTCAGATGAGTTCAGAAAATGACATGACTAACTCTGAAACACTCTGAGTGAGATGAATTTATCTCTATCTCTCTGCAGGGGTATGCTCAGGGTGGCCTCAGCGTGTCATCGAGCTACCCTTTAAGGACCACCCACAAAATCCTGGACTGAAAACTGGAGAAAAACTGTTTGAACCTCTAACTCCACATTTCAGTCATTAATCATTCACTGTCTTTTCACATGTTTTCAGCCGAAGTCGAGGCTGCAGAGTTTTACGCAAATCTAAAAGCAGCTCTTGGTGATCTGAGACAGCTCAGTGGTGACTCATCCAATCTCATCACACAGACCTGTGTGATCTCTGAAAACATGTTCTCTGTGTTAGGATTGGACGGACAAAGCCATGTGATTCTGAGTTAAGTGAACAAGCACCATTATAGGTTAAAAATACCAGGTGGGTAATCAAAAGCTGGTGGCAACAAGTGGCAATATCATGGCAGTTACAGTGTCTCCGGTAAGACCAGTTAGGGTTCTGAAGCCGTTTCCATTCCTACCAGGAAGAGTGAGTAGCGGTCTGCGGCGATCAGCTCGTTGATGTGGAGGAAGATCTTGTGGCAGAGTGCTGTCACGTCCAGATGACTCGACACGTCCTTCACCAGCTCCAGCAGCCTGGTGCAGCGGTCAACCCCGCTCCCACTACCTGCCCCACTGCATCCACCTCCGTTTCCTCCCCCGCCGACACCACCCTCACCCATCACCGAGCCCCAGAGAGGAGGGACTGTCTTGCGGTCAGCGTCGCTCAAAAATGTCAGAGAGCCCTCAGAGTCTTTAACCACGATGGGTCTGAGAGGGCGGTCAAACTCGGATGCTGAGATTTTGCGAGTGGGGGTGCCCGGGGCCGGGCTGGAGACTGTGGCCGGGGACGGGCAGCGGTTGTCCAGGAGGCTAAGCGTGGGTGGGAGGATGATGGAGGCAGAGGGGGGAGCGGGGTCTGTGGAGGACTGGTGGGCACGCTGCTGTGGAGGATTTTCTTTGGAGGCAGATGTTTGGATGGAGTGGACACGCTCAGCAAACCAGGCATTCACCATCTCCCTGTGGAAACAGAGAAGAAAGTGTATCCGACACTTTGCAACTGGAGCAGAAGATACCGTATCTGTACAGCGGGTACAGTAACTGTTTCAGGTGCACTGTGGGTTAAAGTGTCAGGAATGATAAGACCGTCTGAAACAGATTACAAGTGCTGCACGACTGACAATGAGAGTTTCCACAAACAGAGCTTTTATTCGTGACAGACAAGCGAGCACATATTGAACAAATGATTAAAGACACAAGACAGCACACTGGTTGACAGTCACTAATTAACCCACAAAATCCCACAAGGACACAAACTCCTCTCTGTACTTGTACTGAAACAAAAACAAGACATTCACATGCTCAAAACTGGCAACTGGCTCCAACCACAAACAATGAACACTTGGTCCCATCAGCTCAGCAATCCTAATGTGACACGCAGTCTGTGTGGAGATCTCATTTGTACCCAACTACAACCAACCAGAGGTGGAGCATCTGGAGACTCAGACCTCTAATAGCTAGCTTAGATTTCCAAAGTTCTTGGAAATTCTGTTTTTTTGAATTTGAAACTAATTTAACTGAGGTCAGATGTTTGGTTTAAAGAAAGACAATTTTGGAGAACAGTTGTAACCGTGACCTCAAATGGCAACTACAGTATTATTGCAGCACTAAGTTTTTAACTGGTTACAAAACTGTTCAAATTTAATACTGATGCCTCTGTATGATCCCAATAAAAGAACATGTATGGATAGATGGTAGATGGATTTTGAATAATAGCCACCCAATCAAGATTGGAAGCGGAAACACTACCTCATTTGTCCACAGGGGCCACAAGAGTCAACTCGAAAACTAAGTCTCTAGTTGCTGTTGCTAAATATTTTATTATTAACAATGATGAAATAACTATGTGTAGCATTTCAGCTCATTGTTTTGGTTTTACAGCCCGCTACAATCGACGACTGCAATCGACCTCATTTCTAGCAGCGTGCAGCTTTTTTCAGCTGAAAAAGCTCACTGTACACTGCCTGTGCAATTCATGTTCAACTTTAAACTGAAGATGAATCTATCCGTTCACCCATCCACCACTTGCTAGTCACGTCTTCTTCCAATTAATCCCTTCCTGTCTGAGATTCCTCTTTTCTTTCTTTCGCCTCACTTGTTCTGCACATCATATGCACCTGAAAACATCTTCATCTCAAGTCTGCCGCAGGCTAAAATCAAGCTTTTGTACCTGTGAAATTGGACAGCAAATGACATCTCTGAGAATAGCGGGCACTGGCGATAACACGATTGAGGATTTCATTACTGGAAAATGTTGAAAAGAAATGTAGAGATGAAAATCCTTTCTGGAGTTAAAGTACGACCAACATTGGGTAATAAAAGTGAACATGGGGACAGTGGATATGTGATTATCTGCTGAAACCCTCTTAAGTGTCTTAATGTGGATGGAACAAATCTAATGTGAGCGTGTGTATGTGTGTGACAGTGTGTATGTTAGTGTGAGAATGGTAAATTTGATGTGATTACAGAGAAGCTCTCCAATCAGCCGACACATTGTCTAATCAACTCCTACAACACAAACACACGCAGACGCGCACACACATTTTCGGCCATGCTTTCCACTGAAGGTCATGTGACTGCACTGTGATGTTTCCACACCAATCGGAGGCTCCGTTCACCTGAGCGGAATGCAAGAAACCGAGGGAAGTCATGGAATTAAACCATGGTATCTTGGGTTCTGGGCCAGGCAAATAAAATAAGGAGCCACAGAGAATGGGGCTGTTATCTGACGGTGCCAGTCAGGTTGAGTTCTCCTCACTCCCATCTCCCATTGAGCCGCCTGCCTCCCCACAGAGCCGACCCTAATGTATCCAGTGGAGGTGTGGCTGAATCAATACCTCTCTAAGAAATGCCTCTCAACCAGAACGGCAGAATGGCTGATGTGTGCAAACCTCTTGCACAGAACCGATCAACTCAGGTCGAAAAACAGCAGGAGAGGAATGCTCTTCACAGAGAAAATAGAGATAAGATAGTGTGCGTTAGAGTTACCGGATGAAAGAGAAGTTGCCATGGTGGTTTAAGTGGCCAAATGGGTCTGAAGGGGGTTTGTCGGTAAAACAAACACAGACCTGGAGTGTCCTGATGAAGAGCTGCCACGCTGATGAAATGTACAGATACGCTTTCTGCTAAAGAAATGCCTTATATAGCTGCCCCTGCCTGATTTGGAAGCCTGTGTTTGCGTAGGAAATTAAATGTCTAATTTGCACCTAGCCACGCTCTCTAAAAAGTCTGAAAGGCTGCGACAGAAAGAAAGAAAAAAAATCATTGACGGCACAGGGTGGCTGTGCGGAAGGCTTGTATAATTATCACCCATTTATCAAGAGTATGGGGCTGAGAATTAGAAACATTGGCAGCAGTAAAAGTTAATGATTAAAAGGCCCCTGTGCAACTTCTAGAGCTCTTACTGATTGTGAAGTGGATGGTGAAATGAAACAGAGCTGAGCTGAGTGCACTGGAGCAGCTCTGCAGGTACCTGAGCGAGGGAAACACAGGGGTGTCCAGGTCGGGATGGACCCCCATCACTCCTGCTGGAGCCGGACTGTTTTACTGTTAGATATGATCCGTGCAGGGTCACCTGGAATACAAACACTCTCATCTAACATCCCTGCTTGGCTGTGGAGGCTGCACACAATGCAAACACTTTGTTTGCAGAGATACTCTTTTGGACACTTCACCATGTAAACAAATCCACCACCCAACCACGCACGCACACGCACACACACACACACACCACCCCTTACTCCTCTTTTACCTTGACGCCTTCCTGATAAAGTAGGAGTGCGTGAACTCCAAGTGGTCGTCCAGCCACGCTTCCATCCTCTCGCTTTCCGGGGAGCAGCAGCAGTCCTCCATGGCGCAAAGGCGACAACAGTCTCCCACCGTGAGCTCCGGTTACCGTCTACATCTATAACACGGAAGAACCGGTACCGAATAATGTGTACGGAGATAGACTGAGAGGAAGAGAGGGAGAGAGCGGCTCCGAGGGAGAGAGAGAGAGAGAGCTGCTCGGGGCCGGTGGGTCGGACGGTCGGTCGGTTTGGTGCGCGCGGATCATAAAGCGGTGACTGTGCGCTTCCTAGTTGGTGAAGCGACTACTGGAGGATTAGAGAGTGAGAGAGAGAGAGTGAGAGAGAGAGAGAGAGAGAGAGAGAGAGGTTACCCCCTCCCTCATCCTCGCTCTCTCACCCTTCTGATAAAGGACGCTACAAATAAACAAACATAAAAATTATTGATAACTCAGCCAACTCATGATATTATTGGATTTTACACATCATAAGGCCATGTAGACACGCTGACGATAGCTTATCAGAAAAAGAAATCCTGCCAGTGCATATTTTTTTTCCTAATTCCACATAATTGATTAAAACGGGATATAAATGTATTTGTGTTGCCAAAGATCATAGAGGAAAAGTGCAGAGGCTGATTCAAGCCCAACACAAGCTGGTTGTTAAATGAAACACATTTAAAGGGTCACTCCAGTGTTTTAGCGTTGGTAAAGTTGGTGAACTCGCTAAAAGATTTAAAAAAGGATGGTCAACATCACACAGCAGAGGCAGAGATATCCAAATTTTTAGTCTGTGTCAAACTCCAAAAACACTGGATACTACATTTCCCATAATGCAACGTCATACTCTGTCTTCAATAGATTCCTGCCAGGTATCTTTAAAACTCTACTTCCTTTTACAGACTTTATGTTAAATAAGCATAGTCACCAAAACTAATCTCAGATAATTATTGAGTTGGATTTGAGAAAGGTTCTCCGAAGCAAATACAGGCATCTTTAAAACTCTACTTTCTGAGTTTGTGACACTGGTTATCTGTCGTAGTCGCAGAGCCTAATCTCAGATAACCCGCCTGGGGACATCACTATCATCAAAAAGTCCTTAAGAAGAAAATATATAATATAACTCTGTCAGCTAATTTCCATGTGTAAAAGTGTTGGGTTGCACCTTTAAAGGCAAAAATGTTCCTGTCGGAAGCTCCGTCCAGTTTTTTTACTTCAGTCATGTGAAACAGTTGGATGCATCTTTATAGGGCGTCTTATCTCTCTCCTACCACCCTTTAAAAAAGAAAGCTACATAACGTCTCCATAAAATAACCATTAACAATCCCTTGGGGTTTTGGGGAGGTGGGTTAGTAGTTAGGGTTAGGGTTAGGGGGATGTTCCACACTGGCACACATTCCCAAAGGAAAGATTTCTTGTGGTCAAAGATAGCTCCTTAGAACAGTTGTGATATCTTAAAAGAATGTAGCATTACAGGCACTGGTCTTTGTGGAGGTATTTTAAGGAAACATTAGTTCCCTGACAGTGTTCACATAACCATGACTGAAGGTTATGTATAGACCTTCTGGGAATGTTTCTGCAGACTAATGAAACTAAAATGAGCATCTTTTTTAAAGGTTATAAGCAAAAGTCAGGTCCCACATCAGAAGCTAAGGGTTGAGTTTTTTCACTGGCCTAAAACTGAGGCCTCAGCAGGCGCATATCTGGGTTTCTAAAAACCCAACCCTACTGAGCAAATCTGAGTCCCAAATCTGACCACAGACTCCAAGCAACACAATCGTGCAAACCCAATACTTTGATGGGACCCATCGGGTTCATGGAAGGGTAACCTGGCTTCTGCTGCTCTTAGGGTAACCTCAGGGGGTCTTTTGTGATTTCTGTACAATAAAGGCCAGTGAAATACCAGAAAGTTAGTGCATAGAAGAATAGTTACTGTCACCAACAATTAGCTGCATTTTATACAGTCCCAATGGTATCAGTTTTGGGTCGGGTTCAGAATTCTAACTTAGCTTAGCTTATAATTGTATGTTTTCTGGTAGATATACATACTGTAGATGTCAAACAAGTGTTACAGAGTTTTGAAGCGTCTATATATTACGTATTGTCATAACCGTTGATGTACTGTTAATGTTTTAGTAGCTGCCTTTTCTACAACCAATGAAAAAGTCAAGACATTGTTAGCCTTAGCATACAGATGGGAAGTATGAAGAAACAGCAAGCCTGGCTCCATCTAAAGGGGAAAAAAAACACTAAACACACCCTTCCAACACCTCAAAAGATTGAGAACTGCCAAGCTTTACAGGAGCTGTTAGCTAGCTTAAACACGTCATGACTCCGGCTATGTACTACATGAGATTGGCAATCTTCTCATTTCACTCAAAAAACAAAGACGTGTTTTTACAATCTGTTATCCACCACAATGTATGTGAAGTTTAAATTGAGTCCATCGAGTAAAATGACTGTAATCTTACTACTGAGCAACCACAGACACCTGAACCCTGGTGTGGTGTTTCAGTTGTACAGGAAATTAAAGTCACAACAGAGTACCACAGATACTCAGAAGTCTGCTATGCACACATCCTATAGGAATATAAAGAAGATAAACATACGGTAAAGTAGCTCTGAGCCCCACCGACAGACTGGTGGGGATCTTTGCACTTATTTATCTTGGCTTTTACACCATGATGCACATCTATCATCTCCAGGGAATAAGCACCACAGAGGATTTTCATTCATTTCTGTTCAGATATTTGTTTTACAAAACGCTGATTTATAGCAACTGAAAAGAAGACCTATCAGCCCATCTGCTGTAATGAATACCCCAGAAAGAGGCAGATGGCTTCATTTTCTCACACTGCACAGACACAAACAAAATAAATAATAACTGTGAGAAATATGTCAGAGAGGCTTTAGATGTTAGGAAAAACACTGAATATCTTTCTGATAATAAAAAAAAATCAAAGATTGAAGCACTGTTGTGAATTTAGAGGCGGGGTAAACAAATCATTCATTGACCTTACTTAGCCTGCACGCTGTAATTAAGCTGCTAGTTCCAAATAAGCAATTCGTAATGAACCCGAGCAAGAAACAACTTTTCAATTATCCAGTGAATCACATAGCTGGAGGAGCGCAGGCTTTTATTGATGAAGTCTAATGGCTTTCAGTCTGCATGCCTGTCCTCGTTGTGCTGGTCTCCAGTGTCCCCCCACCACACACACACACACAGCTGGACACTTGGCCCCCGTAGGTGGTGTTACCTTACCAACAGATGGTGGCTGGTTGTCCCTGGAGGGTGGGGTGGGGGGTGGGGGGCATCCCAGCCTCCCTCAAAACCTCCCACGAACCGCACAGCACAACCAATCACAGAGACAACAGAGCCTCTCTCTAGTCAATCTGATGGTGAGATGGAGAGAGAGGGGGACACACAAACAGACACACCTCGCTGTGGTCTCTGCATTTTGGATTGTCTCTCCACAGCATATGTCATCCTTGGATTTCTTTATATCCTGTGCATGTTGCTTATGAACTGTTTATGACATATTTTGGAGTTCACATGCTGTGCACATTCACGGCACATTTCTTTTCTATTATACTTTTCACGCATGCCTCGTACACTGTCCACCCTTAAACAACCTCC
The DNA here is from genome assembly GCA_004119915.2 of Collichthys lucidus. Taxonomy (NCBI): domain Eukaryota; kingdom Metazoa; phylum Chordata; class Actinopteri; family Sciaenidae; genus Collichthys; species Collichthys lucidus. Next base: position 3,568,947 of record CM014101.1, read on the forward strand.
TATGTGTTTGAATACTTTCATTGAAAACAGATGCAAAGTATATGCAAAGGGAAGCAGGAACATGTCCAGCAGACGAATTAGCAGACTCACTTAACATGTCAGCCTCCACTTGTTTGAAATGACCAAACAATACTGTAACTGTACGTATATAGGCCACACTGTCATGGTGTGGTATGATGGGAGCTAATCATTCATAAACATTGTGAATTGCCCGTTTGTTTTTGACAGCAGGTAGTGATCACTTTGAATTAACAGTATCTTAACCTCTCACCTGGGCGACTTCACTGGGTGAGTCTTGAAATTCTGAACTCACATCAGGATTTTCATCACCTTCACAACGTGAAACAAAAACTCTCTTCAACAAATAAAACAGTGGATAAAGGTCACATAAGCTATCTCTACTCTGTCCTGTACACACACACACACACACACACACACACACACACACACACACACACACACACACACACACACACACACACACACACACACACACACAAACACACACACACAAATTCCCTCAGGCTTTTTGACTCCTGAAGTTGCTCTTAATGTGTTTCTGAGCCGAGCTGGTCACAACTTGTCTGCAGCAACGCAGCTCCCCCCTTTGTAACACCTCTACCTCTGTCTGACAATGACCACACACAAACATCCATAATGTGACACTGCTGCCACAGTAGACCCGTGAAAATGTGAACACACAGATCTGGAAGTGCAACAGACAGTGTGCCTGCAGGCACTGCACAAACAGCTGAACGCAGCAAACACACAGTTCGAAACGTAAAAGCACAGTTTTGTTATTCACTGTTGGCATTTTTAGGATGGAAAGCCTTTCAGAAGACATAAAGCATCATAGGACATTAAGGGTTGAGCCATACCAAGATTTATAGCTGCAAACTTTAAGATAGAAAATCAATGAACTCCAATGGAACTACTGGGATCAGCACATTCACTCGTGGTGGTAAAGGAAGGTTGTGTGGTGTTTTGTTCATAAACTTTAAATCTAGTGAACTTTAAACCAAACAAGTCCTTCAAATTAAAAATCAGAAAACACATCAGTTGTAATACACATACAGTCAGTGTTCTGATGTGATAACCCCATCAGCAGGATGATTTGTTACAGAACTATTTTCTCATCTGATGCCAGAACACCACCGTGCACGTCTACGTCACGTTGCAGCCACAATGCTGTTTTGGTCAGTTCTCCACGCGACTTCAAACCCCACTGAGAACGCTTCAGAAGCGTTTTGCCCACCAGACGTAATTTACTTGCTCAGATTTGGTCCTCTCTTCTTGGTTTACGTGCCTCTAAATATGTAAATATGCTACTTTGGTAAATTGTTTCCCTTTTGGCTGTTTGACTGGAAGTTTGCACGGGCTGTTTTATTTTGAAAATCGAATAGGAGCCGAGTGAAGACCCACTTCTGGGCTGCTTCAGAACCAAGACCATGGTTCTTCTGGTGGGATTTCAACTGTTGACTAAAGCAGCCACGATTAAGGTTGATAATATGTTCTCTCTGTCTGTGTAGGTTTCCCTACGGGCACTCCAGCTTCCTCCCACAGTCCAAGAACATTAATAGGTTAATTGGTGACTCTAAATTGCCTGTAGGTGTGAATGGTTGTTTGTCTCTACGTACCCTGTGATGAACTTTAAAATGAATGTTTCAATAAAGGCATGAGGTGAATCAGGCTGAAGGCTTTCTGTGTCAGTTTGTTCCTTCTTCTGGTCTCCAACAGTTCGAGACAAATTTATATCTGACCAGACTGTCATGGATATTCATGGACAGGATGAATCTTTCATCTGTCTTCACAGGGTCAGCTGTAGCTGGATTACAGCAACATATGCTATGGATACTCTGGGTCCCCAAAGGATGAACCCTGGGGCTTTTGTTGACCTCTAGTGCCACCACACAAGCAAAACCATAATATCTCACACTCTGATGAAATTTCCCTAGACCCATTTGCATTTTATTCACTGTGAGTTTTCAGGATTGCTATCAGATTTGCAAAGCACGTCACCATCTAGCCCCGAATGAATCTTATCTGTGCAACTTCATCATGTCTCTGTTTGCTATTCAAATAGATTTGGAACACAGGCATATATGATAAAACTCACACACACACATATGCAAACACGTGCACACAGCATACGGTAGGTGTTGACACGTTATTCAAATCCCAATCTGCTGGACTAAATGCAATTACACACAAATCATGCGCATGCGTGCGTTATGTAATACAATCGTTTGCCTAAGGTCCAGATCAGATGGAAACGGGCATGCACACACACACACACGTGATTCAGGGGTTAATACACACACACACACACACACACACACACACACACACACACACACACACACACACACACAGTGAGCAGGAATAAAGGACGGGAATATTTCTGCTCGTTCTTCGCTGTGTGTCAGTGGACTCTGCCCTCTGGTTTTGCCGTCAGGGGACGATCAGCAAACACGCCTAAGAGACGAAGGAAGGAAATAAAAAGCTGAGAGGACCGTGATCCACACCTGAACGACACTCACGCATCAGCTCAGCTCGGACTTTGTCATAGGGAACGCTCTTTTGCCATTTGGAGTTCAGTCTGGTTAGTCACTTTACATATTTTTCTTCTATCTTCATCTAACATACGTAAAAGAATATAATTTAAAAAATAGAATATAGTAAATTTTACACAGTAAAAGTAAAATATGCCGTGAAGTGTGACTGTGTTTTCCTGTATACAGTCAAACACAGTCATATTTCAGAATATTAATTTATGCATTTTAAAGGAATTCATACGGAATAAAGTCGTATTTTATATTAGAGACTGTTAATTGTACAGCAAAACACTGTAATATTTAATGTCATACTTTACAGTCTATTCCTGTCATTTCAAAGCATGGACTAAAACGCCAAGCTTAGAAGTGAAATCAACAGTACTGATATCCTTTTACTGTAATATTAGAAAAAGAGAAATTGTATTTATTACGGTAAAATCCTGGCAACCACAGCTGCAGATTTTTTCCCGTAAAAACATCAAATTCTTTTCCAGTGTACACAAGCTTATTTTGTGTGAAACATACTTCAGAGCCTTTTTCAGAGATCTTTTATGACTCCAGAGTGTTTTACTGGGAGGTCTCTGTGTGGCTGTATCGGGCAGAACTCATCACTTGATAATGGATGTTTTGTGGGAGATCAAGTACAATAATATGTTAGACTTGAGAAAGACGGTGGTGTTCTATAACAAAAGATAATGCATTACGATCTGTGCTCATGATTTAAAACAATACATGTTTTCTCATAACTGGGCGTGGTCTCTTCGCTGCTGATCTCCAAACCTTGTTTGGAAGTGTGTAATAAAAGACAACCGGAGACGCTTCCGAAAGGTTTAGTAGATCATCTTTGGTTGAAACCAGACAGATGATTCGGCACCAACTGCTCATTTCATCTCCTCGATTCAGTGTCAGAATGTTCAGAAGATATGCGGGCCAAGTCCAGTGTTTAAGAATCGCTCATCAGTCAGACCTGATGCTGGTGTCCTAAACAGGAGGCGCAGAGGCTGGACCCACAAGACAGAGACAGGAAATGACTCTTCATCTCTGGTGTGATCCAACTCCAGAGGAGTTCAGACTAACTTTACACCAGGAGAGCAGCCCCAACTCAATCTTATCCACGTAGTCGGCCATCATTTGTGATCATACTACCAAATCTGAGCAGTCAGACATCAGAGATGCTGTAAAAAGTTTAGTTCGTTTATTTTATTTGGAGGCAAATCCAAACATTAGACCTCTACAATGTCTGTTACAATCCCTCAATACACAGGAAAACTGCACCAACTACTACAAACAAGTACGGTAGGTGGCGTAGGAGCTGAGGCAGGAAGTGGGACTATAAACTGTGGTGGATGTTTGCGTTGGAGAGTTTGGGTATTTCAAATAAATTTGAGTTGTTTGAACTGCCGAAGCAGAGAGGGCAGACTTAAAAATGACATTTTAACACCACAAACCGACGTGATTATAAAATAATCAAATAGGGAAACGTCGATATCAGGATGGAGGTTGTGATAAATTCCTGGAGTATTAGTAAGTATTCTTCTTCTTCTTCTCTCTGTCAGTGTAAGATTAAATTGCATGACAACCGTTACTAGCTGAAGACTGAGAGAGGAAGAGCGTCCTCGCTTGCAGACAGCAAAGGGAAGAGAGAGTGGGTTTTGATTTTCTTGTTTCTCCTCAGTCTCATGCACACAACTGCTGATGTTTAAACTTCCAGCCTTCTTTCTGAGTTGATAAAAAGCTGCCACCCTTTGCAACTTTTGCATCTTTCAGCCACAGAACCATAAGTCTGACAATCCTGCAGCACAACACAGCAAAGATTGATCCGGTCAGAGGCATTATGACTACAAAAATCTTCAGTTTAGGAGATAAAAGGCTTCTTTTCAGCATCACTTTAGGTCCTGAAAACAGGACCGCTGTTTGTGCAGGGCTATGTTTAATGGCTCTGCTCCATCCAGCGAATGTTTGAGAAAACACAGACGCGTGTCTGCACAGCGTCAGCGCAGAGCGGGGGGACAACGGGAATAAATCTCACAAGAGGAGAGCGAGAGTGACACACAAGCCGTCCCCTTGCAGCTCGAATGGAAGTGTGTTTTCTCAGAAATCGCTGGAATGCCTTTGACGGCGGTGTAAGCAAAGACAGTGACAGAAAACCCGACGTGATCCGGCCTCGACCCTTCGTTCTGTGGTGGAGGTATAATTTGCATTCAAACCTACAGTGCTGCTATAGCTACAATGACTTACTGTCCCAGCAAACAACGATGTCTTGTTTAGGTAACACACACACACACACACACACACACAGCATCATGAGAGAGTTTGAATTCAGAAGAAGAAAGCAGGGGGTCAGCGCTGATGCTCCCGATCCTTTGAGAAAAATGCAATTTCCTGAGCGTCTGAAAGACGACAAGAGAAAAGAAATTGATTTGCACAGAAACATAAATCTTTCTTCCGCTGTGATAGAAGATAAATGACGATGACAAAGAAAGAGGGTGACTCTCGTCTTAAGAAGATCCAGCTGCTTTTTGTGTGCAAATGATTTCAGGAATGACTTTATGGGGGAGAGGTGTGCGTGTCCGTCTGTGTTTCTGCTACAATCAGGATTATAAACCGGTCTGAAGGAATCTTGGACTCCAAGTGCACAGATTGGGTTACTTGAAAAATATCAATATTTATTCCTCTTTGCCATCCTAACAGGAGACTCATTTTTATTTCCATGCGTTCAGACCGGTATGGGATGCGCCGGCTTGGTTTGGCTTGGCAGGGAAGCAGCTTCCACATTTGTAATATTGATATGTCATGCAGCTGGCTAACTGGCCTACATGAACCACCAGTAGACATATTGTATGTCAACTAGAGGTGAGTTCAGTTGTACGATGGATCACGCTGTGGACGTGGAAGATGACAGAACATGATCGGGAGCAGGCTGGACAATAAAAATTGCAAAGTTACATTGTTGCGATGTTTCATTAAATCGTGGGTGAACATTATGCGAACAGAGCATCATTACTCTTCTATGTTGGGAGATACGGTGGAGGGAGGAAGACAAAATGCATGAAAGCGGACACATTTTAAATCTTTTCCACTTCCTGGGAAGCAGAAAATAAACGAGACACACGCTGTGTAAAGCTATGTTCAGTCCTGAGCTAACGTCTGTAACCATGTGATCTTTACAATGCTAAACGCAGTGAAACACTAACTTCTTAATGTTTGTTTGACATTATGCTATGATTTTTTTGTGCGCCTGTACCTCTATTCAGGTTTTATACTAAATTAATATTAAGATCAGTGATATTTGTTTTGATGAGAAAACCTTGTAAGAGATACAAAGTCAAAATAAGAATAAGGATAAAAATAAAAATAAGTATTGATTTACATTTTTATTATTTGTTATTTATCCATATATATATATATATATATATATATATATATATATATATATATATATATATATATATATATATATACACACACACACACACACACACACACACACACACACACACACACACACACACACACACTAAGCTGTAACCTAGGTAATTTATATATCAGAGAATTTTCAGGTACAAGTATTGTAAAAAAAAAAAAAAAATACTTCATTTATTATTATAATATATTATGACATTTCAAAAGACATAAAATATGTTGCCTAAATTTTGTACAAAATGTACAAACTGACCACAAGGAATGTGAACTTTTGATGGATGCTACAGCCACACAAAAAATATATCACTCAGTGTAAACCCCATATGATTTTAGTGAAGCCAAGCTAGAATATATGTGACAGTGTAGAATAAGATTACTTTAACAGCCTTAAAGCATCTTTATGGGGAAGGCAACTACATTCACCACAATACAGTAAAATGACAAAAATGTTAATATTTAAAAATAATTGAAACCAAGGCTTATCTCTAAGATTTTTGGCAAGCTAGCCAGAGCTGCTACAGAAACTCAGCAAACTCTCAGAGACCCTCGTTTAATGTTGTAGCAGGCCCTGCAGACTTTCCCCCACTGACATCTATTTTTAATATGTGATTATAGAAAATGTCATCAAACTCTCACACTGATCAAAACAGTTAGTAGAGATTCACTATTATACCCATACCGCACGTGCAAAGGCTTTGGCTGTGAACTTTGCATCCTTTTCTAAGTTTTTGAGTGATGCCATAATTGATTGCCTCTCCACCCCCACAGAGGATAAATGGTGCATTATCATCCATTTGCATGGCCTCTTAGCTTCTTGATGAGGTGGTGTTGTTTTGATGAGAAGCGATTTGCCAGCTCAGCTGCATCGCCCCTGTTCAAATTCTAACTTTGACGTGTGTCTCAGCGGTGGAAGTGTTTCCAAAAATACATTTCTACCAGTAAGATTTCTGCACAGATGAAGATGTCAGCAGTCAACTGAGGAGTGAGCAGTGATTGCTGAGAGCTGATGCTGCTGATTCATCATTAGTCCGATCCAAACCTTTATTGAAGCAGCATCTCGTCTTCAGACTCCCGTCAATGAGAAAAATAAGACCATGTGAGGAAAACCAGCAGTCAGGTTTGGAGCACATTATTCAAGAAGCGGTACATTGCCAATGTCTTCTCAGACAAGGCAATGAAAGAAAAAAAGAATAAATTCTATACTCCAGCTGGAAAGAAAGTTTGTGTCACGTTAAATGGTAATGAAGTGAGATCCCAGCTTGGGGAACATACAGCACTTTTCATTACTTTGAGAACAGGAAAAAGGGTCAGTGTGTTCCCGCAGTGGAAGAGAGAACAAACATTTTGGTCATCTCGGGTGGAACCTTGGAGAGGTCAACATTGCTGAGGCAGTTTGGATTTGACTTTTCTGACCAGTATTTATTCTTGTGAACTTACTTCATTTTCAAAACCTTTTAGCCTCAAACCTTCATGCTTTTTAGTCATAACATATTTGTGCGCTTCATTGTGCATTGTTTGCCAAAAATCTGGATTCGTGGGCTTTAAGCACATTATGCAGTTTGTACCACAAATATGTGGAGCAACAATACCCTCCTTTCTACCATTTGTCTCCCACAGAGCTTTAGCTTTTTGCTTCGATCCTGGGAATGCTTTCAGTTCCCCCATTTCATCTGTCTCGCATGAAAGATGCTTGTCCTGATCTCAATTACCGTCCAGATTTATGACAGTTTCCATAGTCATAATGGCCCCCATAACTCAGCAAAAATGGCCTTACGGAACATCTATGAGTTTGCAAGGTAATGTGTATAGATTTCCGACTCATAATTTACTGCATTGTTTGTCAGTGACCAGATTCTGAACTTTGCATTCTGTTAGATAATCAAAGGAGCTGTCACACCCAATGTCCTTAGAAACTTGCATATGCACACAATAACAGACTTTCCCCTAGTAAAAAGAAAACATTTAGACTCGAGAGTGATAATCTTAAGAATCTTGTAGCATGTAGCATTTAGCAAAATTCCAGAGCTATGCTAAGATCTAATGCTAATGAATCTCTAAACCTTTAGCCTCTGCACAATTACCAAAATGTTGGCATTGGTTTGCTAACATGCTCAGAATGGTGATAGAAACATGCAGAAACATATACAGTAATAATACACACCATCTTAGTTTAGCATTGCATGCTAATACTTGCTAATTAGTAGGCTACGAGCTAAGATTTGTAGCTACATTGGCTACTTAGCTACTTGGTCATAACTAAAAGTTTGACCTGATGACGGAGTCAGATGAAAAGTCAGAGGACCAGCAAAGTTATGACAATTCATCCAGAGGGGAACATGAACGTCTCACATTTGCTTTCATGGCAATACAACCAGCTGTCAAGATATTTTACTAAAAAGCTAAATTGAACAATTCAACCTGTTGGTGGCACTAACAGAAGAGTGAGGGGATCATCAAAACCATTTGGATTCATCCTCTGGAGATCATGACAAAATATCACAGTAATTCATCAAAGTGTTATTGAGATATAGACTAAAGTTGTGAACCAACTGACCAAGTTGATATTGCCAAATATCAGAAAAACAGAAAATCCTCGACTCAAGGTGAATTTTTATAGAACTCACCTGTTCAAATTTTAATAAGGCTTAGTTATGCATAATTAACAGTGTGGCTGATTTGATTGACATTAGAGGTGGTTTGTTTGAGTAGAGGTGGCAGAGGCAGGACTGGCAAGATGGCAGTGACCAGAGCTACCATACTGAGCTTTAAAACGTCTCTTCAGACAACAATTGGGTGACGTCATGAAAACTACATCCATGTTTTATACAGTCTATGGGTCGAAGATTCTAGAATTGCATAGAGCCTCAGCATCTTTAGCCATCAACTCACGATCTATTCACTTCAGAGCTTTTGACCCTGCCACACAGTCTTTATTATAAGATGCTGTTTTCTCAGTTGTCATGGAACTGTAATTCTAAGCACTTATGGGACGCGTCTTGGCTCAAAAGGTTGAAAAAAAAGTGCACAAGAATCCATCAGAATAAGCAATGGAAAGATTTGTCACAGTGAACCTGACCTAAAAGAAATGCTGATTCATTTTAGTCCTAACCACAGTCTGAGACCAAACCTGAGTCACCAAAAAAACACTACACTCATGCAGATTTCTTGCTTTTAGTGGATAGAGAATCCTGCTGCTGCACGTCACCTGCAGGAAATAGACAAAACACCTGTATGTGCATGTGTGTGTGTGGGGGGGTGTGTTTCTAAAAAATAAATTCACTCTGAAGGTGTTCCATAGTTCACAAAATTGGGAAAATATAATAAAAATAATTATATTTAACTTTACTCCAGATAATTAGTGGAAAAATGTGTTTTGTGCTTCTCCTTTACCTGTGTATTTCAGGTGTGTTTGTTTATGTGAGCGCGTGTGTGAGTGTGTGTGCATGTACATGGAAAACTCACCCTGTGGAAACACTGTTGAGTGGAAACACACTCATTAAAGCTGTTTGTATAAGTGTGTGTGTGATGCCCCAGGGTTGTACTCAGATGGTGTTTGGTTACTAACATACAGCGCACACACGGTGTCTGTCCCATGATGCACTCGTGTCCACACAGACCTGATCAGTGTTAACTCCATCATCCACGCGCTCCCTGGTCAATAATTACAGCATGAGTCGTGGTGAACAGGCAAAGTAACCCGGTTTGAAGACCCAGTTCAAAAAAGGCTGCCACATTTATTTGGATATTATAAGCTGCACTTATTAAAATGTTCATATTAACAGTAAATCGGATGGGTGTGTAAAGTCAGAGGTGAACGCAGCAGTTCTGTTTTTACTCAGCTTTAGCATCTTTCAGTTTGTCGTCTAACATTAAATAAATGGAGAACTTACTTCTAAAGCATGGATGGACATGGAAGATGGGTGCATTTTTAATAGTGGATGTCACACTAGTTTGAGTTTGGTTGTCTATTATCACCTCACCCAGGATGGCTAACATTTTTTCACAGTTTCTCAGTCTGTGAGTGGCCTTTTCTTTTTTGCCAAGATCCAGGAGACATGTAGGGAAGTTGCTGTAGCTCTCTTTTGGCATAATTGCACCCGGGCAACATGGCTCTGATTGTAAAATGCAATCAAACTCTCCACCTGTCATGATGAGGCTCCTCACCTCGTAATTTTCCCCTTGCCTTGTGTTTCTGTCTGTCTTCTCACCTGCCTGATTACCTCATCACCTACTGCTCATAATCAATCACCAGTCAACCCTTGCAGTATTAAATACCGGCTCAACCTCCCAGACGCTGCCAGGTCTTTCAGTCTCTTTTTCAGTTTCCGGATCCCTGCCTGCCTGCCATCCCTGCTCCCAACTACATCTCTTAATTGCTCCTGTTTTTGGATTCTTCCCTGCACTGTTTTGGATTTCAATCTACCAGACTTCCACCTGCCCACTTCATTATCTCCCGTTATTTCAATAAACTCTTCTTGGTCTCTGGTCGTGTTTGCATTTTGTGTCTGCTTCTGTTAGCATCCCTGTCCTGATCTTCTGGAAAGTTTGTCAAGAAAGAGTGGTGTTTTCCTAATTTGGTGTCTCCAAATACGATATCTTTAACTGGTAAGTGACTTCCATACACTAAATGCAAGTTTACTTATTTTGTCATTTACAGATTTATGTAAGCACTTGCCTTTATCTGACAGGTGATTCGATGAGATGGTAAAACTCTTAACATCTCCGAAATGGGCAATGGGGCCTTTGCACATCTTCAAACCATTATCCCCTTCAGACATGTTAGGAGCTGTCACAATCAGTGCCAAACTACTAGGAACAGACTTTTGGGGAGATACAGGATAAGCAGCAAAGCCAGAACTTTATCACCCACCTGAAAATGACAGGGAATAGTGGAAAGAACAAGCTGACATTTTGACAGACATGGCAACTGTGTCAGTATTTCACAACATCATAATTGTGCTTAATTTTTTCTAGATTTTACATAGTAAAAAATATTTCTGATCTACTGCATATGAGATGGAGAAATTGCATCTCTCCATCTGAGTATGATTAGACGGTGGGCAATAGGTGAACAGAATGCCAGGAAGTCACCCTGGAGCTTGGTCAAAGAATATGCATCAGATGGTACTCCAAAAAGAGCTAACACAAGGCGATCGATAAATCGATCGATACTTCCAGGATCACCTGGACTAACTTGAACACAGAGGACCAGTATGTAGTTAGCTTGGAGCCAACTCCAAAAAAGGTGTGTGCATATGAAGATGGGTCATTTTGCAATGATTACATGCAGGGCATGTTGTGGGTACTTTGGTCTCAAAGTCAGTGCGGGCTCTTCTGGATCCTTATCTTCCTCCGCCAACCCAGTCGATTAACTCAAGACCTGCTTCACAGAAAAGTGACTTGGAGTTACCTGTGCCAACTCGCTGCTTTGTTGGACTCAATAGCTTGCCTCCCATGGACAACATGAGAAATCTTTCAAGTCAAGTCACCGTTCCTCCTGTTCAGGAAGTTGTGAGGAAACACAACAGGTCCAAGAAATAAGCAATACTGCTGAAAGGTTTCCACGCCTCCTCCTCAGAAAGACATGAGCTTCCTTTACTCATGTATGACAACATGCTACCAAAGTTTGGAGTCTCTGTGGCACAGAGAGTTTTCAAAGCCATGGCAGTATCAGTCGTATGTTGGGGGGCACTAGTGATTGCAGTGTTTTTCTCAATCATACAACATATTGTCCTGAGGGTTGAAGCTGTTTTTCATTTCCCTTGGTAGTTGTTGTGCAGGTTGGGTCACTTTTTACACATTTTATACTTTAATTGATATACCGCACTCAGCCACACCTGTGAAATTATATATCCCTAAACTGAACAGTGAAAACTAAGAGATCACCCTCACTAGCCTTTCTACACAGGACAAGTTCTACACAGATCTCGGCAGAGGAAATTTATAATGTGTTGAGCAATGTTCCACCTTTTTCCAGCTAATGCTCAGTGATAGTGTAAAATATAGTGCACAACAACAAAAGAAAGATCTCAATATCTAAAAGAAAACTGTCTGGAAACTGTTGATTAATCACAACACTAAACTTCAACTGTGGACATGTATGAATACATCATGGGTTCTTTAATATAGGTTATATAACGATATCCCTGACACGCCAGGTTAACTGCAAACTGTCAGATGAGGAAAAGATTTCCACATGTGGTGATACATTTTAAAATATAGTTGTTTAATCACTGCAGTCTGCCATTGTTAAGTTCAAATAGAGGGGCCTAGATTATCTTTTATTTCTAAAGTATTTCCCAAATGAAACTATACATCTGGTGTTTACCCAGGTCTGAATCCCTCATACATGAGTTCTACCTCCTAATATCTCAGTCCTTCTTCTTTAGAATCAGTGAAGAACCAGCCAGCAGAGCACCTCAAATTCATATAGGGAGTTATTTTCTGTTTATCACTGTTTGGTGTTTTGATAGATTTTGTATTCTTAAGACCTTTTGAAATAACTTTAATGGATCAAAGATGAAGATAGAGATTATTGGTCTTTGGTTATGACTGCAGGAAAAACAAAACCTCATCTCTCAAATAGTTTAGGACATATTAAAGACAAGAGTTTCTGTGTTGGAATTGCTGATGCCAGGTCTTTCACTGTGGGGTACAAGAGCAGTTTCTTGTTGAAGGAGCAGCTTAAACCCCCCACAGTCTCATGCAGGGGGTGTTCATGATGGATGTCAGCTTTGCTAGCATCCTCCTCCTCCTCCCCTACTTCCTCTATGGAGTCTAGGAGGCAGTCCAGGCCAGAGCTGGCCCTCTTGACCAGTTTGTTGAATCTTTTTCTGTCCGTAAAAGATGACTTCATAGAATTTTGCAGATGTCACTATTAGTGTCATAGACAGATTTCAAAGTTTTCAGGGTCCTGCACACTCCAAAGAACCTTAATCTCCTTAGTGAACTGACCTTTATTTTCCAGAACATCTGTGTTGTCCAACCAATCAAGCTTATTGATGAGGCGAACACCCAGATATCTGAAAGGTCCCACCATATCAATATCCAATCTCTGGATGTTTGATGGTGTGGTTTAAATCACCATCTCTTTCGTCTTGCTGCCGTTGATGTGAAAGTGGTTGAATTCACACCAGTGAACAAAGTCTGCGGTGACCCCCCCTGTACTCCTGCTCAGTTCCTTCTGATACACGTCCAACAATGGCTGTATCATCAGAGAACGTCTGGAGGTGACAGCTGTCGGTGTTGTGTCTGAAGTCTGATGTGTACAGGCTGAAGATAAAGGAAAGAACACCGTGCCCTCTATGCAAATCCCCACATTAGACACACAGTTTCACATACTGTGGTCTGTTAGTAAGGTAGTTGATAGTCCACGTAGCCAGGTGGCGGTCAACTCCAGCCTCTTTTAGCTTCCAGCTCAGCAGTGATGACTGTATTATGTTGAGAGATTGAGGTAGTAGGGTAGATGACTGATTCACAAACACCAATGCCTGGTTGAAAGTTGTAATCGCAGGAGTTTCCAGATTTGGGCTTACCAGAGGTTTGAGGTGGCTCAGAATTTCTCTCTATGGTCTTCATCAGTTGCAGCAATTTAGACCATGAGGTGGCGTTAGAGGATGTGATAAGTGTTGATTGTGATTGAGTCTCATGGTCATTGTGTGAGTTGGCAGCCCTTGAGAGTCGGCCAACTTAACACGGTATGAAGTGAGGAGTCAAGTTCAATTGTGACCCTAAGCAACTACAAAGCCCTTATCCCAGTAGCTGGGCCCGTTGCCTTGGGGCCATCAGTTGAATAGGCCAAGTTTACATGCTGATTTTAATTCCCTGAAATGTAGAACCGTTTCCCCCATTTTGAAGCTGAAACTACATTGTGTCTTTACTTGTTGAACACAGAAAAGTACTCACTTTGCCACTTGGCAAATGTCAAGACATTATGTGCAAATAACAGAACATGATGCTTCTGGCAGTCACACATAGGGCAATGTTCAGAATCAAGCTTTTTCATTTGCTCAAAAAACTGATATTTTACACTGCATATATTATATATATATATATACATATATATATATATATATATATATATATATATATATATATATATATATATATATATATATATATATATATATATGTGTGTGTGTGTGTGTGTGTGTGTGTGTGTGTGTGTGTTAAATTTATATAATTATATCTAATGGTGACCTTTTGGAATTGCAACAACAGGCACAACTTAAAGGATCAGTGTGAAGAAGTTTGTGAAATATTCACCTTGTTGTTCCAAGCATGAAGGAGAAACTACGGTGAAAAGTCAAAAATGCAAACTCCCTATCTAGAACCTCTAAATTTGTGAAGCGTAGCCTGGTGTGGCTGATTGCGCCTATTTGAGACGTTGTTTGTGATTCCACAAGAAATGCTGCAGCACTTTTCAGAAGCATCCCAGAAGCAACTCTTTGCTTGAGGAGACTACACGGCTGTCCTGGTTTTTTACACATTTTTGACAGATGCTGTGTCAAACAGCACAGAGCTGATCAAGCTGGCAGGAAGACAGACAATAGAAACAATTTAACTATGGAGCCTTTTTTCTCATGATAGAAGTATATAAACCAAGGAAAAATGACCAAATATAATAAAGTTACAGTCTTGTGAGCAACATGCACTAATGAAAACTAACTGAAATAGTTATAAATATTATATTTCTTTTCTGGCTTGTATGAACTGGTTTGTTGTCTATATATAACTTTTCAGTAGGATTGTAGATTAAGTTACTTTTATTCTCCAAGAGTCGGTAACACCAGCTAACATCACTGGCAGAGAGATAATCTTAATAAAATCTAAGATGCTGTTTGATCCAACTGGTTGAATGGCTACATCGCCTTATGTCTAAGAGAGGAATGATTTTCATATTATTCATAAATTCCTACCCACATTAAGTTCTGACTTTCAAATAGTGAAGTGACTCTGTTGTTAACGCTGTCAACTCAAAGCATGAGCTTGGGTTTGATGGAACACCTGGCAGGGGTCTTTCTATCTGGAGTCGGCATCTACTCACATTTTAAAAAGTGCTTTGGTTTCCTTTGGATGAAAACTCAAAGCTCTATTTATGCTTTTCCACAAATATATATTTTTTCCACTCAATCCTTGAAAGCCGTCACAACACAAACTGCAGCTTGGGAAACGATTTGCTGACTTTCAAAGTGCATGAACGACACAGATGCAAAACTTGATCATTCAGAGAATCCTGCAAGAAAACTGACTGACTGTTCACTGTACACGAGGCCTGCTGCATTTCCTTTAACTGTACTTAGACATATTCCCACTCAACAGAAAAGTGTGTCACTCCTCACATCAACTTTTAATGATCACCACTCTATGCGGAAAAACACTTAGGCCAACTGAACCTCCCCTCCTCCCCCCCCCCGAAAGCACAAGGTGGATTAAAAACCATCAGAGGGTCATTAGTTGCTTGGAAACAGGACGAAGTGTTGCCTGAAACGTCTGCGGGTGAGAATTACCCATCTTCATCAATGTGGGTTTCAAGCAGGCCGTGATGGAATGACTGCTGCTGGGAGCTCTGGGGAATGTACAGGTGGATATGAACTTGTCCAGTGCCACATTTATATATAGGACAGCGCTGCTCAGGCTTGGCTTTAAAGTCAGTATTGGCTTCCACATCTGACACATACTGAACGTACACGGGACGGTAGGGAGACGTATATGACATCCTGTGCTCCAGCATATAGCTACACTGCTTTACATGTTCATATCTAAACTGTATATGAAGATAAATTAGTGCATGTTGACTACATGTTAACTTATGTATTTATTAAAGTCAAACCATGATTCATTTGTTGACATACAGCTTGAATGAAAATTTAGCAGCACAGCAGTATAGGGACTGTCAGGGTCATCATAAGTTCATATAGATATCATCACTAATACAACACTAATGTCAGTTTTCATTTTTTTAGCTGTAATGTAAACTGGTCCCATATTTTACACTTTTATGTTTTTTTATTTTTGTACCAAAAATCATCTCATTATAGTTTCATATCTCCTCTCTCATGCTTTTCTCTGGAGTTCAAGCAAGAATATGTGTTGTGTTCAGTCTCATTAATATTAACAAGCCTGTCCTCTGATTGGCTGACTTGTTTTCTAACTTCCAGGCCAACTAAAGCCAAGATGGATGTAGGGTCAAGATAGTTTGTTACCTGTAGTGGCTGTGCTGGGGGGGCGTGGCTGAAGGGGACAGTCACTGTATAGTTGTGACATTGCAACCTTAAAGAAAAAAGAAAATCTGGAATCTGACCCAATTCCAGTTTCTTTTCTGCTCTTTATAAATGATTAATGCCCAAAGCCCACCAGGCTCGTCCACGGCACGTTGCGTGTGTGCCGTGTATTGTTATACATGGCCATTCTAGTCAATGTATCAAACTCCACCGGCACCACCGTGGTCCGTTTCAGAAGCGTCTCTACACTCAGCTCTGCATGAGTTGTGCGCCTGTTCTATTTTTGACTTGACATGAGCAACACGCGTAAATTTACACAGAGCTCCCTCGAGCTCCCGGAAGCTAGACACAGAAAAGGCATAGAGAAGCCGGTGGATTTTCAAAATCAAATACCCTGCGCAAACTGCATCAACGTCTCACCTGCATCCCATCAGCCATACATTTACATTTAGTCATTTAGCTGACGCTTTCATCCAGAGCGAGTTACAGAAAAGGGAAACAATCAAAGTTCAGTGTGACTAGGACATGTTAGTGCAGTAATAAGTACTGTGAAGAGAGGGATAGATTTAGCATGTCCAGTTTTTGGTAGTGCTAGGAGAGGAGGTCCTCTCTGAGGAACTGGGTTTCTGGGCTTTGGAAGGTCATCCCTGATCTGGTAGAAACTGGTAGCGCAACAACAGATGTCTACAGAGTCTGGATTGCTTTGAGCATACAAACCCGCTCAGAATAAAAGACTGGCTTTACCTTCCAGACTTGAACAGATCGTTCTGTCTTCCCAGTGGATTTTTACCTGCTACTAACACATTAACAGTCACATTTTTGTTGTCCTGTGCACACATTGCTAACTATCTATATAAGGCAGTCTGCTGACAACAAGCTAAAGAAGCATAAGTAAAATAAGCTAAAAAATATTTGCCAATTAGATCTTATGTTCACTAATTTCGTATTATGTTGTTTTAACTTGCATAGTTGTACAGGACCTTGGACCTTAGCTTCATCTATGAGCTATGCTTTATCAATAAAGCTGCCTTCCTTATCAGAAATAGTCAAAAGTGTAAAAGATGCTAACAGATCAAAGTTAATGAAGCATCAGTTGAGAATAATAAATGAAGGAACCACAGATGACATGTCTAACATACCTGGAATATCTCCACGTCAAACATTAACTAATATTGATCACTGTGTGTAAACTGTGAGACAACCATTGCCTGTACAACGTATAAAGAGAAGGTCTAAAATAAATTGCTTATCTTGCTGATGGCAAACATGCGTTTTATCTACTAATAAGTGCTGAAATAAGCAGATAATCAGTCAAATCGCCGTGAGAGGAAGTGAACTTCAGTCTGTAAAGCAGAGGGCGAGAACAGACCTTTGACAGGGTCACTGATTAATCAGGACACAAGTTAGACTGACATTCTGTATCAGTCCACTGATATTCTAGTTTTAATAAGAATCACAGAAATAGAACATGTTCTTCTAAAGGTTTCACTCTTGTAATTATCCTCTAACAGTCTTACACTCAGAGGGTACATTAGTACATTAGTGTAATTTATGCAGCACAAAGCTCAAGTGGATAAAAAGTAGGAATTATTAAAAGAAACTACTGTTTAGCTCCATTTGGTAAGTATAGAGTCTCTCTGTGTTAATTTTATCAATTAAAATGATTATAATATATTTTTTCCTATTCCGCATTTAAGCTCCAAATGAATA
Organism: Collichthys lucidus; assembly: GCA_004119915.2. Classification (NCBI taxonomy): domain Eukaryota; kingdom Metazoa; phylum Chordata; class Actinopteri; family Sciaenidae; genus Collichthys; species Collichthys lucidus. The sequence continues at coordinate 3,586,858 of CM014101.1, forward strand.
AATTCAATTTTGAAAATGGAAGTGGACAATTAATTCACAACTCTGTGCTTCCCCCTCAGCAGACAGATGTTTTAGCCTATTTTAGCTTCTTGTTTTGGTTCCACAGCCTGTGCAGTTAAGTCTAACCTCCCTCATCAGTGTTGTTTCCAGCAGCAGCCGGGAGCTGACTTCAGAGAAAAAATTAAAATAGTCACTTCGCCTCCTGCTAAACACCAAACCACTCAGTCATGAATGAGAAATGAATGTTCCTTTGTGTGTGATGGATGTATAAACAGTCAATAGTTTGCTAACAAAAACGCTGTTGTTCTTTTTTGTGAACTATTCAAATTTTATCGAAGTTTGACTTTGAAGCTACTCACATGTATAAAAGGACTAAATATCAGATTTGCATTTGAATGGAACAAAAGGAGAAGATAGCAAAAGGGCATGGGACAACCCGGTTTATTGTCTCTACTGTGGTCAGTCAAATTTAAAGATGGTAAGGCATTTGCGTCAAGACTGTAAAGAGTCTCGAAAACCTGTGCACCATCAAAATTTCAGCCAGTCAATGTGGCTCAGAGGCTTAAAGCATTTAGTCAGAGCAAATATGAGTATGGAGAATCTTCCATAGCAGTCAATTCTGTCTTAAAGGAGCTACGGGGGGCCTTATTGGCCAGACTCTTATGAATTATGTTTAAATTTAAGTAATAAATGTGTAAGATTGTCAAGACAACTCATCACTGCTCACAAAGAGAATAAATCACTGCAGCCATGTCTGTGTAGCACTTTATTAGATGAGAATATACACCTATGCACTCTATTCCCTTAGTGGGCTCCATGTCTGCTCTGCTAACTGGATTAGCCTGGGTGCAGTAGCCTGCTGATGAATAGCCAGCAGTAGGTGTTAGGTAACATGTTGGGGGAGAGCTGGTGCTGGGCATTCATCATGATCATCGGCGTCCAGGGAGGTCTGTTCTGGATGCTGATGCTCTGCTGGGTGGCACTCTAAGCTGTAGAGGGGTGGGCTGGTGGGCTGGCAGGCACTATACCCTTGTGAAAGTGAAAGAGGACCACATGTTCTTTAACTGGTGTAAAATATCAAATGGCAGGAAATGATTATACCAAAACAGCCATTGGAATTAACCAACAAACTCAGAAACTTTCACAGATGTGGTGTGTTAAACCTGTTGACCATATTCAATGAAATTCTGATTTTCACAAATTCATCTTTGAGTCCCAGAGGTAAATTTCTAAAACACATGGAATTTTTGTCATCATTTAACTATTATGGTAATTTCATGGTCATATCTATGGTCATAATATGGATAAATTAACCAAATTTGTGGGCCTTTGGGGTACAGCAGTGGACCTCCTATACCCTGTATGTACCCCCACCCTATCACCAGATAAGAGCACTGAAGTTGGAACAAAACACTGGATATATTCAGTGACAACATCCAGCACCATTGTTTATATAGTTACGAATGGATGGGTTGCAGAAAAAGTCCACCACCCCAACCTTCACACCTTTAGGCCATGCAGCAGGTGCTGGACTTTGCACACTCCTACTCACACTCTGAAATACGTGATGACACATCTCTGTAAATACTGGAAACACCATAATCTGCTGTGGCACCAACAGCTGGTGGTTTCATGCCTATGATTGGCTTGTTCTGTGGTACACCCACGCCAATCACTTCAAGAGGATTTGTCCAAGTTTAGAACGTCACTGCTTTAAAGGTCTAATCACTTTATTTGGTATGATTATGTCGAGCATGCTGCCAAAAATGTTTGAATTTTTCAAATAGCTACAGACAAACTGACAGTGAAATTGTGGTTTACAGGGACTGAAGCTGGCTCACGCATTGGTAATCCATCCTCGGTAGTCTGTGTATTCCTCTGGCATATGACCGGAACACATGCAGTTTGTGGTGTTGACTTGAAAGTGTCCAATCATACCTGCATCACTCACTGCAGCTATACTAGACCATATACTATAGAAATGTTTAGCCAAAGGCAGCACTGCTGTAAGTTTGTCCTTAAACAAGGACACCAACAGTGCTGGGAGGCTCAGCTGGCTCTGGCTCACGTTAACACGTCTGCCACAGAGTCAATAAACTGAACTTAATGTGTGTCTGGACCTGAGTGATGGACTAGTCAACACTATTTGTAATGTCTCGTTTGTGTGGCGAGCTAACCACTGCTGCTGACCATAAATTCAAAAGGAAGTAGAATGTGACATTACAGAGAAGTGGAATGTGTGTTTTAAATATGTGCTTACCTCACTTGAAAAGATCTGCTATATTTAAATGTAAACTTTGGGAGCCATCAGCCAAGAAATGGCAAGTAAATCAAACTGAATAATGGCATTCAAAAACCTCTTGATGATTTTTGCTACATCCCAATGTAATCAAAAATCTGTTTGGATTTAACAGAAGAAGTGATTATTCTGAATATTTTAACAACAGAACACAAAGATCAAAACAGCGTCGCAGCCGCGAAGTGTCAGAGACGTGCCCGGTGGATTTTTGGGGTTAGATCAGTAAATCAGAAAACTCAAGAATTGCATTGTCACCACAACGAAATTGGGAAAACAGTAGAAACTTCTAGGTGTGTACACAAGCAACAGTCTGCAGAACATCTGCTTTATGCCATGGCTACACATGATTTTTAGCTTGCTGTGAAGTGAAGCCAGCACAGAAGAGCTAAAAACTGCAGTTCCTCAAACGTCCACTTGAGGCTGGCTCCAGAAGTGAGTCAGTCTCCATAAGTCCCCATGTCCACATGGCTTTCACAGCAGAAATAAACATGTTTACAGCCTGGTACAAAAAACTGTTTTGGTCTCTGTAGCTAATTCCCCATTCATGACAGCTGTATATACCTTGACACCACTGCCATGTGTATTAATTTCAAGTTTTGCTCTACAACTAATATTATGAACTAAATTTGCAGCATGCTGAATCCTGGGTGTAAACATAAGAACCTAAAGATGAGGTAGGTTATATAAGGTCTGTATTATCGCCCTGAACTTCTGAGCACACATCTTAAGCCTTATTATCAGTGATCTACAGCAGGTGTGACTGTAAATCTTTGTCTTCAGTACTCAAGAGACAGCTCCGGTCACGGCCGTTGTAAGCAGTCAAATTATTCACCTTCCTCCTGCGGACGTGATTCTGTTTATTCTCACCCATTCACAGATTTATCGACTCAATTTCCCAGCTCTTATAAACGCTGGGGCGCCGGCTGGCTGACGCTTCACCTCAGCAGCGGAAATGTGTCCTAGAGTCTACACATTAGCCAGCTGGTCAGGCTCTGTCCTGCTTTTGTAGCCTTCTGATAGGCACCATGGGGGAACACAGTCTGTTTAGTGTAAGTCATGTTTTAGACACAAGCTGGTTCTGGTGCTGATGTTGTCACTTGCCAGAGGTGTTAAAGTGTGAAACAGACGTGAAACTCCTCTTGAGTATTGATCTTACAACACAAATGAAACTCAGCACTTTCTGAGCAGCTTTCGAGTCCAGTCTGCCACATTCGGCTGATATCTAGACGAGCTTAACGAAGCGTGGAACAGCTTTTTCCACATCTGTTCACTTCATTCCACCCCCCCTCGCCCCCTCTAGATCATTGCTTTTCTGTAACATCAGATCTCATTTTTTTGAGGTTTTATTTTTAACCAAGTATGGCTTGGAATAGCTCGCGTCCTGAAATGGAAATTTGGGATGAACACAATGGGAACTTGGCTCCATCACTGTCACCCCCAGAGGGAATAAGTGACTCATGTAACCTCAACAGAAGTGACTTCAGCCACACCAAAAGAAGAGAGGATGGAGGGGGGTGGTAAGAGAAAGAAGACAGAGGAAACGTGAGCCAAACAACAAAAACCCAGATTGGCGCCGACACTTGCCCATCTCCAAACATCACACACTGTATCTACATCTTGCTTTTTGTTTTTTTCCCACTTTTCATTATGCAATTGACGTTCCTGCAGTGATGAAAAGCACATGGCCTTTGCTTACATGTTCCCATTATAAAGTAATAACTTCCAAGCAGGGCTTGGAGGCTTAATCCAAATCTAGCCGAAGAGCAGGGTCATTAATCAAACCGTTACACCCAAAAGGGTTTTCTCCCTCTGGAGAAAGAGCAAATATATCTCTCTATAAACAGACACGACTGTTCACAGTGTTTATATCCAATCAGGGGTTAGAAATGTGGCACAGTCTCAGTCGCTGCAGAAACAGATCAGTAGCGTATGAGTGTTTGAAATGCCAAAAGGAACTTTTTAATCAGTAATACAAGAGCATTAATTTGTCGTCACTAGGGGGCAGTAAAACAGTCTGAAAACCTGTGTCAACTGTGTTATTATTACTTTCTGAAGAAGTTATGGCTGGCGTTTTAGTAAACAGTTGCCTATTTACCCTTTCAGAAATGCGATATAGGTACCGTCACAGATCAATGATGTCAGTTCCTCACTTCTTTTTACAAGAATTTGGCAGGTCTGGCAATCTAAGGAGCTCATTCTACTGTACAATTGAAACTTTGTAATTAAAAAACTAAACAAATAAATTACCAAATGATTGAGTATTTAAGCCACTTTTAGCATTAGTTTTGGTTTTCAGCCCACAGTAAACTACCTGCACAGTTACAGCTCCTCGACGATACACAACAGAGTGGTGATTTACTACTGAAGAGACAATAGGAGTCAAAGGCGTGTAGATATAAAATGTATTCCTCACATGGACACAAATACAATTCCTAATTAATGCTAATGTTGCTCACTGTCTGTTGAATATGTGATCATTTCCCATTTTAACCTTAAATTGTGTTTCACTGTGGACAAAAAAGTCAGTGAGTGCACAAAGAAATTCAAATACATTTAGGAGACTTTTTTTTGTTGGTGTCTATGTGGTGTATCCTGGATACTTTGACTTTGGCTCTTCCACAATGTGCAGCCCTGAACAGAGTTAGCAGATTTGTGTTCATAGACACCAAAATCTGTTAAATCTGTCAAAAATAGTTAGTAGTTAGGTGTTTCCCTTTTGCTGTGAAACCAAAACAATGAGCTGAAAGATCCCAAAACACTCCATAGGGCCTGAAGAGAACAACAGAGTCGACAAAGTATAGATTAGCATAGATTTAAGATATTAGCTAAAGTGTGATTTAGTCACTCTAAGCTGATAATTGTGGAGGTTTTTTTCACCAACGCTGTTGATCTTTTGATGCCCTAATGAGGATATACTAATCATACATTCCAGAAGTTAAGCAGCAAAGACAGTTTCCACTTCATTTCCCACCAAACCTATAATCCCTCCACCGTGCACACATGAAGCCTCAGAGCGAAACTAACCCCACGTTCTACATCATATCCACTTCCCACATCGTTTAAAAAGAACTCTGCAAATAAACAACTCTGATCCTACGTGCTGAAAACAAAGCAAAAAGACCCCTTGAAATATTTATATTGTTGAACAGCCCAGATGGGAGAATGAGGAGCGAGACCAGAGGAGAGAAGACAGAGGCCTTATATAGTCAGAACAAACTCATCCCCGGGCTCAGGTAGCCAACAACTTGGGATGCTGACTTCTCTAAAGCTCAGTGATAAGTCACCAGAAGTGATGAGCTGTTTTCAAAGATAAGAGTGAATATGGGCTCAGTGGGGAAGAATGTGAGGAGGAATTTAAGAACCCTGATATTTATGTGAACAAAGTTATGTAAGAGAGAAAGAATGTGACCTCCAAAAAAAGGTGAAAAAGAAACTGAAAGCACACACACACACAAAATCCAGAAGAAAAACTGACCAGTCGACGAGCCAAATTCTCCGCTTCTCTTAGCTGAGCCGGCCAATCACAATAGTCCAATCTCAAACTCAGGGGTCAAAGGTGAGGATTTCCTGGTTTTAGCATTTAAGGCTCAGTCCCTCTGATTCCTGGAACGGGTTCAGATTCAGCCCACAAGTCCCATGACCTCGTTGGAACTGGTGCCGTGCGATGCTGGACTGTGGGATCTGCGCCGACTTTTTTTTTTTTTTTTGGTAAGTGACGGCATGTGTTTATTTATATTACTCTCTGTGGGCGGCAACTGTGACACATGAAAAATCATTAAAGAGGAGGGATTGTCAAAGTGTGAAAATTGACACGCTCATTCTGGCACGGGTTTAATGAAGCTGCGCCACTGGAGGATAAATAGTTTGGACACAAATGGAGGGAAAACAAGACTAACTTGGAACTTTTTTTTTGGCCATGACTTCAGATTCCTATTTTAAGTTGTGTGTTTTTAACATGCCAGCACCACTTTTCTTTCAGAGCGATGTTGCAGTCTTACTCAGAAGGAATTACACTCAGATTGTTCCATTATGTAGTCAATTATAGTAACAGGTCTGCTTAGACAACACACATATACACACACAGTCTGGCTGCTTCATTACAGTCCAGTATCACACACACACAAACTCTTCCTCCCCCCCTGAAAAAGCACAAAACTCTCCTCGCTTCATCACTCCCCCTCACACACAGGAAACAACACACACTCTCTCTCTATCATGGGTAGTTGTGGTTGTGGTCTTTCTATTCGCAGCCCCCAATCCTCGCACGAATGTTGTACTCACCCCATGGTGCTGGAAAGTAGTCCCTCTGGCTCTGCTGGGCAATCTCTGCAGCTTCAACATACACACTCATGCACATGCACTGATGGAGTCTAAGGAGGGGGTTTCCTCTTCTGGTTTCTCCCCTCTGTTTTAACACCCCCACTCTCCTTCCCCTTGGCTTTAGCGGTATCCTTTTTTGGAACTGGAGGAGTGTTAGAAAATAAGTAAGGAAAGCAGACATGGGATCATAATAATTACTCCCCATGTCCCACACCAGGGACCTTACCACCCTCCAGTAATACACCAGTCGTCCTCCAATCATCACTCTTTTTACCTCCCTCCCTCCCTCCCTCCCTCCCTCCCTCCCCCCTCCTCCTCCTCCTTCTACTCCTCTTCACAGCACAGCTTGGAAACCGTGCAGGCCTGCAGGGAGGCTGTCCAGACAGGGACACTCCTTTTCCCCCACTGTCTGTCACTAATCCTCCACATTACACATGACAATATTTTGGATACCTGTGTGACTTGCAGAAAAGTTGTTTATCTCTCTTGCTTTATTTTGAAGAGGGATGAGACAGTGCAGATTGGTCAACGTGTTTCCAACGATTTAACTGCACTCACCTTGAATCCTGGGTGACTCGACTGAAAACAACAAGGACTCTGGTGTCAAACCCTCAGGGCCAGAATGGAAAACAGAACAGTTCTACTGGGAAAAGTTATTTAAAATCTCTCTAGGTCATGGTAGAGCATCCGCCCCATGTACGAAGGCTCAGCAGCGGCCCAGGGTTCGAATCTGATTTGCAGCCCTTTGCTGCATGTAATTCCCCGTCTCTCTTTCTCCCCACATTCCTGTCACTCTTCAGCTGTCTCTATCAAACATAGAGAAAGCTTGAAAAGGCAAAAGGTAAATTAGAACTTCCAAACCACACACTTCCATTCTGAAAAGAATTTTACTCCACTAGATGAGCACACTGTCCAATGGTATGACTCTTACCACCAAGACAGCCTCTATCAGAATTGACTGTACCTATCTCCTATGGAGCTCCACAAGGTTTAACCCTAGGTCCTATTTTATTCTTCTCACATATACTGCATCTAGGCTCCATTTGTAGAAAATACACATTTCCTTAGGACCCAGTTACACCAGACTGTGGATTGTCAAGCACTGTCAGAGTTTGTTAGTTCAGTTGCTACTGGTGCAGTAAGTTTGCTTTTTTTTTTTTTTTTTCAAAAGATGCATATGTAAGTACAAACCATGTCTCATTTGTGGAGTGCAAGGTTAAATACAAGTGAATGACGACTAATATGCTACGATAGCCTCCTCCATTTTGGACTTTCTGACTCTCTGATTTCTCTCAAACATCAGCACTGTCAATAAAACCAGTGGATTATTTCCCCCAATGTTGTACAGTGTGGAAGGCTGTAACAAGTTCCTTTTTTCCATTATGTAGTAGGAATGATTACAGACCATACCTCTACTTGAATTGTATTAGGACAAACTTGAAAAACATCTGCACTTGTCTTTTAAGTACAAATAAACACCATCATATTTAAAATATGATTATACATATAAATACTTTTGATCAACTACTAATTGAAAAACATCATTTAGATTTTCTCTAGATATTGCGGATGAAAGCATCCCTTAGTGACGTAGGGATGTACAGAATTAATTGGATATTTTTATATTTAGAGCACTGCATTTAATGTCAGTTTATAAATCTGATATCCACAGTCTCACTTCAACCTCCACTCTTCAGATTTGTTCACCGGTCTTTATTTCACCCTCCCGATTAAATTATAAGGATGACAGAGAATTTTCCATTGTCGCTCAAAAGCTGTGGAATACTTTGTAATTTATTGTTAGGCTTTCCCATTCCAGTAATATCTTTAAAACTCATCTCAAGACCCATCACTTCTTCTAAGACATGTCTTCCTGCTTACAGTGTAACTTAAAAAATGAGTCCATCCACGACTTTCTCAGTTGCTTATAACATGCTGTGCACTGATTTATATGTAAAGGTCATGTTAAAACTTTTCTAGGAAATTTTAAAGGATGTGATTTTTCTGCAGCTTTAAAGCAAAGGTAATAACTAATAATTGGCTAGCCAACTGTAAGTGACCAAAGCTATGCTGGAGTTTGCTGGCCAGCTGTGGCTTTGCTCCCTAGCGTGGTTCTAACGTTGAGTGCTTTATGGTGTTGGCTGAAGGCGTCATTTGCAAAAGGCAAGGTGGTTAGTGTCAAAGAACTAATGGCCCAATCAAAGTATGGAAACATTGCAGATAGTATTTTTATTCTACATATGACTGTAATTTATTGTCCATTGTTCAGTCTTATGTAAGTCACTTTTGGTGATTTCCCCTAACTGCCAAAGGTGTCAGTAATAATAAGGACTTTCTACATGTTAAATATAGCACATATTTAAAGGCAAGATTGACTTGACTTATCTGTACCGTGTCAACAAAGAGAATAAATTGCATGTGTGCCATATTTTTTATTTTTTTGGAAACCAGTGCACACTAATCAAAAGGAAAAATGGGTTTAAAACTTTCCAGTAAATCATTTAGTGCTTTACCAAATTAAGATCTGCAGTCCTTAAAAGGCAGGCAACAAAGCACTGGGGACAGCAGGCTGCAGGAAAAAACAAAGCAGCAACAGCATTTCCCAGCATCCACGTCACCGGGATGAAAGTTACATAAAGGATGACAATGTCAAGAGTTAATTGCTACATCAAAATGTAATTTATATGTCTGGTCGAGCAGATATAATGACATTTTAAAATGTCAGTTATATCACTTTAAAGCTGCTATAGCCCATGTTTTTATAGGAATCAAATGACTGTGAGATTTTTAGCATCTTTCAGCTCATTGTTTTGGTTTTCAGGCCCAAAACTTTACTCTCAGCTGGTTTCCAGCAACAGGTCGCTGTTTTCAGTAAAAAGAACCTCTGATAAACCCACCGTACACCGGTGAGCAAATAGCTAAGCTGAACATAGTTGGTCATTGAGTAGCTAAAGAGCGAGATGTCATAGAAACTGAGCTGGGGTGAAACAAAACAGAGCTGGACAACAATTTGCTTACACCTTTATCCATATCAACTTGAAAGATGTTAATAGCTTGTTTCTGCTGCCCCCAAGAGGCCAAAGTTAATGCATTTGAAAAATTGCTAGAAAAATGATTTCTGTGTGTGTGTGTGTGTGTGTGTGTGTGTGTGTGTGTGTGTGTGTGTGTGTGTGTGTGTGTGTGTATGTGTGTGCGTGTGTGTGGCCACCTGCTGTGATGGGTAGGTACATTCTGTCTTTGTTCACAGCAGATTAAAGCAGCTGGAATAAAAAAGCTGCTTCAAAGGTCACTGAAGGTTCAGACAGGAAACACTTTGAGAGCGGATGGGAATAGAACTCACAACCACCGCATTCAGCTCGGCTCTTTTCAGTTTTACAAAAACAGCAGGGATGAAACAGCTGGTCTCTTTGACCCATCCTATATTGAACCGTTTCAAACGCTGAAGGTGTCATGTGCTATTTGAAGTGTCAGTGTCACATCTTTTGATTGGATCAGATCGAGAGATCATCTCATACACCAACATCCTTTGTCATTTTCCTCCCCATGAGGATCATAATTGTAATTACATGTTTCATTGAATCCATGTGATCCTTCACATGAAGGTTGTAGATGGTCTTGTGATGGTTTGTTGGTCTGTTTCACCCCTGACATAGGGTTTCCCACAGTGTTGTTCTCTGTGGTTCTTGGTCAGTCCGTTTAATACTGGATTTTCGGTACACATTTCTAATAATAGTGTTCATATGACAAAATTCAAATGTATTCCTGAAAGGACTTTAGCCATAAACTCTGCATTTTGGCAAGCTAACTAACATGTCAGCAGTGGATTCACTGGCAGGCATGCTGATGGACTCGAATAGCAAAAAACACAAACCAGAAACAGTTTAAACAGTTTACTGGACGAGAGATTATAGTGCAGAGGAAAGATGGGATCTTGCTGTGAGCGATTCCAGAGAAATGCAAAACTGGTGGTGACAAATCTCTTGGAGGCAGGTGCAGATATGAGACAGAGCTGGACACGGCATGATTTGCAGGATTTCTGAGAGTTCATGGTTTTCTGAAATGACAAAGTTGGCTGTAGCATTTGTTACCAAAAAATGCTAGGAAGGAATGAAAAACGTCAGGAAACTTCAGAAAGGGAGAAGGCAAAAACAGAACAGACAGAACATTTCAACCCCCATAAGTCCCCATGTTCAAATGCCCAACTACACAGCAGAAATTTTTACAGCCTGGTACAAAAAACAGTTTTTTTAGCTAATTTCCCTGTTCATGACAACTGTACTGAGGGTGAATTTATATACAACCAACCTGTTCACATTATAGTAGGACTTAAAGTTATGCAGGATTAGAGCGTGCCCACTTTGATTGACAGGTGGGTGTTGTTACAGATTCATTCAGGTCCACCAATGATCCACGTCTTTACCAGTTTTTAGGTTAGCCGGGAGGCATCAGAGGCACGACTGCCAACACGGCAGTGGCCACCGCAGCAGATTTTAAGCTTTAAAACAACTCTTTGGAAACTTGTGGGTGACATCACACGTATGGCGTCCATTCTTTATACTGTCATTTATCCGTACATGGAAAACACATCAAACATTTAAATGTTTGAAACGTTTAAATGTTTCCAAAGTCTCAAACATGAATAGATGTGGCTATATAGTCGGTTCAGATTGAACAGTTTGAGAATTTCAGCAAGCAACTTAATGGAATTGATGAATTTACCCCAACAGTGATTGTTTTTTCTCCTGTGATTTTAGAAAATGGTAAATGGACTGTATCTATATGGCGCCTTTCTAGTCTTCCGACCACTCAAGCTTTTACACTACATATCTCGTTCACCCATTCACACACATTCATACACTGATGGCATTTAGCTGCCACGCAAGGTGCCAACTGCTCCTCAGTTTTAGGAGCTGACATTCATATACAAGGAATTTAGGGTTTAGTATCTTACCAAAGGACACTTCGACATGCAGACTGGAGGAGCCGGGGATTAAACGGCCAATCATCTGATTAGTGGATTCATCCACTGGCTTCAAAGCTGTGCTTCAAAGTACTGAATAATAGTAGTAATCTATCTATCTATCTATCTATCTATCTATCTATCTATCTATCTATCTATCTATCTATCTATCTATCTATCTATCTATCTATCTATCTATCTATCTATCTATCTATCTATCTATCTATCTATCTATCTATCTATCTATCTATCTGTCAGTGTTAGAGAGTCAGTTCTCTAACACTTAACACTGTGTGCCATGGATGGTGAAAGCACAGAGTATTACTAGCAATCAAAGCAACACTGCTGAGGATTAAACTCTGGACCACCTGCACAGATAAACACAGGACTGGCTTCTCTGCAGATGACACTGCATCTCACAAACAAAACCAAAATCTGCAAGCTGTGCTTGTGGCTCTGTGCACAGGAGTGAATGCTACTAGCATAGCTGAACATCTCTAAATATTGCTCACAATGTCCCTATTTTACTTGTTTCATGTCATCTCTATTATGAATAATAATGATTAGATTAAAAAGTTTTTCAGAATTCAAGGTGTTGTTTTGTTATCTCTGTGTCTACAGCGAGCACCCGCCATCCTGATGACCACGCCGTTGAGAACATTATTTCCCTTTAAGGCTTTCGGTGTACTCAGGGAAGCTCGGCCAGTCCAAACAGCAAAGTTTACTCTGAGATACAAAGCACAGTTGGAGACTGTGCTATCGGTGGACCGGAATGCTGCAAACTATGCCACGAGAACTGTGGTTTGAGATTAGATTGGTATGAATGTACTGATTATGAAATGTGTAAAGGAGACATACTGAAGTGAAATCAGCCCAAAAACAGACACAAAACAAACAAACAAGCACAAACATGATCTGGACTGTTGTTGTGCTATTGCATGGAGAATCAGATAGAGGGCGCTCTAAGACAGTCATGTGTTGTACAAGTTGTTGCAGAAATCGAGCAATAAAGCAAGACAAGATGAAGCACAGTGCAAGTCTATTTAGCCATTTATTTTATTTTAACCAAGTTTAGGATACAACAACTGCATAACAAGTCATTGGGTTCTTGGACATTGTAAATATCATTGAGAGGAAAGAAGGAACCAAAAATATCAAATGCCTTTTTTAGGATACAATTTTCAGAAGGTCCTTTCTCAAATTATAAAGGCATGCACAAATATTGACAACAAGTATTATTTAATGATTTGAACCTTTGAGCATTGTTAGTCCTAAGTGACTCAACAATAAAAGCCCAAAACCCTACATACATATGAATGCAGTAAGAATATAGTACATGCAAGTCTTTTGATAGTAAAGTATATTAATATAAGAAGAATAAACAAGAATGGATTGCATTTAATGCCAAAGATGGCAAATGTTTCAGAAAACGCAATTTTTTAAAAATTCAGGTAAAAGTGCTTTTCCTACTTGTGTGTAGTTGCTATAACTTCCAGGTAAACATGGGACAGGTCATATATGTCAGAGTGAGAAAGAAAGATGGCAAATGTGACTAAATGTAACGTGAATGCAACTTTAATGCACACACTTGGAAATGATCAGAAAGACTTGTGAGATGATAAATAGCAAACACCAATAACAGGTCAGTGATGAAGCATCTAGCATGAAGGTCAGAAATGCCCATCGTTAAGACAGTCCTTGCTCCATAAAGGACTCAAACTCCATGGAATACTGGCCTGAAATCCCACGCTTGGCATTCATATGTAGCTTCTCATCTTTTGGAGCTTTATCTTGAGCAGTTAATGATACAGGACATCTCTGTGAAGATGTTAGTAACAGTTTGATTTCTACTTCCTGTATTTAGGGGGTTGAGGTCTCCACAAGCAGCGTTGCATCTCCATCTGTGTATACAACAGTAAGCAGCAATCAAGCCTGTACCATGACACTCGACCCAACCTTCAAAGCACTAAATATGTGGTTGAAAGAGTCGACACACAGCTCCCGAACAGTGCTTCTTGGAATGCAGTATCTGTTGTTACATCAGTATTAGACGAAATCCAAAGTGACCTTTTCTTTATTTATAACAATGGTTTCATTGTGAGCATATCACTGCACTGCATACATATCTTAATGACCTCACAGTTTTGTAGCCATGCGGGCGGCAAGGCTCAAGGGAGTGTAATGTTGTTTGGTCGGTCAATCCACTACTTTCCAACAATTTATTTAAAATATTTCAGCACTATTGGACTGTACGGTCCTCAAAGGACAAGTCCTGGAGATCCCCTGACTTTTCCTCCACTGTGATCTATGTCTAAATACAGAATGTCCAAAACAAATGAACCTCTTATCAGCTTGTCAGAATCAAAGATGGTGAACATCAGAATTATCAACTTTATTGGCTAAGTATAAGCTACTATAAGCTACAAAGAATGCTCGTACAGAAATAGATAACATTAAAGAACAAGAGCACCAAACCTGAACAAACAAAGGCAAAGAACTGACAGGACTTGAAGATTTTCTACTAAACATGTCTCACATGAAATCTGACTTTTTGTCTATTATCAACATCTAGAATGATTAATCTTCTATATTATGTCATTACTTTACTCATTACAATAAAGAGCATTCAGGTCATCGTTTTGTGTGTTTTTGTGTGTATACAGGACACACACTCTTCACACCAGCCCTGAACTTTTATTTTGGTCTGTATACCTGCATTACATCCTTCCACTTTGATCTACTGTGTGTGTGAAGATCAAATTGAGAAGAGAAAAAGACTTCATTCTTCCACATTTTATCTTATCTAAATAGACCCCCCCTCTCTGTTTTCTACTCTCTGGGCTCATTTCCATTTCATAGAGAGGAAAGCTGACAGATACAGATCTTTCTCTACCTACTTAGCATTTGAATCACACATCAGTGCTCAGATTTAAACGCTCTGCTGGCCTCTCGCTCCCTTTTCTGCTCACATCTCCTTCCTGATTTCTTATTTTTGTCTTGCTTGGGTATTCATTACTTTCTTTTTTTCTCTTGATTTCTTTGCAGTTTTTTTTTTATTTTCCTGATTACCCCCTAAAAGAGGTAGCTGTCATAATGTAACAAATTGGGTCATTTCAATTCTTTAGCTTGTGCTACTGCTGTTAAAGCTGCACTAATTATTTTTTTCGTCAGACAGAGCAACTGTTTGAATTTCAAAAGTAAAAATTCTCACTGATCTACTAAACTTCTTCATATAACCAACTTGAAGCTTTGAATTTTTTGGCCAAGAAGTACTGAACTCAGAGTCCAGAAGTTTCTGCTGAAAACTCTCTAACTCTCTCTCTCCTCTGTGGCTCTTCCTGAGGTTTCTTCCACATTTTTTCCCTGTTAAAGGTTTTTTGTGGGCAAGTTTTTCCTCACTCAAACCGAGGGTCTAAGGACAGAGGGTGTCACTCCCTGTACAGATTGTAAAGCCCTCTGAGGCAAATGTACTTTGTGACTTTGGGCTATACAAATAAAATTTGATTTGATTTGATCGAATTCTACAAGCTGTGGCTAAAAGCTTGTCACATTATTAATGATAAACATGATCAATGTTAATCATTTTAATTGAATAAATAAGAGGATATTTAAATGTTTGAATAAAGATATGTATAAAGATATAACAAAGATATATATATATATATTTATGGCAGTGGGCTGTGGTAATGCAGTGCTATGACACTTTTGAACACAAAATAACAGTTTTAGGGATTCCAGATTTGAAATTTAAAAGAAATTAGGAAATTAAGAAAACCAGAGAACTTAGTGAAGTGATAGACAGCAGCATACTTATGTCATGTCACCTTCAAAATAAAAGTGTAAAATGAGTCCCTCTATAATATCCAAACTGAGTGTTCCTGTGTCTGGTTGCCTTTACAGTTTATGCTGGATAAACATGAGCAGGTGTGTGTGTGTGTGTGTATGTGTGTCTGGATGAATCTCTTTTCACTATCATCACCATAAACATATACAGTAAATGACTGGCAGGATGTACTGTATACTTATCTATCTACTTTATAAGACATCCTTTGTTCCACTGGAAGCTATCATACACAGTGTGTGCGTGTTTGTGTGTGTGGACACATCACACTTGAAATGAATGTCGAGTCCACTTGGGCATATTTGTTGTATTATCAACACAACCTGTATTGTGTGTACACAGGACTCCCAGTCAAACAGTAACCACTGCTGATGCAACAATGCTGCCATCAGGTGGTCAACGCTGAACTTACTTTGAATAATCATGAAGCGACACGTTGTCCTGTTTTGGCTCTTGTCAGGTTTCAGTACGTCAAATTCAAAAGTTTCAAACATTTTGAATAACTGCTGTTCAAGTAAACCTGCCAGGTGAGATACTAAACAAAACTGATGCACCAGTGTGGAAGACAAGTATGTGTATGTGTATGTGTAAAATCAACATGGCAAAAAACCTGAGACCTTAAGGTTAAAAGCATTTTCATATTTTTAATCTCACATGAGACAAAATGAGTACTGTACGTGTTGTACACACAATAGTCTAAAACTAAATGTCATCTAAGAAGAAGAAATACTTTATTAATCCCTCAATGGGGAAATTCTTTTTTCACTCTATTTTATTTTTTACATGCATTTTAACCCAGACACACACACATGCAGTACAAGGGCATAGACATGCAAATGTGGAGAGAGATGGTGGAGTGATGGGCAGTGAGCCAGGGGGGTCGGTGCCCTGCTCAAGGGCAACGCGGCAGGGCCCAGAAGGAGAACTGGCACCTCTCCAGCTACCAGTCTACCTTCCATATTTGGTCCATGTGGGACTTGAACCGGCCACCCTCCGGTTCCCAAGCCAAGTTCATCTGGGATGAAGTTGTGTTTGAGTCTGGTGTTAAGTTGGACAGTTAACTTTCACAGAATGACCGTGACTCTTTGGTGTACCATTTGTATTGAGTGCATTCATAGAATTAATAGATTTGAATAGATTTTTCTGCACTGCAGGGCCACCTAGTTATTGGTAATGTGACCACAGTAGTAGTTTGTAAAGTTTTATCAACATGTGAGAGCCCTCTGAAACTTTATAATAATTCTCAATAAGATCATGAATGTACCCTGATTGCTCCTCAATGCTGAAATCTTGTATTTCAACATAATTGTATGTGACAAATCTAAAGCCAAATGAAAAGAGTAGCCTCAAACACCCCCCTTGTGAAAATATAGATTTATGTATGTTAAATTGTCCTGTGTGCAAATCATCATGATGTTTTGGTATTTTATAAGATATAAAATATCCTTTAAAATGTATCACCACATGTTCAAATTATTTAATTTACACTTTCTGTACTCATCTGTGACAGTCTGCAGTTGACCAGATGTGTGATATCTAACACTGACCAAAATTATTCAAATAAAACTTTTTTTTTTTCAGTTCAATTGTGGGAGATACTTCAAGTCCCAAAAGTCCCAAAGCATCTTATTGTCCAGCGCCTGGATGATGGATGTCACAGGATCAGATGGAGGTCGGCCTGCCCAGTGATAAAGCTTGGCTTGGAGGATTTCTCATGCTGTCCATGGGAAGCAAGCTGTTGATTCCAACAAGGCAGCGAGTTGGCACAGGTAACTTCAAGTCACTTTTCTGTGAAGCAGGTCCTGGGTTAATCGACTGGGTTGGTGGAGGAGGATGAGGATCCAGAAGAGTACCCACAACATAACCGAGACACAAAAGGGCCATGTCTGTACCGATAATGTTATCCAAATTTAGAAAAAGGATAAAATGTGATCTGTCAGATGAATCGTACCAAGAGACTACAGTTTGTGCTGGGCTTGTGTGCTCCTTACATGGAAGTCTGAACAAATGGAATGTTGTGTAATAAAAGGATCAAAGCTTCAAAGAAAAGGTGCAGAGCTATTAGAATTAGGGGTGGAGCGATTCGTCGACGTCATCGATTACGTAAATACGTCGACGCGTAAAATGTTAAATGTATTAAACGTTTATTTATAAAATATGAAGAATGGTAAAAATTTGATTTGAAAAAAGTGTGTCTCATAAGCCAAGTATGATCCTGCACTGCTTCAATGCTCATATGTACATTATGAAATATATTAAAAATTAATAAAAAATATGACAAGTGCTATAAAGACTGTGTCGTGAAGGCAGCTATTTTTTTGGTGCATATTTTTTGGTGCATACATTTCATCTTGTTACTTTTGAAACAAAAGTTTTGTTTTTCAAGAGATGTTTGAATAAAATCTTGAAATATTAAGAAGACATGCTTTTGCTTTTGATTTGGGTAAATTCATTGTCATTAATCAAGTAATTAAAAATCATTGTT